>OZ023162.1:31207644-31477644 GCA_963678695.2 Diplodus puntazzo
TCTATTTCTATGAATGAAATAAAGAGTTCCAGTAACAGTCTGTTCTTTTGTGCGGCACAACAGAACAAAGAGCTCCTGGATAATCTTATACGGTCCTCGCACTGAAACACTTGACAATCCCCTCTGTTCTCACTGTAATACACACAGACCACATATGCCTTGATGTGTTGCTACACCAATTAGCAGCAATTAACACTAGCCCACTGAGCACCTGTGTTTGGAGCTCTGGCATCTGGGCTGCATTATCAGAAGTATGTTGTTGTATTATCAGAATAAGTGCTGGAACACTGAAGCATCCCAGCAGGCTCTCACCTGCCCCAGGAGGGAATCAGTCTGTCTCTTTCCTGGCTGTAATATGCAGTGTTTTCTTCATCATAAAGAACATGATGCCAAACTTGTCAATCTAAACCTTTTAACATACATCCCTTGTTCTTTAAAGGCCACCCAGACATCAGTCAAACATCTATTCTCCTCCATGAATGAGCTCCACCACTTTGGTGCGCTCCGCAGGCTGTGTTGTTGTAAATGATTGTTTTGCATTTAGATTCCTGAGTACTCTGGACGAGTTGAGAGACTGCTCTATACAAACAGGCCGAGCGGTTGTTATTTCAGCAGTGACGCCTGGCTCACCAGACACAGAGGGCAGGATATCGATCGGCTGTCGCTGAGCATGCAAAGCAGCAGTCTGAAGGAGACACTAGAAATACAGCGCAGGCAGCCCGCAAAAGAGAGAGCAGCTCATATAAAGCAAGAGGCGGGGAGGCTTGAGAGGTGTGGTGGAGAATACTGACGTGTAAAAGATGGAGCTCAGCCTGTACTGATTTAGTCTCGTTGGACTGAACCACTCGTCCATGTTCATGAAGGTGATTGGAAAATCGAGACAAATCATGTCTTTATGGATAGGTAAAATTTTCTTCAAGTCTTAATGCAATACTCACATGTCGTCAGCATTGTTTCCATTTTGATTTACCTGTCAAAGAATGTAAGTTAGCAAAGATTCTCGATGCATCTCATTGATGGCATTGATTCTCTATACTATTTATACAAGGTACATGGTATATTTATCGTTATTTTTCAAACAAGCATTTAAAAATGAGATGACTGAGTCCTTTGAGTCCTGCGACATCTATTTTAGACAATGGAGTGTTGTGGATGGGTTCAGCAGTCTCAAGGCCTGAGGAATGGAGCTGCTCTGTAGTCTGGTGGTATGGCAGCATGGCAGCAGGGTGAACAGACTGTGGTTGGGGTGGGTGTTGTCATTTAGTATCCTGTGGGCTTTGTGCAGGCATCTGACTTCACCTACTTCACCCCTAACCCTAACCCTACGTCACTGATGCCCAATAAATGGTACCAGGAACGTTCTGGAGTGTTTTAATCATCTGTTGTAGAGCCATCCTTTCCTGGGCAGTGCACAAACCATGCCACTTTGTGATGTTTCCAGTCAGGATACTTTCTATTGCTCCTCTGTGAAAGTTGACCTGAGTTTTACCTCAGAATTTAGCCTTCCTAAGCTTCTGTTTTTTTTTTTTTTTATCAGGCTGGTGATGTGTGATGACCAAGATGGGTTCTCAGTGATGGTAATTCCAAGGAACAATCAGCTCCTAGGTTTTTCTGACGTTTAAGTGGAAACTAATCTCTGTGTACCATTCTGCGAGATTGTTTGATTTTGTCCCATTGTAAAACTCTCATCTTTGTTTATCATGCAGCTGATGATGTTGATGTCGTTTGCATACTTCACTGATTCCTGATGTCTGGGAGTGCAGTCATGAGTGTGCAGTCAGTACGTTTCCATGCACACTTTAATTGGGCTACTGCCATTCTTTTACTATAAAAGAACCAGGGGAGAATCAATTTATTGACAGAAGCATATCCGACTCCACCATGGTAGGTGGCGATATGCACTGTTTCACGGGTTAACCCTAAGCCTATGCCTAGTGCGGGCACTGTGGTACATGTGCAGAATGCAGAGGCCAGTTCAGGTCCGACTAAGGCGTATACACGAAAGGGTAAATCGACTTCCAACTGCATTATTCGGTTGTGCTAGTCCAACTTTGAGTAATTCGATTTAGTACAAGTTTAGTTCATCCAATATCCAATTGCAAAGTGTTGTACTCAGGTGTTTAGTTTTCAAATCAACTTCATGGGTGATATTGTCTTGAATGCTGAGCTGAATTCAAATCATGCTTTTATGAATGTATAAATATTTTTGGTTAAATTGTGAATATGTTCACTGTCTGGATGTGCTGTTTTTTCCTTAGCTTACATTCTCCTCTAGATTAGTAAAAGTTCCCTCTGGAAAGCTAATGGTTTAGAAATAGAGTGTAACATCACTGCAAGAACAGTTTCTGAGAAATTAATATTAATATTATAAGTCCTTTGTCTTTTTATTGCAGCTAGTGCTGAGGTCATAAGACAGTTTCACTCACTTTAATTTTATGTACAAAGAATGCTGCTTTCTGGGAATGATTAATATGAGCTGGTATGAAAAAGAGAAACAGGTATCCATCACAAAGATAAATAAGTAGACATAAAAACCCGATCCAAATCAAAGAATAAAACACAATGAAGAAATAACTTTATTTTAGATAATTTAAATTACCTGCAGTTATCAAATGGATTTGGGTTTTCAGCTTCTTTTTAAGGCCCAGTATATTTTTTTACAGTCTTTGTTAGGCAATTTCTTATAGGCTGAAGTGTAAAACTGCAGATTACACTGTTTTATCATTCAATTAAACGTTACGTCATAGGCAGATAATAATGATCTTAAAGTATAACAATTCTGGTAAAGATTGTTAACTCCTATTAATTAAATTTGAACCATTCACATAATGCAATATTTACTCCACAAAGGGAGACTAAAATAGTCCATGAAACCCAAATTAAAGTGAAACGCAGAATACAATAGCTGTATTCAGGTTTTCAATGAAAAGTGTCAACATTGGCCCTGACTATCTGCAGTCTAATTTACTGGTCTAAACCATGCCCTCACATCCTTCAAATACAGGCTGATACTCATCAGTGCAGTGAGAACACCGAGGAGGTGTTAAATTACAACAACAAACCGGCTGGGACTGTCTTTCACACCTTGTCCCATCACACTAACTACCACTGAAATATACAAATGTGCAGGATCTGGCTCCATTTATGCCAATCTGAGCCATGCCGCTAGAAACATTGGCACAGAGTGTAAGAACAACACAGGAAACTGAACCAAACTGACAGCGTGATTGTTTCATGTATTTCTTATTGCTGAGACACTATTATCAATACTGCTGTCACCACTAGTCTCAATAGAGGTAATTGAGAGGTGTTTATTACAAATTGAAGATGAAATAGGCCAACATCAGTATTGATACAGTGTTTCCACAGATTGGCTGTATACTTGTGTGTGGGGGAATCTGATGTCCTCAGTCAGTTCTTGATGACCTTAGAATGGGATTCAAAGATCAACCATCTTTTTTAGAGACGCTTTGAAAGTTTTCTCACATTATGTCACTGTCACTGTCCACATTTATGCCAAAACAAAAGCTCGTCGCTGCCTTGTCTTTCTCTTTCTCTCTTCCGGCATGTCTCTGCTCTGTTGACTTTCTTTCTCAGCAGTTTATTTGATAAAGTCGCCCAAAAGAACAACACCTCAATAAAACCCAGATAACAGATACAATAGGGTCAAAAAGTCTGTCAAGTCTGTTTCAAATGTAATACAATAGAAGTCAGAATACAGAGTTGAGGTGAAGTCTGAACAAGTGACTCTGGCGAGTGACTCTGCTGTCCTAAAATTGGTCAGGAGTTCGTTCCACCACTGAGGCGCCAGAACAAAGAAGAGTCGTGACTTTGCTGAGCGACCTTTGTTTGCTCTCAGTGATGGCGGTACCAGTCAGCCAGCTGATGTAAGTAATGCTGACTGTCATAGACTCTCCTTCGCAGTCACCTGACCTCAACATCATTGAACATTTAAAGGGACACTTATGCCCAGTCCCAATTCTCCCCCTTGTCCCTTACCACTTAGCTCTACCCCGTTTTTGTGCATTGATGTCGAAGGGTAGGGTGTTCCGATTCTTGTTGGGATAGAGTGGTGGAACGAAGTGTGAGGGCTACATGGCCCTCCAAACCGAGATTAATCAGATGCTTCCTTCAAAACAAGGGTTATGAGAACAATCTGCCATTTCAATGTATTTTGGTCATTTTCTTTATTCTGTTACAGGTGACTCAATTTTCCCCTCCCATCCAACTGCCTTTCGAGTGCCAGCTGGTTCCCAGCTGCTGGGAGTCAGCCCCAAAGTTATGAACACATTAATGCATCAATAGGTAAAATTTGAAAATAAACTATACGTATATTATTTTGAAATGGACCATTTGTTTATTACATAATCAAGAGTATTTAAGCACAAAAGATCAGTCAATAAAGATCTTTCTGTTCTGATGAAAATATCTCCCACTAATGCACCCTGGTAGCTCAGTCGGTAGAATGTGCAACCCATATAAAGGCACCCTGCACAGGCCAAGGATTCAAGCCCAACTTGGGGATCATACTGGATCACCCTGCCTCCCATCATCTCCCAAGCTGCACTTCTAAGAGAAGGGAACATTTTCCCCCCTTACGACTTGTTTTAAAGTTTCATCCGTTCTTTTAGCCTTGGTTTTCGTAGAACAAGATCAAAATGTCGGGGACTTTCAGTTCATAAGCTTTCTTTATTTAAGCTAAGTACTACACAAGAATGTTCCTCATAGTATTAGGGGATGAATAGGCAGCGTAGTAACAGATTCTTGCTTTATGTGTTATCAGCACATATCCAGGTTGAGACAGTTTGATCGGAGTTAAGAGATTGCGCTCGGCTACTCTCGCATTCGAGATCTGTCTGTGTCTGTGGATGCATGCTGACAAAATGCAAGACAAAATAATGTAGTTGATTCAGCAGCCCTGTAGCCGCGAGATGAGCATGGGGGGCTGGGGGACCTGTTGGGATGGCCATTGAATTAAAAACAAAGCGATGCACTGTAATGAAAATGCTGTGTTTGACCTCTGTCCCAAGATACCTAAGTACGTATATACGAGGATGTTTGTGAACACACTTTTATAAATGGATTGCATCTCTTTGATCATCTTCCACTGCGAAAGGAATTTCTTCTAAAAATATCAGAAAAATCCTGCAGTGCAATGACAATCATTTCTGTTGAAAATGTGTCACCTGAGCATAATAGTTCATACGTCTTGAAACCACCCACACCAAATGAAATACTTCAAGTAAGGGATAATGCCCGACGAGGTGTCCATTATCAGGAATTAATGGATGACGCAGAGGCTGAAGAACCATCCGACGCGCAGCCTCCGCGAAGTCCATTAATTCCTGATAATGGACACCTCGTCGGGCAACTTATACCATGGTCACTTGCCAAAGACAAGAAATTAAGACCATTCATTTATATTTTCATGCGTTTTACAATCAAAATATTAAGTTTTTCACAAGCCATAACTAAGTTTCCCTGGTAACGCCTGAGGGTTTGACTAAAACCTGGAACAATCATTAGTCTCCCGTAAGGTTCTTATGCAACGGAAACGTTGTTCACTCCTCCAGTAAATAGGATGGACCATAGATACGACTTGGCAACGGGAGATATTCTAGTCCGCTCAGCATGAGCCAGAAAGCTAACGCTATGCTAGCAAGATTCAAAGTCAATAACATTGCATACGGTTGTCAAACAGTAAATATAATTTGACAGTATGCTAGCTAACAAGACTAGCTAGCTAACCAGTCATGTCATTGTCCCCAAATCAATATCATGATTTTCATGAACAAATGATCGGCCTTGTGTAACGTTACTGTGGCAGCAGCCTGAAGTAGAGAGCTGAACAGTGAACAGGATGTGAGATTATTCGTGTATCAGTAAATTTAGAGGGGAAGCGTACTTTCTGCAGCTTGTGTGTTACAGTCGCCACCTTGTGGTGTTCAGAGGATAAGGCACTGAAGGACTGACGGACTGCACTCAGTGCTAGAAATAAAATCAGATTTGATACGCCAGCTAGCGCATTGATTTAGAATGGCAAACAGACAATGGGGTTAATGGACACCCTTCAGCCAATCAGAATCGAGTATTCCCCCAGACCATGGTATAAATACAAATATGATCACGGACTGAGCATATTAAAAGATTATTTACCATATTGTGAGGTTATAATTATAATGCTTCAGCTTTTTGTTTTTCAACAGTGCTGCATGGAAGTGAAAGTAATATGGCTGGGGCAAGGCTGACTCAACTGGAAATAGATATCATCATTGCTTCACCAAAACATTGCTCTAATGTGCCTTCCACATTTGAGGAAATATGTAAAAAATTTGCAAATGTTTTTGTATTTGTTTTGTTTTGGTAGGATTGCTTCCGACTCATGTTTTCGGAACATTTCTAATCATTTCAGAGCATTTGAAAACAACATGTTTTAACCTATATTTGTTTGTGTTTGGCATACAGAAGTAACATTTTCACTGTGGCAAGAAAAGTTTGCTCTCGGATTTCAACAAGCATCTGATGGCATGGTCTAGCACTAATATAACATAAAATTAAATGTATATAACTACAATAACAAACAAGGAATCTGTTCTTATACTATAATTGTCCCGGTACCAATGCAGACGCTGTTAGCGTGCTCCACATGCAGATTTCTCCTTTCCTGTTAAATAATGAATTTCCTGGCCGTACTACTTTCACTTTCATCCAGTACTGTTGAAAAACAAAAAGGTGAAGCATAATAATGATGACCTCATGATATGGCAGCCTCATAATCATTCACTACGTCATCACGGCGAAAACAATCACTGACAGTTTGCTGGTGTCTCAGTTGGTAACCAACTGGCCAGGTAACGTTACTGCTCATGTGTACATGACAGTCCTGCATTTTGATGTATTTCAATGTTGCATTCCTCCTCTGATGACATATGACGCCCGAAATAGTTTGTCGGGAACAGGGGCTTCGCTAGGAGTGCAAAACATCCGGGGCTTGAGCCCCGCAGTTACCTTGAAAAAGTAATCTGATTACTGATTACTCCTTTAAACTCCTTCAAAGCTTGATAGTACTTTGTCGCCAGCACAGAGTGAACAACAAACCTTAATATTCTCATTTTTAGCTGACAGGAACTCAATATAATGACTGTATTTCCAGAAAACGCGCGTCTCTCCTCCCTCCACTGTTGTCTGTTCGTGTCGCTGCATGGTGTTACACGTGAGTTGTGCTCGTGCTGAAAACGTGACTTGTGGTACACGTGACATCACTCCCCAGACAAAAAGAAAGCAGAAATGAATATTTTTACAAACAAAAATGACAAAACTAATGATAAGTAGCTTAACTTTAATCTGATTACTGATTACTGGTTTGTAAATATTGACGTGCTCGATTACTCGTTATTGAAAAAAGTGGTCAGATATACCGGCATCACTGCGTAGATAAAGTTTTTTTGTTTAACGGGTCCGGGGAAGTTTCGCAAATTTTGAAAATTGAGCCGTTTAAAGATGCAATTTCAACATAGTTTGAGAAGGAAAGGGAGGCAAATCGTTGGGTCCTCATCGTCATATTTTAATCACAAATAAAGCTAATTTTCCCTCACTAGGCCTACTGAGCAATGTTTACGTTAAAGATATTATAGCCTATAATAAGATGCGCTGTGTGCATAGGCTATGAGAGCAGGTAGATCATTCCCTATTATAATTTCTTGGCTTCATTGTCTATCTGCATCAGGCCTACAGGAGGCTTTGTAGGATATTAAGAGACAAACATCGTCATTTAACATCGTTAATAAACCAACAAACATTATAGAAATCTGCAGCATGTAATGTAATAAAACCACAAATGTACATTTTCCACAAACGTAAGAGCCGCTGCCCAGGGGCGCCGCCAGGGATTCTGGGCCCCATGAAAAAAAAATCTAGTTGGGCCCTTGTATAGGTTACCCATGTCTCAAAGGGCCCCTCGCCAGTGCCGGGCCCTTGGAATCGTCCTAACCTTTCCCCCCCTGGCGGCGTCCCTGCCGCTGCCTACTATAAACGTAAACATGCCATTTCCTACACATGTAATAACTACTATGTTTGCAATGATTCATTTGTGGGGACGTGAAAATCTTTATTGTATTAACTTCCCACAAATGTAATAATACAATGAATAATGGTCGGGGTGGTAGTTGTTTGTTTGTTTGCCTATAAACCGTTGGCGCAAAATCCAGCTGCTGACTCTCCGCTGTCACACAACGGATCCCCTGTGACCAAAGTGTCAGCTGGACTTCAGAAGGGCCAGAATTCAAAACTACTAGAACGGCCGTAAGCGGTCATTTGGACCGCTAGATTTAAACTCTATAATCTGTCATGTAAATACCCAGCTGAGTGATGAATGCATTCATTATGTCATGATATTTTTTTTTAAAAAAACGAAATAACACCAAAATGAACATGTTAATAAGTTTAATTATACATTTATCAATATTCACATCACCGCACTAAACCGTAATTATTGCATATTTACACACAATTTTAATAGAGAAAACTGAGAACAAGAAAATTGACAATTAAAAGCAACTTATTTGACTATGAAACATTTTATTTTAACACTTAATAATAGAATAAAACAATACTAACAATAATCGAAAAAGCTGGAAACGAGCTGCTCGAATACAAAACCAAATAGAGCCGTTAGATCACTGGTCACAGTCTACACAGATTACCTCCGCTCTCCTCGCAAATTGTCCGATGTTTGGTTCCGTTTGCAGCTCTTTCGGACCGGCACTGCCTCCGTGTCTGTGTCAGCGAATACGGCCAGTGGCGGTCTTCTATAACATCCTCGACCTGGCTGGGATCAATGCCCGCATCTTGTTCAAGGAGCACCAGCAGCAGGAGAGCCCGGAGGAAAGTCCTGCAGCAGCTGCAGAGGAGCTGAGGGCAGAATACATGGAGGGGAAAGCGGCCGCGACATTCGGCACAAGGTGGCAGCAGCGGAAACAACCACCGCAGCAGACACGGACACGGAGACGGAGACGGAGGTATGCCGGTCCGAAAGAGCTGCAAACGGAACCAAACATCGGACACTTGAAATGCCACAAGCCCATGTGTGGCGACTGTGCGAGGAGAGCGGAGATAATCTGCAGATGTGACCAGTGATCACAACGGCTCTATTTGGTTTTGTTTTACATCAGCTTGTTTTCAGCTTTTTCTATTATTAGTATTTATTTTATAAAATATTAAGTGTTAATATAAAATGTTTCATAATCAAATAAGTTACTTTTAATTGTTAATTTTCTTGTTCTGAGTTTTCTCTATTAAAATCTTGTGTAAATAGCAACAACTACGGTTTACTATGATATCGTTAAATGTATAATTAAACTTGTTAGTATGTACACTTTGGTGTTATTTCGTTTTTTAAAAAAAATATCATGACACAATGAATGCATTCATCACTCAGTTGAGTATTTACATGAGACATTATAGGGTTTAAATCCAGCGGTCCAAATGACCGCTTACGGCCGTTCTAATAATGTTGAATTCCGACCCTTCTGAAGTCCAACTGACACTTTGGTCCAATCAGAAACGTAGGCTATAATTTGACCCGATCTAACTCTAAGGTAGTGGAAAGCGTGCTGTTATACCTTAACCAAGATATCGATCAAATTGGATCAGATCTGACTGGAATTACTCTGGTAAATTGATTCAATTCACCTGCCAGCACACAAATTCACCCGCATTTGGCGGGTGGCGGGTTTAATGTCCATTCCTGCTATAAACGCTGCAATGGCACTAAACAGTAGAGGGGTAGAATAACATTGATGTTGAATTTGCTACAAATTATTCTGACACTGCCCATATATGCCATGAGGAAAGCCAGGCCAGCTTCTGCGCAATTTGCGCTGGCGACAATGTTGCATTTGTGGCTGCTGGCCGTTCGACATGCAACCACAAAAACCTTTCACCATTAGGCAATTATATTTTATTCTATTTTATTTTTTTCAAGGCACAGAGATCAGGGGCTATTCCCAAAACATCCGGGGCTATAGCCCCGAATGCCCAGGTCTAACAACGCGCCTGGTCGGGAAGTAGGAATGCTTTATCCCTTTAGGCCAGTAATACTTACCTTTAACCTTAACCCTCTTCATTTACACTTTTGTCTCTCTCTAACGGATTGTCCTTTTATCAAGGGTGTAACGTAGCGTTTGTTTGTAAGAATATACTGGCATATGATCTGATAATCCAGTGCTGCCAGAAACCTATCCATGTTGTGACCACAAACTCAAAGTACAACAAAAAGTTTCAATTTTGCCATTTTTGGACCATATAGCACTGTTGTATTAACAAAACAGAATGAATTGTTTGTTTTCACAAGTCCCTTTACATGCCAGTCAACTTCCTGCTCTATTCAGTGATGAGGTATTACATAAAATGTGTGAATCCAGCATTGATATTATGTATTGGACCAAGTCAAAGCCGTCAGCTCAATCTAGACTTCTGCAGTCAAAATGTAAAGCTTAAAAGGGCAGTAAATATGATGTTTCCTGCCTCATGATGACCCTAATATATCTGCAAGGACTTTACAGCATTGTTGATCAATACTGATGACTATATGAATACTTGGCCAAGTGCTAAAAGACTGGCTTCCACTTTCAAGGCCATTTTCCTTTTTGGAGCAAAACTGTCTCACTGTTGACAGATCACAGGTCACACATTATTTTATGTTCTATGAATAGGACCTAATGTAAATAAACCATGAAGTAAAAATAGATAATTAGGTTATCGTAGCAGCAGGTACATTCAAGTACAAATACAATCAAAATACAAGGGAAAATATAGGAACAATAAAATAATATCATATACGATATAAAAAAACAATAAAATGCTCAAGTATATAGGTTTGAACCTGTCTCCAAATAAGTTAAAAGGACTGCTCCTGGTTTAAAGTGGCTAAAATGTTCATTATATCCCACAACAAGTTGAACTGGCCCTTCTTGGGGTGTGTGCATGATAAGGAGACTGAATTGCCTCTTTAATTTCACTTAATTTGTGTAAGCCGATGTCACATTTAGAGGTGCGGGTGCCGTGGCAACTATAAATCAGTCACTTGTCTAGTGCAGATGAGAACTGGTCAAACACCATGCTCCGACACAATATTTCTTCTAGATGTGCTCTATCGCTCGCAAGTAAGAGTCACACACCAACGGAGCATAGATGTTGACTGAGGAAAGGTAGTCTTTCCTCAGCCTTTATAATAATAAGGAACAATACCTTCCATTTGTAACAGTCATAAGTCACATGTAAACCTAAGGTCCAAACACAGAAGAGACTTCACCAACCCCCTTCAGGATGAACTCCTTACCTAAGTTCCTTTGTGTTAGTTTTCACGGCACATTAACCCACATAAAATACATGAATACATCCTTTCACACTCTGCAACAACATTGGTATCACAAGACAGAGCTCATGTTGGAAGCACTAACAATACGATTTGACTTTACATTAAATAATACTGTTTATCTATGTCTACTCTTTCTATCTATCATTAAATGTCATATGTAAGCACAATATATTGAAATAAGAAGGGACACGAGAATTTCTCTCACAAGGGTGGGGGTGTTATGTGGATTATTTTGTTTAGCTCCTACCTCATTTATGCTTGTTGACATTTTTCACTATTTGCTCTTTGTGGCTAGGTAGCTAGCTTGCTATGCAGTGATAATCATACCCATTCTTAATCCCCATTCTCAATCTGCAAATGAGCAATAGGAAGTTTCTAGGAACACCATGATAAAATTGTTTTATAATTCTCCAGGTGATGCGTTTACCAGACTTGTTTGAAAGGGAAATGCTTGTAGTTATAAAATTACAATTAAATCAAGCTTTAACAACACCAATTTTGAGTGGATGTCCCTGTATCAATACATTCTATATGTGCTATAAGCTCTATGGTCTGATGGCACAGCAGCAGATACTTCTGTATTTCTTGCCAGATGGCAACAGGCGGAACAGACTGTGGCTGGGTGGGTGTTGTCTTTTAGTTTACTTGGGCTCTGCGCAGACATCCTACTTTACTGATATTGCTGATGCTTGGTAAATGGGTACCAATGATGTTCTATTCACTGGCTGTTACTTGGTGTTTTGGATGAAGACAAAGGAGGCTGACAGGAACAGACGGTCCTGCAAGTTTAAGCAACATCATGTATAAATTACCATTTTGTGCAATTTGGCACCCCCACACTTTCTGAGGACAACACCACTGTCAAAAAATCCCAGGTCTGTAACAGTTTGTTAGACTTGATTTATGTGATAAATACAAACAAACTCATCATGTCATAATAGTGTTATGTCTTAAAAACTTGTATCTTGAAATAAACATGTCTGTAACACTGTGACCCTACCTTCAATCTGTACTCTGTATCAAAATGATTATAAAGCCGTTATTATAAGATAAAAAAAGTTGTTCTGTATTCAATGCAACTATAGAACTTGCAGAAAATTTCAACAAAACAAGCTATGACAATTGAAATATATTATTATTAATTATTGTTATATTATTACTAATATAATTAATACCCTAACGTTTCTGTGTGATCACATGTAAGCTGTTTAAAAAATACAGTGGTAAAATGAAAGTATATACGGTAATATATAATCTAAATATTTTGTGATTTAGAGAGGTGTATGTAGATGTGCCTTCACCAAATAAAGTGACCAAAAAACAATGGAATATGGTTGCTGAGCTTTCTGAGTTGACCTGCACTGAGCAGGTGGCGGAACGTGCCAGCCGAACCAATGATTGGCACCAAGATTGCAGTGTGCTTGTGGATTGGCAGTGCCACCTCCTCCTCCATGCCTCTCCTCCCACTGGGGCGCATGGTGAGTCGCCAAGATATCAAGCCAGTGCAGTCAGAGCAATAACCTCAGTGCACTCCAGGAAAATGCCAGTTTGCTGATGTGACACTTCGTATTGAGTTGTGCTTCACCATGAAATTAGAGAATCTATAGACCTGTATCCTCTCACATATTTTTGCTCAACTGACACCAAACTTTCTTCTTTCCATTTTCAGATTGTCCTTGAGATTTCCTAATGTCTAATGCTTTTTTTTACATGTCTTGCATCTGGAACAATTTCAGCTGGGTAATTATGACCACTGACCTTGACTGGGAGGCAGTCTGATATACATTGTGCTGTGTAGATTAGGGACATGTGACTGCAAGGTTTAATGATAACTCTTGTTTGGACATTTCTGCTGACAGACCCAAATAATTAGGGCTTATTTGGTGTGAAAATGTAATCACGGACTAAGAAGAGAAACTCGAGCTGTAATAAAACGTTGTTTACCTGTAAGAGCATCACCGAGCCCAGCAAACATTATAGCTTTCTCCCTTACACAGTATATTAAAATACACCGTACAGCAAGTGGACGCTACAGAAGAGAGAGCTTGAATATAGTAAACTTCAAGATAATCAGAATTAGATGTTACTGATTTGCAAATGGAATTTTTGATCCAATGATGACACTAAGGGTAATGTCACCAAATCACTTTGGTTTATTCTCCCTGAACAAAATTTGTATAGCGCTTTTCCAGTAGACAGTAGACTGGAAAAGCACAACACTTGTCAGATTCACACACAAATTCATACTGATGGCGAAGGCTGCCATGCAAGGTCCCAACTGCTCATCAGGAGCAATTTTGGGGTTCAGCATCTTGCTTAAGTATACTTCGACATGCAGCTAGGATTCCAACCAGCGACTTTCTGATTTGTAGTTGACCTGCTCTACCTCCTGCTCCGCTACAGCCGCCCTCATTCACTGCAAGCATCTTGGTAATTTGGCCAAAAGTTGTTTGGCTAGCAGACAGAAACTGTGACAGAGTTACATACTGTAGATGCATTGACCAAACAATTTACAGACTACAGTTCTTTATAATTCAGCATATATACTTTTAACTAGTTTGATGAAAGGAAACTTGCCTCGATCAATGTACGGACTTGTTTGGTATAGACTGCAGGCTTCAATTTCCCCCCAACAAATACATATGAAATCCACCCAGGGAACTAAGTTGTGTGTACCATGCTGTAAGAGGCCCCTACTGAGCTATAATCTGATCAGTGTTGTGAAAACAATTCTGATAATGCTGTGGAATTAGACCGATGAGGCCCCCCGTTGACTGTTACATTTGAAGCCAGTGGCACAGAGGCCTGGGCTAATGACTCGGCTTACCACTCAGATTGGCTGGGAAAATGGCTTGAATAGTACTTAAGGGAGCCCTTAATGTTGAATGCATTGTGAGCTAATTAGCTGCAGTAACAGACTGTACACAGTATACAGTAGATTTGAGGGAGTTGTTTCAATTGGATGGTCAGGGTCTAGAAGGTCTATCATACGCTGCACACCAGAGACTCATTAGGAACATTAGATGACCAACGTGTCTCTCATTTTTTTCCCTGTGACACGTGGTTTGACAGTGAAAATGATCTGTAGATGACCATATCGACATCATAGCAGTGTTTAATGTTTCAATGTCTATATCTGCAGAATATGAGAAATTTAAATAAATATCAACACCAGGTTGAGGGGCAGTATTTTTTCAGTCTCTTTCTCTCTGTCTCTCTTTTAATGGTAAAGGTAAAGTTAAACAAATATCCTACCAACATCATTATTGATAATTAGCATAAACAAACTCCATGTAGAAAGAAAGGGCTGGCAGTAACGCTGTCCACTAACCACATGCCTGTGAACCACAGCAGGTTGGTGAGGTACCCACCATACAGGTAGACGCAAGCTGTGTGTCCCTGGCATAACAGTGAAGCAAAACAGTAAAATTGTATGTCAATAGCTGTACAATTAGCTGAAGGTCACTTAAAGTCCTGTCAAGCCCAGAGGAGCTGCAGATTCAGCTGATAATTCTCTGAAGGTTTATTACTACAAGGGACACCTTTCACATTGTCATTTGATCAGGCAAATCTGGTGCACCAGCAAGATTTCTGGTGGTTATGATTAGTCATCACATTGATGACGCTTGGCACTTGACTCCGGTTGACCACACTGCTCTGAATTCCACACATCATTGAGGGGTGCATGGTGGTGAATGATGCAAGTAAGAAAGGAGGGTAGAAAGCACGGGATAAAAGATAGAAATAAGATTGAGCCAAAGTCTCCATTTACACAGACAGATGAGACGTATTCCATTGAATTAATGCAAAACTAGGGGCCATCATGAAACTCAAAATCTAAAATCTAAATTTCTCCCTATTTAGGTCCTAATTATTTCTCAAAGACAAACTCTGGACAAGTGATTTACAGAGTAAATGTATGTTGTAGCAAACAAAAAAAATCAATTCAGTTTCAGTTTCAATTTAAATATGAAGTAATTTACAAGTGGATTACTTACTCTCATTTAATATGCTACTAAACTATTTAATACAATATAAAACATTAATTATATTCATATAATGAATATCTTAATCACGACACAGATGGTGGCAGTCCCCTACTATTTTGGCATTAAAACTTGACACACCTCTTGTTTTGAAACAAGATGTTACTGCCTGATTTTCATCCCGAATTTATCTGCAATCACACAGTCTGCTCGGCTGTAAACACTGCACTCAAAAACCCAACTTACACAAGATTGTCTGTGTTTAAGAGTTAATAGCAGTAAATCATAGCATTCGTCCGCCCATCTCAATCACTCTCTCAAAATGTGGATGAATAAAACATTGCATCTATTCTTCCAAGAAATAAGTGTTGAGAGGTCACAATCTGATATTAAAGGTCACAGACCCACATCCGTCCCTATTGGCTGAATCTGGTCTCAGAAGCAATCATATGTGTTTGATCAATACCAATAGCAAACAGTGCTGGTATCATGGTGACAATTACAGGTTTGGAGAGTACGCAGGCTTGCATTCAACAGCATGTGCAGGTGCATTTGGCAGAGCAGCTAGAGCTGTGTGATTTGGTAGAGCCATAAATAATGACAGCTACACTGTAATTTTCATTACTGAAGAGCCTGGCTGTTCTACTGCATCCAGCAATTTGGATCTAGAGTTTAGTCAAATACTTGGTGTGTGTGTGTGTGTGTGTGTGTGTGTGTGTGTGTGTGTGTGTGTGTGTGTGTGTGTGTGTGTGTAGGGACTTCATGATAACACTCCCATGTCTGTAGTATCTTGTATATTTTACACTATTGAGGCACTCATGAGGAATCATAATGCACTGATAAAACAAAGATACATATCAATATTGAAAAGGATCAGATACAACAGAAATGAAATAAACTACTGGAGGTAAAATCAGTGAAATCAATCACAATTACAGAATTGGTGGAGAGAGAGAGAGAGAGAGAGAGAGAGAGAGAGAGAGAGAGAGAGAGCTGACAGAAGCAGCAGCAGGACTAGCAGTGCAGAGTGGACCAGGTGGACTCGGAGAAGATGGCAATAATGTGGCGCACCTATAGGAATGTCACCACATTTATGTGGCAAGATTTGAAAGTAATTATTGGGACAATTATTTTGTGTTATTTTACATATTTATGTTTGCATGCAAAAAACCCCCCAAATGTCCTGTTAAAACTAATGTGCATTATTATGTGTATAATGTGAATGTCGTGTGGCTGCGGTGTGGTCGAACGTTTGTGTTCACCCTTCTCGCTGCTTCCTCAGAGGCAATATGGAGTGAAACAGAGCATAACTCCTTGTTGCTCCTGCTTGTAGCTGCTTTATACTGGTTGGTAAATTGTAAAAAAACAATGACAATCTATCTAAGAAAGCTTAGCTTTACTAATGTGACCCCTGTTAAGAGTTCAGACTGTGTGTGGTGACATTGTCATGTGTTAACGAGAGAAGGAAAGCCTCTGTTTTACAAAAGTTTTCCTGGGGTGACTACAATAGGCACACGTAATATCTTGCAGTATAATGCAGTAATATGTTGAAGGCTCCTACACTTTAAATGTTTTAGCTAATATTGTTTACCCTGAGATATTTACAATACAGATGCATTGTCCAAATTTAAGACTGTGTGGTGGGGAATACTCCCCTAGTGCAGGTGAAAGTGCTGTGTAGTGTTTGTGAATGCAGCCAGGGCCATGCTATGTAATGAACCTGCCAGTGTTTTCACCATTTGCCTACTGCTCTGTGTCCCTGCTGTGGCTGGTGTTCGGTGGTCTAGCGTTAGTTGAACCTGTGTGAATCCCTGTCTGCTTCCTGCACCTTAAGTGATCTCTGGCATTAATTGCCCAATACCATTTTTTTTTTTTAATCCTGAACGATTGGGGGATAATAGTTGGTAACAGATATATGTAGCTAATTTTTGTTGCAATACTGTACCACACAATGGAACACAAAACACTTAAATACCACTATATTTAATGATACACAACTGATCAATCAGTCTGCCTATGAATTCTTGATCAATAGACTCATCGATATGATTCTTGGTATCAATTATCAGGTCTTGACAAGCAGAAACAATGAACTGAATCATATTTTCTACTTGTCAGAAATATTGTGTAACTGTGATACTTTCCTGTATCTTAGTTACAGTATAAAGAAACATGCTTAAACATGCTTTCATCATGAATCTCACGATCACGATAAATACTTTTTGGCTTCCCTACTTCAATTCATTATGTGCTTACCATATTCGAAAAGAGATTGAGGAGCTTTCAATGCTGCAGCAGAGAAAATTAGGTTTGTGGGTTGTGTTTTGATTGATTTTAAGGTCTGTGTTATGCAGAGAAAGTAAGACTAATTCTCATCATACTTACATGCTGTACATCCCTGCCTAAAATATTCTGTTTATGTGTATGAGTGAGAGCAATCCCCTCACTCATGACCACCGGCATTTTGCTTAATTTGTTAGGAATAAGCATGAAGGAGGGAGAAAATAAGTGACTCAACACATAATCCACTTTCCTCTTCATGGTGAAGGCAGCCAGGATCTTTTACTGTTAAACTCAAAATACATAACTATGGAGGTTATGGATGTTTGATAGGATTACAGTCCTCCCCTGACAAACACACAGGCCTGACATACCATGGCCTTACAAAGTTGCCACAGCTTAATGTTGGCTGTCAGTGGTCTATTTGCACTATATGGTTAATTTAGAATTGTGTACAACCACCTGACATATGCTGTATATTTTCTATATTAACTCCCCTTACTTCTGCTCTGGTCACCACCAGCTTGTGAATTCTGTTCAGCTGCTAAATGCTCACCTACATTCACCACCTTTGTATGTCTGCTGTTTCATGCATGGAAGGTAGTGTATAGTGGTATTAATACAGCTTGTTTTCTGAAAACAGCTGCCTGCTGCTGCTGGAAACAATGCTGATGAGAGTGGTAAGGCTAAATCTAAACAATGAAGTGAAAGATGCTAAAGTTGTCTACAGCTGGAACAGCTGTCTGAGTATTTGTTGGTTAATAATTGTCAGAATCACTTTTCACATTACACATAATCAATTGACCATATGAAATTATTGATTTGTGCACATTTAAAGATGATATGTAAGTGTACTTGCCAAGAGCTGTTTCAAGCACTGGAACAGCCAATGTTCAGCTAAGTATTGTTTTGCTTCTATTTCTGTCACTTCTGTCTGAATATGGTTTCTTGTCTGCTTCATCCTCTGATGTTGGACTGAGGGGAAGAATAGAAGCTACAGTAGCTCACTAACAGGCTAACATTGATATTGGGTGACAGACCAGGTAGTTAGCTAGACATCTCTGCAGCACAATTCCCAGAAGTTTTTGACATGATGTCAAAACTTTTATTTACATTCTGTTAAGAATGTCTGTGCTTTTTAAAAATGTTTTAAAAAAGATTCTTACAAATAGCTCCCTTAAAAATTGAATATACAACATTCATTGCTGCTAGATATCTCGTGAATAAAAAACATGACGAGTTGACCGCTATTTTGTGTCCTGCTTTAAAGGTAGGCGAATGTATCTTACATCTGATCTGGCTGATCAAATAGGTATCAAGATTCTGCTGCTGCAATGCCTATATTGTGCCTAAAATGTTTTAAGAACCATATTAAAGCGTACTGTTCAGGTACAAGGCTGCTATGTTAAAAATGGATGAGGGGAGTACAGTGACTCGCATGCATTAAGGTTCATGCTTGGCTGTCCTTGCTGCCAAAACAGAAAACAAAGAAGCTCATATTACAACATGTAAAGGTAGTGTGATGTCTTTCTGTCTTCAGGACGCTGTTACTCCACTGTATCTTTGGGAAATGAGAACAAACTTTACGGTGAAGAGGAAGACATATTGTGTACAGCAGGAACCTTTTAATTGATATTTGCATTTGCTATTTTTTATGAGAAAGATGGAGTAAGTGCCATTTTAAGGAGTTTAAGTAGATGATGAGCTTTTTGAGGTGAAAACCATTTCAGAAGCAATTTGGTAGGTATGGAGACCAGGTCCCATTTGTGACCAAGAATTTAGAGTGAATACAAGTTATATTGTGGAAGTACTTTAATGAACGGAATTTACATGGCAATACATTGTTATGTTAAGTGAGTATGTATGTCACTCATGTTACGCAAGTGATGTTTGGTAAGTTACAAGACATAACATTTTATATTAACCCAAAGTATTTGTATTTGTCTTTTTTGCACCTAAACGTGAATAAAACTGCAATTTTTAGAAGTTAATAACCTCATTATATGTCATAGTATGCTTTTTGTGTTATTATTACTTTATTACCATATGTTACAAGTTTTGTGTAGAAATACAACAATAGGACTGCATCCAGAATAGTATTAGAAGTAGCAGCAATAGTACATCAGTCATAGTACTTGTAGCAGTGGTGATGAAGATGGTCTTCACTAAACTTTATACTTCCTATGAATTTCTATTTTACTCTTAAATGGAAGCTGGGTGGGTTCATGCTCTGCACAGGACCCAGACCTACTGTAAAACCTGATGGCCAAGTGTAAACATATCAGAAGAATGAATATCCACACAATAGCTCCTAGCCCTACTGCAGGCTGTGCTTGTACGGCTCAATAGTGACAATCTCAGTGAAAGTGTTACACAGACAGATACAGCTCCTCACGTATCATAAACTCTCAACATGGCCCCAGCTTCCTCCTAGGCAAGGAAGAGGGATTCGAGGCCCGAGCAGTTTCCAAAGATCACAGCATTTGAATAATATGAGTTGAAGGCACCTTTCTTAGCGAGCTGAAGAGATTAAAAATTGCAAAACGTGTAAACGTCTTTAAGAAGCTGAGGCTCAGTGATAAAACGTGATGCGTGCCTCTGAGGTTGAGAAGAAGGCGGGGAAGGCAGGCGTAGGGAAACACATGGACTTTGGCAAATGTGGTCTCAACAGGATGTTCTGGGCTGGGTTATACCTTCACTTTGACTGCTAGCCTTTTTCCGGCTGCTGGTAAGCCTTCAATTAAATGACGGCTACCTTTTTCAAGTCACTAATCCTCTTACAGTTTGGAACCCTACCCTTTGCCATGCGGAAAATACACACACACGCACAGGCAGTATGTGTGTGAACAGTGAGTCTTCTTCAGCCTCACCCTCATGCTGCCTGTCTTGCTGTCCTCCTGCCTTCTGGTACCTTCTTAAGTTGACAAAAGAGGCTGTTCTTGTCAAAACTGAGCCTGGAGGTAAAGTCTGCATGAAGAAAAATAAACGCTTATGTGACTGTGGCAAACCTGAACCCATGTCATACATAAACATGACAGTGGTAACGATGTCTGTACCAAATATTCATTGCATGTATCCTTCATTGTAGCAGAATTGTGTGTAAAATTTAATAAGAAAGGTGAATTGTTGATCTGAATCTAATTTGCTACCTTTTCTTAACCTTGATTATAAAAGTGTTAACATTGATATGTTATACATTTATGTGTACAGATGCAATGTAGAGAAGGTGAAGAAAAGAAAAAATAGCTGTCATGGTTCATGATTCTGTGTCTTGTGGTTTCTTGTATTTGATTTCCATGCCTTTGTGTTCTGTCTTATGTTTTGATTTTCCATGCCCTCTTGTGTCCTGTGTTTTCCCCTTGTTGCAGTTTGTCTCCCTCCGTCTGTCAGCGTCTTGTCCTCTGTGCTTCCCCCCCTCGTTACCTCACCTGGCCTCCTCCCTCCTCTCTCTCCTCACCTGTTCCTCGTCTTGTCATTAGTGTCTGTGTATGTAGTATTTGTCTTCCCTCTTGTGTTTGTCCGTTCATTGCTTCTTTTACTGATTCTGTCTCTGTGATGCCCCTCGTCAAAGTTTCCTGCCTTGCTTCCTCTCGTGTCCCCTGGTATGTTTTGGATTTTTATTTCTTTGATGCATTTTTGATTTGAACTTTGCTCTTGGTTGTACTTTGTTTTCAGCCTTAGTTTTGACTTTGTCTTGCTGTTTTGTTGCTACTTTGGTTTTTGGTCCTTGAACTCATTTTTATTTGTGGTCCTTGGTTTTTGTTTTGCAATCAGCTTTTGTTTTAATAAAAGCTCGCCTTCTGTTCTCCCTGATCCTGCCTCCTGTTTAAATCTGCATTTGAGTCCACCTTTTAGTTTCTCCCCTTTAACCCGCCGTGACAATAGCATTCAGTAAGACAACATATGGAAGGAAAGGGCAGTATCAGTCAACACCCCATCATACTAAAATGACTCAATAGGTCAATTGCAAGTGACTTCCAAAACAAAATACATCACCATTCCCAAAACTACGAGAACACTACATACTAATGACAGGTGCACTTGTACAGTTGCGGCTTAGTGACTACTTGGTTAGATTTAGGAAAACATTGTGGTTTGGGTTAAAAATAAAAACTACATTTTTTATCTATTTTCTTTAATACACATACTGTACTGAGATTACATACATAACTAACAGTTATTTTAGCATGTCAGGTAACTTCACTATATTAGTAAGTCAAAATAACTCATGATGACTTCTGTTTCCACAGTGGATATGAACAGCTGTCTCCTTGAGTGAAAGTCATGTGCTTGTTTAACCCAACTGTCCATCCCCGACCTCCTTCCTAAGCAGACTTTTCACTCTTTATACTACTTAACCTGACTTCCTTTGCAGCTGTAGTAATTATTGCAGCCAAACGAGTTCAACTCTGAACAAGAATCATATATATACGCCGTAATAAGATGCTTTGACGGTCAACCTATATGGTTGTTTTTTTAAATAGGACAGGCTGGTATCAGTATATGGAAATCAAAGATGCACAAGGTACCTCTTACATAAACCAACTCCATATGGAGATGCCATACATGCACAAAAAAGTTCTGATGCATGCAAGTCATATATGCAAGGCGTGCAAGGAGCGTATGTGCACATGGAATGTATACATGCATGTCTCACAGCACGTAGTGTAAAAACCTGCTGAAAAAGGCATTTCAGTAAGAGTGCTCCTGTAACTGTTAAGACAAAAAGCTTTTAGGGTGGAAGAAGGCATAACAGGACAGACTGTTCAAAAACATGAAGATGTAATTTTGAGCTTTCAAAATTCCAAATATGGGGCCAAAACCATGTTGGTTCGAGGAAGTTCCATTTTTCATCATGAAAAAATATGAAAGTTTCCCTTTAGTAGAAGAGTTACCAAAACCAAAATTTTCAAAATACATCTATGAGGGAATAAAATGTGTACCAATTAGAGAAAAATATATGGAGAAACAGCTTTGCCACTAAATAAAACAAGAAAAAAGAAAGAAAAGAAAAGGCTAGTGGCTCTAGATGGCTTCACCACCTGTAGTGTAGTTCATTTGGTCTGGTCCGAGAAAGAAAAATCTATTGTTGCCTTTGAGTTTCCATGCACACTAAAGTCAAGCTACAGTCTTAGCTCGATTAGGCCATTTAATTGGACTACTGCCATTATCCCAGTACACAAGCACCCAGGGAGAATTGACTTATTGACAGAAGTATGTCCAACTCCACCACGGTAGGTGGCGAAATGCACTGTTTCAGCTTGTTGCTTCTGGACCTTCATCCGGTTGACCTGTTACTTCACATACCAAACAAGTTAAGAGGAGGCTAACAGGCTGCACAGTGGACGGTGGAAACATGGATGACTTTCCTTCAGCTGAGACCACATAAACTGTGTCTCCTTGTCGGTCCAATGATGTATATTACTTATTGTAGCACTCCCCCTGTTAATAGCTTCATCGTCATACTCTTCTGTTGTTTTTCCCAGATTCCTGCTACAGATTTAAGCCATGGACGGCAAACAGGTTAATGCCTAGTGCAGGCACTGTGGTACATGAGCAGAATGGCGAATTCTATTCAGGTCCGACTAAGGCCTATACATAAAAGAGTAACTTGACTTCCAACCACATTATTCGGGTGTGTTAGTCCAACTTTGAGAAATTCAATTTAGTAGGATCTGACATGTTTACATGGACTTTAAAAGTCCCGTTTCAGTCGAACTAACACAATAGTCCTACTTTTGGTAAACGTTGTGAGTGACTTTAAACCAAAGGGGTAGAAACAAACTCTTGAACTGCCATGGTCTGGGTGAAAACTACTCTGATCGGCTCGAGGGTGTCAATTAAATTTTGATTGACAGACACCTCTGAAACTGGATCTTCACTGTTCTATAGCCTGTATCTAAAATGAGTATCACTGGCAGCAGACACCTCAATGTTTGAAACAAATGTAATAATACAAAAGGTGGGTAACCTTCATGCCGGCTGGCTGAACTGTCCATAACAAGTAATGGTCAGCTCAGAAGAAAATGAGTTACCCTGTTTGATTTTATAAAGCTGGGTAAACTGACTTTATGTGTTTACTTCCCACTACAGCTGCAACACTGTCCCTCTGAGCTGACTGTATCAAGCAATCCTCCCTTTTTTATTGATTTGGGGACAGTAACATGGCTGGTTAGCTAGCTTTACTTGTTGTGAGGTGTTGCCAGGGAAATGGAGTAACTGCTTGTGATAAACCTTATTCTTTGATTGCAAAACACATGAAAATATACACAAATTGTCTTAATGTTTTCTTTCTCTTTTGCAAGTGACCATGGTATAACGGGCTAATGCTTTTCAAGGCAACCATTGTCAGGAATTAATGGATGACCTGGAGGCCTGAACTGTCCAGCGCCCTTACTTACAGTGAAACTCTCGCCAAAAAGCAACCAAAGCTTTTTTTTGTGATTGAATATGAGTCAAACCTTCGTGTAAATGTGTAATTACGACGAGAGAGGCACTTTTAAGATTTACTGTAGTTTCGTTTTCGGGCAAGATAATTTTCAATGAAGTGCAGGGGCACTTTTATGCTAGCATCAAAATATTGATGCTACGCTATTACTACACTAAGAAGGCTCGACACAACATGAAACTTCGTAGTATAACCAGGGTCTCTACACATGTACATGAGCATTGAAAACATTGTTTGTGTACGCAGAGTTTACTAAAAAGAAGGTTTTTGAACTACTCACCTTAGGAGCTGGATCTCCGGCGCGTCGTTTATTTCAGTGATTCTGTTGATAGACGAGGCCATAGTTGTAGGTTTATGTGGTGGTGGTTTGGTACAATATTGCGCTGAGATTTTTGGTTCATTCCTGAGTTAAACTGACTGCTTTAACACCGACCTAAATGAACTTGAACCAAACAGCCTAGGTGTCAAAGCACCTACCAGTGAGGCTTTTGATGTGAAGCATCAGAGATTTAAAAATGCATTAACTCGCATATAAATCAATTAATTCATCCAGATGATCTGGCTGCTTCCCAGTGGCTGTTAGGAAGCTGGGTACGGTCTACAGAGGACACACTGAAGTGTCAGTCAGTCCTTCTAACTCTGCTGGGTTTTATAGCATGATTTTATGCCTTCCATTACAATTTTCAGATGTCTCTTAATTCTCCACCTTTCATTATCTTCTGGTTAATTGAATGTTGACTAATTTTGATGACTTTTGTCCTCTCAGGTCGTCCACCTATAACTTCCCTCATCTTTCTAACCATTCATGTTGTTTACTTGAACCCAAGGAACATTGCCTTTTAACCCGTATAGCAGTACAATCTGTCCATGACACATTCACAAAATATACTTAATTTGAGAATGGGAGGAAATTGGACTCAAAGCTAAAAACTAAACCATAATGTACTTCCTAAAGGTAATTTTTTTCTTCCTGCCAAAAGTGCAAATTGCTGTGTTAAATTGCTGCAGGCAGGACGTAATGAATCTTGGGTAATTTTAAAGGAGGGCAGAGTTTGGAGGGGAAGAGCCCCTCCAAACTCTGGGTCAAAGTTTTATTTTTAATGTTTTAGTCCATGCTGACAGCTAACACATCCAAGATTCAACCTAAAATGATCATCTTACTACAGCATCTATGGTGCAAATAAATGATCTGCACCCATATTCCTTATGACCATGTTTGTATTAACACACAATGCTTACTGATAAATTACAGCATCACCCATAAAACGTTATTGATAGACATTAAAATAGACTATTGAATGTTTAGGACTGACTATCTGTTGAAGCTTGGTCCATTTTTCTTGTAATCATGATCATAAAGCCTTATTATAATCCTTTTGAGTGGCCTTACACAGCCGGACACAGACAGCTGCCGCTCACTGAAGCTATTGATCAGGATGAGGCACAGACCTCTGTAAAAGGAGGGGTGTTCCCGCTATAATCAGCCAGCACTGAGTATTGATTGGCCAGTGTCAGGCGAGTCGAGTAAAGGGAGGACACAGTCAGAGTTACTGACAATTAATGGTCTCCCTGCCACAGTGGCAAATCCTCTCTCCTCTCCCCTCCTTCCCCTCTGTCTCCGTCGGGCAATTAAAATCTATTGTAATGGGTTTATTGACACAGTAAATATGCGTCTGCATTTGCAGTACTTGGAGAGTGCATGCATATTAATACACAATGCTGAGGATTGTTTGGATATAGAAAATGTAATCAGTTCCAAACAAGCGCACGGTGTAAACGGTGAAACAGTCACTACGAGGTCTGGGAGGGCTTTCACATATTGACAGAAAAATTGTCACATGCATACACAATGCATGTGTATTGTAGTATTTTGCAATAAAATAGGACCCTCTCTAGCCTTGGATATCTCCTGCAGAAGACGAAATATTGTGTTTGTTTGCAGTTGACTGCTGATGAAAAATTAAAGATATAACGGTTGCTATAACTTAAGAATAATTAAAATAGTTTTTGCAATAATAGTTCTGCTAAATACACTAAACATCTGGAGTAGAGTGTGTAATGTAAATGTAATGTTCACGGTTACTATACATGAACAATGTGTTGTAAATGCTTCGTTTCATAATTGTCAGTGTGCTGAAAGCTAGATATAATTATATATATATCGTATATGAATTAAAGGGTCACTCAAACTAATTAGTAGTGCCCCTCTATATAGTTGGGGGACCTGTGAGGGACAGAAGAATTAAGAAAAGAACATTGAAGCAGCAGAGGTTGAGAAACCATGATATTTAGTTGGACATAGGGGTCAAGCTCCAAAAACACTGGAGCAGGTTCAACCAATTCTTTACAGGATTTATCCAGCACAACATAAGATATCTAAATGTTTTTCACAAGCTGTGGACTCCTCCTTGTTATGAGTAAATTGATCAGCGTGTCTAAACTCAGTGAAACTCTTTTTTAAAAGATGAATGAAGAAGATGTAGAGCAAAGATTTCACACAGGACAAACCCCCCCGAACACCCAGGAGCATTTGGCTTTTGTTTTTAATTTGATTGGCTTCTCCTGCATCAAGCGACTGTGCAGTTGTCACAGGTGTGTATCAGCTCCAGCTGTGATCGAGTGATGGATACACATCAGCCGGATGGACACACTAACTTTCGCCCATTATCAGGCATAATGCTATGAAGTTAAAGATGCTAGCTTGTTAATACTTTTCCATCCATCTCTGTTCTTGCAGCGCTATTGTTTAGTCAGCACTGATTTTGAAAAATATCCACCGTAAGTGGCGTCTGTGCTTGCCAGCTGTCTAATTGGTACTGCCCATGTGCAGCTCTAAACAGAGATGAGACATCTCACTCCTTATCAACTTCCATTATCAGGTCCAGATGAAACAATGTGTCTAATTCAGAAATGTATTGATTAAGACTTATTCAAGTTTAAGGTGTGCTAGATGTGGTCTATTAGGTATATGATCTGCTGCGTTCTGCTGTTTTTCTGGCGCATTCGTTAAGACAAAGAAGGCGAACCCATCTCCTGGCAATTGGAAAGGAGTTAACATTTTCAGCAGTTTTATCCGTGTTTAAAAATCCCTCATACACGCACATGCAAACTTTGGTGTAATAGTGGCATCAGAAGGGAGGAATATCAGAGGATCACTTTTTTTTAGTGATGACTTTTCCGTCTACATATCAGGCTTTGCTGTTGGTGCTGTTGTAGGATCTTTTGACGGTATGCAATAACCATGTACGGTTACTTATTACATTAAAAGACCCATTACTGATAGATTTGCCATTGCCAGGATTTTAGACATATAGCGTTTATGAGTCAGTATATACACATGAGAAATATTCGACTTGACTTGTCAATAATGAAAATCTATTCAATTTTCTGACAATTTAAAATAAAAAAAATCAAAATAATATTAACTACAAGCTTGGTCGGCTGGTCATGTTTTCAGTTTCTGAGTCTCTGAGATGATGTGAAATTGTGGTCCTGAAGACACCTACTGTAATGGGAACTACAACAGAATCCATTCTGAATTATATTGCTGTGCGTTTGTCTCAGACTTCTGACAAAATTTAGTTCAGAAATTTCTGTTGAAGTGAGCTGGTAACAACATCTCAATATAGATCCTGTGGTGTATGTTTTGATTCACGGTCCAGTTTTATAATTTCCATACGGAGGCCACCACAGCAACACTAGACAGATGTACAGCAGCACATAGGATCAGGCTACATCACTATGCATGCGCTTACATCTACATTTAGGTAACTTCTATGCAGCCTGTCTCCTTTTTGAATAGGAGAGTATACCAGTGCATTCATCATGTTTATGAGAGTGATGATTGTGGCGAGCATAAGATTTGCGGTGAGAAGACTACTTAGACCTTTGTCAGCGTCCTTAAGGCTGTCCTCACTACCAACAATCTTCGACTTAGTTGTTTTTGCTACTGTAGCCCTGACATATACTTTTGAGAAGCGCATAGGTGAGGCCAAGCTATGGCGGCTACCTGCAAGGATCTATAAATACACTGTGAGCCCTTAAATTCATCTTACCTTTTTTTGCTCCCGGGTCTTCCATCATGGTCTGGACTCTATGTTGTGATTGTTTTGTTAAAAAAATGCTGCTCCAAGGTCAAGAATGAACATGAACCTTGTCATGGTAGTTGTGGTGGTGGAAATCAACTAGCCTGCTCTGTCTGAACCATTGTTGTTCCACTGGTGGTGAAACAGGAGGTGACGAGAGCGTGTCTCTTTCTTGATCCAGTCTCACTTTGATGGCAAGACTCCGGTAAGTCACTGCTCCCAGCAACACATACTTAAATCACTATTTGTCATTTTACACTTTCACACTTTTTATAGATTAAACAAAGAGATGTGATGTGGTAATTTGTAGACTTTAGGTGCTGGCAGATTTTGTTTCCTCTGGACAGACATTAAGCTAACTGGCTGCTGGCTGTAACTTCACATTTAAAGTACAGACATAAGTGGTATCACTTTTCAAATCAAAGTCTCTGCCAGCAAGATCATTAGTGTATTTCCCCTAATGTCCCTCTATATAAAAAAAAGCACCATGTGTATGTGTTGAACTCTTCCTCATGTGATGAAACCCCCAATTTCATAGATATTTCACTGAGGACATGACTTCATTGTCCTCAATGAGAGCTTCGGCCCTGCCCTTCATGTCACAGCTTTAGAGCTGAGGCTGGAAGGACTGCAGAAACCAGTAGCAGCAAGCTAATATTATGAAAGTACTGAAAAAAATCCCACCCTCTCCCTTCAAGCCTCCTTGAGAACCACTCCTCCGAAAGACATAAAGGCGGTCTGCTTGAGAACACCTTTTCTAATATATACAGAAATAAATAATTCTATTAAATGCCAAAATCAAAGAAACAAGAGTGAGATAGCAAAGCGCACCTCAGGTATAAAGGCTAACCAGCCCGACTGTCATTCCTTCCTGCTGCAGGTGTGTGCCTTGTGCCACTGGTTTAGTGGCGAAACGACAGACTCAGGCTGTGTACTGTGAGTGCAAAACAATATTGTCATCACTTACCATAACCAACTACCCCATGTCTCACTCATATGTAAGAAAACACCTAACATTACCATCATGAACATAAGCATCGGACATGGCTATTGTTTCTTAGGATATATTGGCGGCATTTTCTCTGCCTTTCTAGTGTGACCAATTTGCAAAAAACTTTAGCAATATATCCTCCTAGCCTTCTGGAATACTTCAGTGATGCACAATGAGTGTGTGCCTGCAGTCAGGTATGTAGGGTTACAGACATGTCACCTGTCCAATCATTTTACACAGGCTGAATAAAACAATTGGATGGTCTTATTAAAGGCTTGTGACAGCTGCAGATACTAGATTTTTTACTTTCATTTGTCAGAGAATTTGATTCATTGATTGCTGACAGTACGTAAAGAGATATTCTCCAAATAAAAACAAAAATGCTTATAGAATAACTTACCAACCAACATTTATAGATGTTGTGCTTTGTTTACAACTTTTCACCTATTAAACTAATAACAGATCTTCTCACGCAATAACTGCTTTGTTTATGGACACTTTGTGTGCCTGCCAACCCATGCCTGAAAACACACTACTGTAACAAGTAACAATTACAACAGCTGGTTGAAAATACTATCCTAGCTATAGAAATGCTAATGAAAATAAGGTTTCTGTAATGACCAATCAAAGCAAAAGAAAAAAATGTATCTGTCAATATCTGTGAAAGCCTCTCAGAACAGCGAGCCCGGCTGGAACACGGTGATTTACTGTCTAATTTTCAATGCCCCTGTATCCATTTCAATCAAATCTCCAATATTAACACCGGGCAATAATTTCTTCTGCTTTATTACAAATGTAGCCCTCCTATTCGATAAATCAGCTGCCAGAAGCCGATATAATTCACGGTGGAAATCAGGCATATTTTATACTGGCTGAGTCACAGTCAAAATGAACCATTATTTCAGCTTCATGTTCTTTTGTGCAGAGAGAGCAAGCCACTTGTGTCTGTCATCTTTCTGCAGTTCCTTTTTTTTCTCTTTAAGTAAAACTTTGCTCAAAGCTTTTGATACAGCTCACCCAGTTAGCAGATAGTTCATAAAACAGAACATTATTCTATTAAAAGAACAAAGATTTGATAATATGGGGAGGATTTGGAGAGACTGGTGGAATGCACCATCAAGCTTTATGCTGATGTTGTGACTATAAAAACACACTTTAAGTGGAAAGGGTAGGATGACACAGCTATGGGATTTTGTTATGGAGATAATGATAGAATGAAGATTTTCTATATGGCCTAAAATTAAATGTCTGTAAAATCTGTCAGTAGTGGGTAAATCAATGGATCACCCAACATAACCTCATCTAACATTACTGTGAATGGTTGTTTGTACAGCTGAGTGACTAAATGTCTTTGTTAACAGCTCAAGATCATTTCAGTTACAGGTCCATTGTTGTGGTGTTGGTTTTAAACATTCTACATCACTCAATTGTCACAGTTTGGTCTGATTAGAGCCGTTTTATTCATTAGTCCTTTAAGTAAATGTGGTTAAGTTAAAAGCTGAAAAGAGTTCATTAAATGTAATGGGTTTGCAAACTAATGATGTGTATGAGGTTTCCCAGTAAATTTGTAAAAGTTGTACATTTCAGAGTTTTCCACCCGGAAGTTGTCCTTGATAATCCAGTGAAGTGCTAAATACCAGAGTGGACACATTATATGATACGATCTTACTATTTGTAAAACTTTAACTTAAAGGAAAACTGGCAAACAATGAGTGTTTACACATGTGCACATTAGTATCCTGGTTTTTGAGTCTATTCTGGTTTCACTCACATTAGGGATATGGGGCCATATTTAGACGGTCTACATCGTATAGTCTGAAGCGCAGCATGCTAGGGCTTGTCCAAGTCCATTTTGCCAGTCAAACGGTGGATAAGCTGTGTGCAAAGTGCCAGCGTACCATGCAAAGTTGTTGTATTTAAACTCTTAGTCGTGGGTGTGTTTTGGGCAAAGCATGAATTAAATGAATCTAATATGAAAATACACACTGATATAAGCTGAGGAGGAGGAGGAGTGCTGGAGGAGCGCCCCTCTCTGTGTGTTCCAACCTCAGTCCATGGATCAGACAGGACGGGTCATAAAAGGTATCATCCTGATCGATAACGGGTGGGATGAGAGGGGAGAAATACGTCCTTAATGAGGAAAATATTAATGACTTCACCTGCAGAGATCCTCCAGCAGCAGAAACAATACGTGCATCTCTACATTAACATGCACATTTGCGCAGGGGGAACAGCTGATAAGCTTCACTGATTATTTAAAACCCCTGACTCATTTCCTTTGGAGAGCTTACAACTACAGCTTTTAGGTTTGTTGATTAAATGTGCCACAATATTTGTTACAGAGTTTAAATTAACTGAATGTAGCCTCTCTTAATATTTTATCAGAGTGTATGAATGGTGTGAACTTTCCTGTGTTGGGCTATCTAATGTGTCCTTTAAATATCAGGAAACAGACTGCACTTTTGACTTTAGACCAGCCTACTGTTGGTCTATGGCGCTGTAACTGCTGCCTACAAATAGAAATCTGCCATCACAAGGTACATTTACTATTTACACAACATTGGCATTGAGTCTGAAAATGAACTGCGTCAGTCTTAAACTAGCAATGACACATGCGCTGCATGTCACTTTACATTAAGTGTAAGATAGAGCCAAGGTGTTTACATGGAATTTGATATACCTGGTTATTAATTTCCCTTGTGTTTACATGATCAGTCAAGAATGTCAATGTTGAGATGCAACATATTTTCTGGTCCATCATATCGTGCTTCTGGCTTGCAGAACCTGTTTTGTCACCACTGTCATGGCTCATTTTTTGAAAATGCCAATACTTTACATGACATACAAATTTTAACACGCCTGTGGACTGTCTTGCCCTCCCGCTCTACTGGCCCGGGCTCAACAGCTGCTAAAAACTGCCTGCCGCGGCTCTACCAGGCCCACAGAACTTTTCTCTACAGCGGCACAGGAGGTCCTGTCCTGTCCTGCAGCAGATGTGACACAAAGCCTGCCAGCTAGCTCTGCAAGCAAGAGGAACTTGAACCAAGTTAGTACACAGCTACAAACTTTTGCAAAGACCTTTAGGAGCGACCAGTTTCCTCAAACCTCTCATCAGACACTGCACTGCAAGGACTATTCAACATTGGGATCACGACCTTTCCCAACATGACTCATCAGCATCTTTCTCTTCAAAGACAGATAACACTGAAGTGGACCTAGGTAGCATACAACATAGCATAGCATGGCTAAGCATGGGACTGTTTACCATTGGTTAATGTAATCTACATGCATTGAATCCATTTGGAAACTATTTGCATTGGCATACCACAAGGTTAATGTTAGTTTAGTTATGCTTCACACAGACTCAGGGTCCTGCATCCAACTAACTGTGTTCAGCTGCCATTATGTACATTAATCTATCCCTTGCCATATTGTAGTCTTGTTTGTTCACACCGCAGCCATTTTGAAACCTAGCCACCATTTTGTTTGGTTCCTCCAGACACAGACACACTGTCTTTTAATTGTTGCACGAGAATATGTGAATGATCCCAACCTCTTCTCTGTTAATGCCTGCCTAATTGTATGTAATTTCCCTTTACATGTTGTGTAATGCCCCAGCAATATAAATGTTTTAACTTTTGTCAAATCCTTTCAAACTATATTAACTAGTAATATGTTATACATTTCCGTTTGAGGAGTACGTTACGTTACTCCAACATGAAGAGATTATTTCAAAACTGCAAAAGACACAATAGTGTCCTTTAGCTGAGATAATAAAAGTTAGCTGCTAAGCTATTATGAGCTATTATAAGACTGAATATCTTTGTTTAATCTTATTATATATTAATCTGGTCGGCTTTGTTTAAATATACTACACTTGCTGCCTGCTGCTATGAATCACTCCACTGTCACTTTATTCAGTAGCCTCATTATCTTTAATTGCTTTTGTGTAGTTGCTATTTTTACATCTGTTCTTATTTCATAAACCTACTATATTGTTTTTTTTTTTTAAATTTCTCTATTTATCTGTACTTATTTCTGCTCTTGATCTGCTGCAAAAACAGAATTACCCCCATGGTAATCAATAAAGGCTAATCTTTTCTTTTTAACCTTATAAACAGTGCTTTGTTTTGTACTAAAATGATCATAACAGCTTGAATCAGACTAAACGTACTACAGAACTGAGGACAGTCCGAAGCAGTGAGCTTCACCAGAGCTGCTCAAGCTGCAGCCTGCTAAACTGGTAATATCATCATGCACTTCTGTGATGGGTAATAAAATTTATTCATTCATTTCATTGTTTTGCATCTTCATTGTATTGTTATGTCTCAAAACATTGCGCTAGTTAAGATTTTAATCTTGCCATACACACGAGAAAGCAAACATGTTTGGCTTGTGACATGTACTATACATAGACTCTTTATCTTCTAATTAGCGAATTTTACTTTTCATAGTACAATTAAAGCACGTATGTTGCTGTATGTAACACTCTTGTACTGCAAAAACAATGCTGACAGCTGTGTTTTTGTGGCAGGGAAACCATGACATGTAATAATATAATACATAAGGCATGTGTCGTATAAAGAATGTGTCGAGACAAAAAAGGAAAAAAAAAAATGTTTCTACAAGCCACTCGTCAAACTGAAGGTTTATCCGTCATGTAGGAAGGAAACAAATTTTAAGAACAAATGACATCATCAGAACTTGTCCTAACCTCATTCACGTCCTGTTCCAGTGACTTGATCAACAGTTGTATCGCTGTGTCTTGGCCCAGTTACTGATGGCTCTCTCTCAAAACGCTGCCTATCTCATTACAGTAATGAACTTTATAATTACCTCCACCCCCTCAGAGAAGAATGAAGGCCATTAAGACACTGGGATTGGCTTTTATATCATTTACTTAGCCCAGGACACTAACCAGCAGCCATTTTCCATCTCAATAAACTCCCACATCCTTCAAGCCGTTGACAGCACTTCCTGTCTCTCCTCAGAGTGACAGGACTTAAAAAGTTTCAGTGCAAAACAAATTGACAGAGCTTCAATGCAGACTTCAGAATGTGTCATAACGGTTCACTGATGCTCTCTGTAGAATGGTGCACCTCTGTGCTAACCTTGGTTGAGGATTCGTCAGATTCTGGCTTTTAGACAAAATAAAGTCAGCAGTTAGACTTACCACAGATATACCAAACCCACAACTTTTGACTGAACCGCAAAAATAACTAGAACAAACTTAACTGAACTTAGAACTGCTTAGTGGAGATAAAGCTTCATCCCAATCCTTATAGTGACTTTTGCTCACAAATTTGGGTTTTATTTTAGCAGCTCTGGCCATCAGGTCTTTTGTTTACACTAATATTGGAACATGACATGACATTCAGTTCTGTTGTCAGTTCTGACAAGCACCAGAAGTATCGACCACAATCATTTCTCTAGCAACCTCCCTAGGAAACTTGTGGATTGAACTGATATATTCAAAGGAATGACTGTAAACATCACCACACCTAGGGAACAGAGACAACATCTGGCTTGTCTGGAGGTGTAAGGTTCTGAAATGGAGATGGAGCATGGACATCTCAAAAATTCTGCTAAAACACATTATACATGATTAAAATGTTCCCATAGACAACCAGTGCAGAAGCCTTCAACAAAGAGTATGTAAATAGTGTACCATATAGAATGAGAGTGACTGTGGGTACAGGCCACACATTGGAATATGCAAGACAATATGTAGGCCTATATAAAGTCTTCATTAAACTAATAGTCATTTATATTAAACAACCCGCCTCTCATTACCTTATCACTGTGCTACAACTGTAGATTAGGAGCTAACAAGTAACACAAGCAACATTTTGAAAGCATCCATGTAAGACCATTATATCAATCAGCAATTAGCATCAATGTTGTTAAAATCATAACAAGACAAAAAAACAAAAAAAACCTTGATATTTACTTTAATTATACAATTGATCACACAATTTATCTATCTGCATATCAAATGAAAGATGAAAGAAACATTACTGGGCTTGTTTGCATTTTATTACAGAGTATTAGAGCTGTTGCACAACAGTGGTCTTAAATGAGCACAACATGGTATGAAAATAGATTTGAATTTCAAACTAACGAGTTGCTGATTCATAACTGGGCTTGTGTGCAATTTCCATGACTTTGTGACAAGTGCAAATAGGCAGTGAGCAAGTACATATATTACACACCAAACAGAGTTGGTTGGTGTAACAGCACTTGGTGTATAGCATTTACACAAAGACTATAACCTCTCAGCCCAACAAAAGAAGTTGAACATTATTAACAGAAAAGCAGCATTGTCGCTGTATAATTCTCCCCCACCAGCCATGAAAATGAAGACCAAAATTTCATCCTGCATCTACTTGTACTTGGCAGAAGGCATTACACATAGAACCCATTTGTGAATGCATTGTGTTGGGCTGGGATTAATTAACACTTATAATGTAGTGGGGAATCAGGCGAGTCGGTCTTGTGTTATAATAGGGTAGCATTTTGGCTTGCAAAACTGGACAAAGAGTTTACCTCCGAGGTGTGTGTCTCTGTGTGTGTGAGTGTGTGTGTGCTTGAGAGAGAGAGAAAAAGAACAAGACACACCAGCCTACTGCACTACATTGTATGCTATCATGCTGAAACATATGGACAGACAGCTCCTTTGTCACTACTGTAAGGACACGTTTGACATGGCTTGATATAGAGGGGCAAACAAACACAAAAGCACTATCCTACTCACTCAATGCTAGCCCGTCACTCAGCCGTCAAGGCTGCCTGTGTGTCTGTGAGTGTGTATGAATGCATTTGAGTCAGAGACCAAGAGAAATGCAATGCCATGCCAAAGTGTAAGAAAGTGTGTTTGTGATGGTTTTGCTATGCAGTTCAATGCGACAAAATACTTTTAACTAATAATTACTGTATGCCTCATATCTATATACGCATTTAAAACAATTTAAAAATGTGTGGTTACACAATTCACTCCAACCATTGCAGTCTTCATCAATTTTAAGTGTATTTTATTCTGCTTGAGTATGAATATGTGTTAGTTCAGTGGTAGCATAAGAGAGAAAGAGGCACTATTTTCATCAATAACTCATGTTCTTTGTTGTATTTGTCTGATTTGGTCGACACCTGCATGTTCACACTGATGGAGTAACATTTGCAGTACCTCAACAGCACCTATGGGTGTCCCTCTTTTTCTTCAGAAGTCGACTTGCTGTGCTGCAGCTGCTCTCAACGGACACTGTAGCAGAAATGACCAAGTGTTTGTGTGTTTGTGTGTTTGTGTATTAGTTATAGTTTTTTATATCTGCTAACTCACATTTCTTCATACCATATTCATTCTTTTAAACTCTTCATGCAGATCTTTCTTGCAACATGCAGCTCAGCACAACAATTTGTCTCTCGTCCAAAATGTACTAATGCAACCAGAGTACTTGATACACGTCTCAGATAAACTCTTGTAGAACTGTTCAATAGGACTTGTCATCTGTGTCGTCTGCCTTTTGGCTCAAGTTCTTGTCCACATCACACTTTAAATCCTCTCTTGCAATCCATCTGGGAAAGATCTTTTTGCATGTCTAATCCCTCCCTGACAATGTCCAGAGCTCCAGCACTCATTGTGTCCAATATCTGATCATGTGGCTGGTCCTCATAAACTGTCCACCGCCATAAGGAAAAAAAATCTTGTTTGGGGTTCAGGAATGGGGAAATGTGGAAGGAAAAGTGACACCATTCTTGATCAGGTTATAAACCACTCAGGCTCTCACTGTACGTCCCACACAATAACAAAACTGTTTTGATTCTGACTCACCTTACACCATTCTTTCATAGAGGTCCTCAAGGACTGATAATAGGAGCACGTTGTTATATGCCAAGTTAGGAGTTAATGCATTTTAGATGTAGATGCAGCATAATGTAGAACATTGTAATCTTAGGAATTCTATGTTATGTTGGAATTTAATATTAAATTCAGCTGTGACAAAAGTATTGACAGCATTATGTCAACATGTGTAAATACACAGAAATGTAGTTGTGGTTAAATTTCAGTGAGAAATCCATTGCATGTAATTTGTATGAACCTGCTGAAAGGTGACATACAGTTGAGTCCACACTGACTTCTGTGGCTCCGACTGTGTGAAGAGCTTTGACAAAATGATCTTGAGTGTGTGACATACATACATACTGTGACTTAACACAGAACAGTAAAAGAAGTCACCTGTGCAGCACAAAATAAATATGAATGATATATTACTACACGAAAGTGCAATTGCCTCCACAAATATATTCTTTGTAGAAATACTGTCTTTATGATTTTGTGACTATACAAAAGCACATGAGGGACCCAGTATATTTTGTGCTACTAAGCATGCGAAAAATTATTGCACATGAAAGGAGTAATACAAAAATGTAGTTACGAGTAGTTTCTGGTTGTCGTTCGGTAGCTTAAGAGGGCAAATTGCTGGAACTATATTCTGGCTTCTTAAGTTGTCAGAATATTAATATTGTAATATTGTCAGTCCTTTTCTGTATTGTATTGTAATTCTACCATCGCTTCCTCTATCCATCGCATTAAAGGATATACTTTTAATTTTTCCTTTATTGTGTTAGAAGTGTTTAATGACAGAAGATGTGCAGACTGTAGAGGACTCTGAGACAAATATATATTTTAACTGTTCAAATAAAACTGATTTGAGCAGAAAGGGATCTTTTGAACGTAATCATCACTGTACTAACTTTGGTCCTTATTCTGCCTTTACTAGAACATGGACGTGATTTTCTAGATCAGCAGATAGCAAACAGGTCCTCCAATAAACACTCCAGAGACAGTTAGCAGGTTAGGACATTTATCAGAAGGTCTTTTCTACATAACTACTGCAGGTAGGTGTCATAAAGAAGTAAGTATGTAAATCAAAAAATCACACATTACTTACAGACGTATATTCTTCAGGGTGTGCAAAAAAAAAGTCAGGGAGGAAGAAACAAACAGCAGCTGCACACTTCCTCAGTGCAAACAACGGCCAGGCAGTGCTGTATAGTGAATGTCTTAAAGGGGTGGCACACCTGGACTGTCAATTCTCCTCTTAAGGGGCAACACACCTGACCTGTCAAATCTCCTATTAAAGGAGCAGCACAGTCCTCATATCAGAGCTTCACATTGTTTGCTGCACCTGACAGAATTGTTTAGGTAATGGTCGCAAGCAGGCTTTCTAGAGGTGGGATGTACATCTGCCGTCAAATATGCTGTGTTCATGAACAGCCTACATTGTAACAGTGCCTCTTCCGGAAATAGTTACACAAAAAATGTTACAGATGTAAATGTAAACTGAGATCTGGACACTAGCTCCCTTATTGACCTTTACAGCCGTAAAGTAGTAGTAAAACTTTCACAGTTTTACTAATGTGTGTTAATTGTAATTGCTGAATTGACTGTTTTTATAATATGTTCTCTCAAACCCCCCTTGAAAATGGTGGATTATCATGGAGAAAAACATAAAGCAGCTTGGCTGGCAGATTTTCTGATATTGGATTATTGCTGTTCATTTTGTATAGTGTGTAAGACACATTTTCTTCTACAGCATTTTGTAATTATGTTGCCGCTGAATTTTTGTTCAAAGATTAAAGATTTAAAGGAATATTCAGGTGAGAGATTATAAACATGTTATTGCCTTCTTATGATAGTTAATCTTTCCCATTCCCAAATGTATGATTCTTTCGATTGTATTGCACATTTCATATATATCACATTTCATATCATGTTTTTGTATGTGTTTTTGTAAGAGTTACATAATTATAAAGATGAATTGAAAGACATACTCACTGAAAAGGTTGTGTGTCACGGACAATGTCTTGCCAAATTTTGCATCCGTTTTTTGGTCTCCTGTTTTTGGAGTAATGTGGGTTATTTTAGTAGTAGACAGGGCTAGACTGTAGCGATCGTATGTTTTACTCCTCTGGGCAGTTCCTCAAATAGCCACTTGAGGCTCCAAAAACGGGTCAGTCTCCGTAAGAGCCCACGTTAAAATGCCCAACTTTACAGCAGAAGTAAACATGTTTACAGTCTTGTTCAAAAGACAGTTTAAATTAATTCATAATTAGAATCTGCAGGGCTTCACCTTATCTATTTCCTGTCACCGAAATTGACCTTTCAACTGTATCTGTGGTATTGATGACTTTTGGAGTTTTAATGCGGTCGATCTCTGGAGGAGACAGCTTTTGGCAGAGCCCAGACCTTCTGGTGGTATAAACACTGGAGTTGAAGAGAGCACTGGGCTCTTCAGAAACCTATGGGGGACATCATGGTGGCTTTGTCCACTATTTTATACAGTCAGTGTTTTACTCAGAGCCCCTCCCCCATTTGAAAAAGTGGGTGTCAATGTTGTTTACAACTACAATGACAAGATTAAGCAGATCTTTTTTCTAGTCACGTAAAGAAGAAAAGTGAATTTTGGGAACAGCAATCAGGTAATCTTGTGTTCTCTTCAGCTGGCAAATAACAGCAGGCCTAAGGTTAAATTGATGAGCTAGCTTGCAGTGTGCATATTTAATGGGGATTCAAGGATACACTGATGAGAGGTGTTCAATATTTATTATTGATGAACACAAAAATGGTTAATATTTTGTTTATTTTATGACATCACAAAAGGTGTACATGGTGTGTTTAAACCTATTAAAAAGTGCATCTCTATAAATGGTGTGAATTATGGTGGATTTGAGCGACACAGAAACAACAACACATTATTAACTGTGCTGTTCGTGTGTAGGGCCAATCTCCACTAGCTTTTGTTCAAATCTAGCCACTGAAGCAAACGGGCCCTCTCATTTCCTTGGAAATTGCCAGTTTCTGTGCTTTAAGAGATTTCTAGCGTTACTGAAATGTGTGAAAGGACACAAGAGGTGGATTTTGATGAGGGGTAAAAAGAAAGACTTTGGTCAGTGTCTGAATCTCTCTTCCCTTCGCAAACGCTGAATGGTGTCACACCTGATCTCTCTCTCTTGTTCACAAACACACACACACACACACACACACACACACACACACACACACACACACACACACACGGTCATTTTTACAATACTGAATTCTGTATGGATGACTGTGACCCAGATAGGAGTAATGTAAGACTGAGCATGCCAGTGTTTAACAGTTGTCATGAACATCAACCCCAGTAAGACAGAAGAGTGTCAGGTTCACCCTAGTTCCATTTAATGGATCAAAGCATTCACAGTGAATAACAAAAGCCTCTCGAGCAACACACGGGAGGGTAAACTATCATGGTAAGTAAGATAAAATTGTATAAACTGTATAAATAACATGAGGATTAGGTCTTTTCAAGGGGAGGGTTGTGTTTGTCTCATGATGATGACAGATGACACTGCATGTTGCTCATTGGTGAGTCCAGCTTTGTGTTGGACCAGAGCACAGGCATGCCGATATTACAATCTTGAGATTGCCTCATCACCTGATGTGTGAGTGAGTATCCACAGCTGATACTGCACTGTAAGGACTATAGGGACTATTTATCCAATCAAAAAAGGCAGTGTTATGAGTGTAGATAGGATGATTAGTATGGTGTATTGCATCCTTTAGGCTGATACTATTGAAAGGAAACGTAAAGAGGATATGGTTTGTAAGCACTTCCTGTATAGACATCATTATCCTAAATGAAGTTGGTTGATTCAACTCAGATTTATATTCCACAATGTACAATTAGAGAGAAAGAAATGCTGCTCAAATTACATATCTATCAACACAATGTGTTTCAGTTACTTTATTCGCAAAGTTGCACATATTTAAAAAGGCATATGTATGCAAAACAGTAAGTTACTAGTAAGATAGCACGTGCAAGGACGACAGGTCATGACAGCTGCCCGTCAGGTAGTACATAGTACATCCAAATAATTAATGACAAAAAATAAAACAAGATTAAACCAGATAAAGCCTTGCATTGTAAATGGGTTTACATGTGTACTGCTATGTGTTTGAGTTACAGTGTAGTGTTAGACCCTACTCTACATGTAAACACAACATCACTGGTTTGAATCTCACTTGGACTTTTGTGCATTATTTGAGGGGAAGGCTGTACTGTAATTGTTTGCAATCAGTTGGAAATGTATTCACAAGTCACATGTGCCCACGCAAATTTTCATTTTTAACTTTGTTTTTATGTCTTGTTCACACTGGACATGTCAAAGTTTCAACAACACATGATAACGTGATCTATGGTATTACGGTAAGGGTAGCCCTCATTGTTAATATAATAAAGAAAGAATCAAAGGGCGATGCCAGGATGTTGATGGAGTTTGTTTAACAGGTTGTGTAACCCCCAATTTCCACTGGATACGTCTCCGCTGCATTGCGCCTCCGCCACGCCAGCGGAGCAGATACGTTTCACTTTAGTCAATGTGTCAATCCCCACCAGGTCCGCTGTGCTGCGTATCAGCTCCGTCCCAGCTCCGGCAGTCCGGAGCCCTCCGGCACAGATACGCAGGACTTCTATTTCTGGCGGATGCCGGAGCACGACGCAGCAATTCAGCTGAATTTAGCACCGAGCAGACAGGAAGTCAAGCGCCCAAATAACAAACAACATCCGGTTACTTTTCAAAAATAAAACACTCCGTGTTGACATCAGCACACAAATCTCATAAAAGAGACAAACACAAGCTCTTCTGCTGATCCTTCGGTCGGGAACACTCCGTGTTGTTGTTTTTAATAACACAGACCCATAACTGCGGTCGGGAGTGATTATGTGATTATCTTGGGAACTCCTCATCCTCGTGACGCCAGCTGTCTACCGTACTGCGCCGTGGCGTACTCGAACCGCAACCGGGGGGGATTGCCGGACGGCGGAGCAAAACCGGATCCAGTGGAAATTGGGGGTGAGTCTGTGGCATGCAAATTGAACCTATCTATATTTTTTTGAGACAACAGACATCAGAATTATTACAGATATTCACTGCAGGGCAAGTTGAGGAATGTGTAATCCACTGTTAATAAATCCATGAAGCAGACAAGCTGTGAGCATGCAACAGTTAATTTTCATAACTTTATGCATATGTATTGAGTTTCTTCTGTCCTGACATCAATGGGGGCTCAAAAGTTATGGCTACAAGGTTGCAGAAACATATTCTCTCCATCTGACTCTGTTAGTGTGGTCCCTGAGGTGTCCCTGAAGATGTGAGGGAGAGTGCAGAGCCCGAGACTCCCAATTCGTGTAGGGTGGAGAGGAAGATCTGGTGGCTCACTATGTCAAACGCTGTTGAAAGGTACAGTAGAATGAAAACACTGCATGTGAAATGATGTAAATTAGAAATGAGGCCAATATTGTACTCATTGTCACCAACAAACTTAATCAGAATCATTTGAATTTTAAGATGGTGATGCGTTTAGATAAATTAATTATATTTCATTAAATATTGTGTACCTTTACGTGTTTTTAAATTCTGAACTTAAAGGTATTACCTTTGCCTTCATTATCAACATATTAATTAACTAGATTAGATTTCTATACTCAGATGGTAGGGTTCACATTTGTTGTGTGTCTGTGAATGAGTAACGCTACTGATGAGCAGGAAGTATCTTGCACGGCAGCCTCTGCTAGTGTATGAATGTGTGCGTGAAAGGGTGAATACTGACTTGTGTGTTGAAGTGCTTTCAGTGGTTGCTACAACGAGAAAACAGCTATGTGCACATGGTCCATTTCAAAGTTGTTATATAGTTGTTATATCAAATACTTTTGAAGAAAGTCTCTTATTTTCTAGCTCCCAAGTGGCTGTGGTTGTTCATACTCTTCAGAGGGTGGGGCCTTTCCATTTTGGACACTCAGTGATCTTTCCTCTAGTGTCAGTCTGAAGTTAAATTATGATTAGTCATATAAATATACAGTAGCCTCATCTAACAGACATATTGCCATGGATTTGATGCTTCTCAGAGACCTGCTAGTCATCATTATACTGTATTTACTTGAATAGTTGAGTTATTACTTGTATACTGTTTATAGAACATTGATAATTGGGAATATTTTTGAGCAGAAAAAACACTACATCAACATGACTTCAAGGCCATTACTTTCAAGAAAAGAAAACGAAAATGAAATGAAGCAGCTGCTGCCAGTTTCTTAAAAGGCATCTCAGTGTGTCATCAATAGGACGGACCCCTTAAATCCAGAACACCTCTGCTAAGTAGCCTTATGGTTCTTCCAAGCTTGAAAAAGGAACCGCCAAAATATCTTTGTTTCTCTGCCTGAAATGTTGAGTCCGCCACTGAGTCAGATTTAAGATGTTGTGCTGGCAGCAGCCCTGCCTTGAATTATTATACAGACCAGGAGCGACACAGAAAGAAGAAATTGAGATAGTTTAAAATAGAAGAAAAGAAAAAGAGGAGGGTGTGCGTAGGGAGAGTGTAAAATATAAGGAGAGATAGAGGTGGAGGAGCCCTGCACAAAGTATATAGCTGCAGGAGAGGCTTATGCTTTAGACGGCCATGTCAAAATGCAATGCACTCTCTGCTGCTGGCTTTATCTCTCCTACGCCTCTTCCTCTGCTCTCCTATCTATGTCCTCCTTTTCCTCGTCCCTTCTCTGTGGTTTCCTTCCATCTACATTCCTATCCGTTCCTGTATCTCCCTTCCTCACCTCCTCCCTCAACTGTCTTTGTTTTCTGCCTCTTTCTCCTACAATGCCTTATTTTCACAGAAGCACAGGAGTATGAAGACAGCATAGCCACAGAGCACATTGGTACTCCCTCTGTCTTCCTATCTATGTCTCTCTTTCTCACACTCACACACACACATGCACACACAAAACACCTCAGCATGGAAATTGAAATAATGATAATGTATCCCTCAGTCTGCATCAAAGTACTGCCACTTCAAAAAAATGCCGGCAGGCATGAAATGCAAAAGTGAAGCAGATGGATTGAGAAGGAGGAAGGAGAAAGGCAATGTGTGTGTATGTGTGTGTGTGTCCCTTTTTTTGTCCTTACTTTGTACATTGGAGGCTGTTTGGCTGAAGGGAGACTGTGTGTATGTCTGTGGATGAGGGCTGTTGTTTTGTGTGTACTGTAAGGTTTGATAGTGATGTGTTTGTAGGAACATGCCTATTTGTGTGTTTGTCTTTGTGTGTGTGTGTGTGTGCCACATTAGTGTTGCGTATATGAGCTTTTGACAGCGTGTTTTTGGGCTTGTGTGTGTCATGGTCAGGGATTTTTCAGGATGGGAAGGTACAAGTTCAGGGCCTTCTGTTGGATTGGTGCGCTTTCTTTAATGTGCAACTCTCAGTGGTTAACCCCCTTTTTTCCAGGAAAAATCAAAGCCACTGTCAGACAAAATAGCATAGTGAAAGGGAGATTTACAAAGGAACCAATCAATGCATGGATGGTGTAATTTTTCGACAGCTAACACATTGTGAACTCAGTATTCACATCAGAATAATAGGTATATCCCAAATAGTTGTTTATAGTTTAGTTTTATGAAGCCACTGATGTTACTTCCCTAATTTACAATGGAAGGTAAAGGTATTGTGCTCCTAAAGCAAATGCCCCTTTACCTCTACAAACAGGAGTGCAAGGAGAATGGTCAATAATGTAGGACAGAGCTGGTGCCTTAAAAATAGAATAAAACAATAGCAATAAAACTTGAATATATGAATATGAATTCAAAGGGTCACAGATAACCACTGCAACCATGAGACCAGAATAGGAGAAATGTGCTTGACTATTGTTATAATTCTGGTGGCCGTACTTAGTACTAGCTGTAGGCAGTTGATGTTGGTCTGGTTGTCTGGGGCAGTGTGGTGAATATGGAGTTCCAGCCTCAATTACTGGGGGAAAAAAGTTTTTGCATAAATGTTTTGCATATCAAGCTAAAAACACTGGCATTGAAACAATTATAATGACAGTCATTCATTCCTGTTATATATCACAGCATGGGACTTGAAGTTGCATTTCCACATCAACTGAATCATTAATACGGCAGCTGACAGGTGTACTGCGCGGCCTTCCTAACCTGACACCCTCCACCACTGTAACCTTCCTCTTACTTGCTTAGCTTTCAGGACAGTTGATCATCTAAGATTTAATGGTCATGTGTGTTTATCAAAGGGAACTTTCCTCACTGCAGATCAGATCCTTTGGCAGCTCCCTCAGACAGCATTTTGGTACAACATTTTGGTACACACACACACACACACACACACACACACACACACACACACACACACACACACACACACACTGGTTCAATACAATGGATTCAATTTGTTCCCGCTAATAACTACCAATGAAGTGCTGAGGCAGCCAAAGTCCCCTCGTTTTTCACAAACACACACAAATACATTTCTGTGTTTTTGGGTCAGGTAGCACCATATGGCAACAGACGTAATTAGCATCTGATCGGCTTCATGTTTTGACTGCAGTTGTTTCACAGTTCACTAGGTGTTTGGGTTACCAGCGCTGCTAGCTAGTTACCCCCTGTGGGCAGCAGGTGAGTCAGCCAGCAGGGTGCCGTCTGTACAGATGGATACACACAAACACACACAAAAATACACACACACACGCGCGCGCACACACACACCACACACACACACACCACACACACAACCACAATGACACATGTTCGGATGGCACCATTTTCAGGGTGTTGACTTATCTGAAGGTGTAACTTCACCTCAACCATGATCACCGCATTCCTTACCCTTAACTCTACCTTAACCCTAACTACACTTCATTCATGCTGAATGAATCAAAGACCTGCTCTGAAGTCCACACATTTATCCAAAACTGGCCTGTGAAAGAAACAAATGTACACATGCACGTGCAGGCAAGCACGTACACAAACACACACACGCACGCACGCACGTACACACGCACGCACACACACACACACACACACACTTCGTCTATCATCAGCCTGTCACTCATCTGATAACAACACAAGAGCAAATCACTTAGCTATGAGTGGATATTTGGCTGTCGCTCATTAAGAAGCTGTAAGTGAACAAATCTGAGAGAAAGGTGTACACACAGACACACACACATAAGCCCTTTTAACACTGAGATTCTGCATTATCACCGCCTTTGTTCACACTGTACCAAGCAGCACCGGCTTACAGCCACTCCAGTGTGTCAATTCATACAGCACGCTGGCACTGCACAACCAAAAGAGGCGTTACAGTACACATCATAACGCTGATATCTGTGAGTTTTTTTTAAATGTGTTTCCCCTGGTGTCCACCTGTTATTCTAAACATTCAAAGTTGACTGAAGTCTCTGTCAGGAGGGCTGACGTCAGCGTGATTTTTTTTCAATACAAATTCCCAGAGACAGTAACTACAACAACACAATAGTGTAAGGCGACAAAGACATGGTAAGTTAAAATTTTTTGCTGTAAAATGCGTCACATAAACCGCCGCCATTCAACTGTGGAAGCCGCCTGGCTCAGCTGCCGAGGACAGATGCTGTAACGTCTAGCACAGACAGGATGACAGACACGTATGGATGTGGATTTTTTTTTCTCATATAAAATACCAAAGACCAGTTACCACTTTACTGTTGTTTGGTCCTGTAATGTTGCTTTGTGGTTTGAAATGTGGGACGTACCCCTCCACAGCTCCAGCTTTTGCATTCACACAGACACCAGAGGTCATCAGAGCCACAGCAAAACTGTCCTCCTTCTCCACATTGGTAACTTTAACACAGACGAAGAAACTGGTTCTTCAACAGGGGTTCCGCAACCCGTGGGGGTCCTCAGAGTTACTGCAGAGGGTCTACCGAATAATTAGATAATATCTTTAAAGTTTATACTTTTTTTAATGTGTCTGAAAATACACATGAACACAAATACAGCATATTATGATCAATGATACACATGTAAAAACAAATACTTACACTACACTGATGTCTATCTGTGATTTATAGTGCAATCACATGAGCAAGCTAACTGAACCATACACTAAACTACAGTGCAGCACCAAACCAGTCAGTTAACTATGTATTATTGAGAAATATAGGTCAGTTATTTATATCATTATCTCAAGTGTACAGACATTGTTCTGAGCCACAATGGATCGTTTTGGAACAAGTGAGCAAGAGACTCTGACATGCCCTCTACATTTGAAATCAGTAGAGACATCGCAGAGGGTGAGGCTAACAAGCCTAACATTGGCCACGCTACAAATGCTTCTGACTTATTTATACATAGTACTGTATGCCACCCTATACATTATTGTAGGCCCCGTTTAATTTTATGCTCTACATGTATGTATAGATGTGCAGCTGGAGGGCGGCAAGATTGGTTCGATTCCTCGGCTTCCCCAGCTGCATGTCGAAGTATCCTTGAGAACTGAACTCCTAATTGCTCCTGATGAGCAGGTCGGCACGTTGCATGGCAGCGAATGTGTGTGTGAATGGGTGAAGGTGAGTTTGAACGTCAGTAGACTGGAAAAGTGCTGCATAAATCCATATGTAATTGGGGGTCCCTGCTCAATCATCAGGTAAGGGGTCCTTGACCTGAAAAACATTGAAGACCCCTGTATTAGTATTTTATGTATAGTATATAGTGTATATGATAAATATTTCGTTATTATTTTATTGCTGTATTTTTTCAATACAGAGTTACCAAATAATAGTAATAGTACAGGAAAAATATACTCCAAGAAAAATGTAAGAGTGTTACCTAGTAGTAACCTGTGTGTGGTAATCTTCACATTCAGTGAATAAGTGAGGATCCTCTAGATAGCACTTGCACAGGAAACATTGTAGCTCATTTTTATTAATATGATAAGAATCAACATATTCATCGGTACATTGAGAACGCCTGACGTACATGTGCCATACACGTTTTACTAAACAAAGGCTGTAAAAAAGCAAGCGAGCTTCTCTGGGCTTCAGACATGCTGCCATTTATCAATATTCATTATTTGACATTGAATGCTGATGGGAATATGGTAATCCAGGATTATTTGAATATGAGTGGAATTTGCACTCTAGATTTCATACTTCCATTTACATGTGCAGCTACATGTTTACACAAGACAGATGAGGCTTCCTTGCAAAATGAAGTCGACACTATTTTTTACCGAAAAAAAAGAAGAATAAGAAAGTGGGCAATAAAGAAAGACATTCAAAAGATTGAATTAAATGTTATTACCATTAGATGAAAATACTCCACAAGGTGACAAGATGGAAAATATCATTTATCCAAAAAGGCTGGAAGGAAAGGTAAAATGGATAATAAGAAGCCAACTGTGTACATGCCACATATACAGTAAAGGTTATCACATTATGTATACATTGTTGTCAAGTATTGAGTGTATGTGCAAAAAATCTGTGATCCACCGTACACTACCTGACCGGCACCAAACAGCATGTTGACAGAGTTTGCAAATAGCTAGTGAAAAAGCTGAGAAAGCTTTGCTGTTCAGGAGCTGGAAGAGACCAAAACAGAGTTAAAAGGACAGTGAATATTGCTCCATTCATCTGATGGATCTAACTGCACACAGTGTGATGATAATGTTGCTCTATGTCCTCTAGATGTTTGAACAGGCATTTGTCATTTGGTGACGCTATCAGCGTCTTGCTTGCATTTCTTTTGCATGTGCTGCTGTTATGTTAACCTGAATGCTTTGTAAGCTGTTCTCTTTTCAATAAGTAACAAACACACAAATAACAAGAAAGAAAGAAAGAAAAATGTTTACAAAAATCTGAAAAACAACTGGCAGGGGCTGCAGACTTTAAATTGGACAGACCTGGTCCAAACCGGTCCCATCAGGCTTCGTGGCCATCATATTTATAAATTAGCTAAACAGTCAGACTGGGGAAATATAATTGCATTCAAGAATGAACATGAACCTGAGGTTCAGAATATCTGTGCACATGTTGCCACAACCTGATTCCATTGTCTGCAACCTGTATCTACTAGTCATATAACAATTATGCAACTGGGAAAAACTCATTTTCATTTCAGGCATTTGTAATTTTATTTTAACACCTTATTTTAACATCATGTTCAGAACACCAGTCTGAACATGGTGCACATTCATATTATGTACTATGTTGAAACTCATATGAAATCTGCTACTTCAGAATTCACACATTGTGTTTCATTTGCAGCAGACTGCAGCAGTGGAGCGGCCCACTACGTAAATCCTGAGGTGTGTGTGCAAGAGATGGACTGGTCCTGATAGTGTTGTAAGTGCTATACAGTTAAACAATAGTGCGTGGTGAGGAAGCACCCGTACTAAGGGTGTCATATATTACAAGAAAGGCAGACTCCAAACAAATTATGGCTGTGTCTTTGTGTTGTTCTTAGCCCTCCATCTCTTCCTCTCTAAGCTTCTCTCTCTTTCCTAGTGTTATATATTTTCACACCTCAGTGAGTCCATTACACACACACACACACACACACACACACACACACACACACACACACACACACACACACACACACACACACACACACACTCTCTCTCTGCTCATCTGACTGTCTCCTCCACCCTCCTCTTCCTCCTCCTCCTCCTCTCTGTCGTTCCTTCATTCCCTCTTCCTCCTCTACTGCATTTTCCTTCTTATTTCTCTTTCTCACTTCATATCACCCTAACTCACTCTCCCTTCCCTCTCTTTCCTCCCCCTTCTCCCTCCTCCCTCCCTCTCTCTCTTGGGTCATGTTGCAGCAGCTCCAGCAGAAATAATAGGAGCAAAGGCGTGAGGTTGTTATTTGCATAGAAATAGCATGACGCCCCAGGCAGCTTCAGGAGAAGGACACAGAGATCATTTGTCTCAAAATTTTAATGAAAACTTTTGCTGAGACAGAGATTTCTTTCCCTCTACCCCCCATCCTCCCCCTCTTTCCTCTCCTTCCCCAATTTCCATTCTTCCTCTGTACCTTCCATACCGTCCGATCCTGGTGCTCTCTCCTCTCTTCTTCCCTTTCTGTTGTAGCACAGTGTGATTTGAAATTAGATGACACATCAGTATTGTGCCGCTGTGTACCACCAGCGCATCAGTCTTACTGGCGGTTTGTCAAACATTACAGAAATTACAGAAGACTCGAGATGTCTCTGTGGTGAAAACGGTTTGTGAATGTTTCAACCGGGTAAAATGTCCCGTAAAGAGGTTTAAACAAACACACACAAAGAAAAAGAGAAGCGGCATCAACTATTACAGTTATAGATTTGCAGACTAGCTGAGTGTAAATAATGAAAGTCTCACAAATGTACTGTTACTGAATCCATTTTTCCCCATTCTTTTGTAATTATTTGTAAATATATAGAGGACTGACACAGTTTTTAAATATTCCTACAATAATAATATAAAAAGTCGAATTTGAGAGACTTGACTATAATACTACCACTACTACTACTACTACTACTACTACTACTACTAACAACAACAACAACAACAACAACAACAATAATAATAATAATAATAATAATAATAATAGTAACTTTAACCAATAAGCATTTATTAAAAAAAACCCAAAAATCTGCATTAACCATATTTACAACTATTGATTTAAAATACTATTTGCAAAAAATGTATTCATATTTGTGATATTTAAGTTAAATATAAACATGTCTAAATTGTATGATCAATTTTAATTAAATAATATTCAGTTATCAAAACAGATAACCGAATTGTAACATTAATTAAAATGATATTCAAATAAATATTAAAATTTAAAATGTGAACAATAATTTTCTTTCCTTTTCATTAGATTACATATTTAAAAAATTGTCAACAATGTCAAAGTGGATCAGTTACATAGAAAACCACATTCAAATTCTTCAGAATACGAAAAGAAACATACAAATCATTTTAATGTTAGGATAATAAATAGTACGATAAAAACATGCACTAGTAAACAATGACGCACGGTAGTTTGGTTGAAAACATTCATACTGACAGTGGCATCGAATGCAAAGAATAAAAGCATACTGTTATACATCAGTCAATAAAATGACTACCATACCTGTGAAAATCCACTCATCAATATATATTTATCAGAACTGAAACAGAATTGTTCTTCATGATGTACAATGATTGTTTTTAGGTCAAGTGAATATAATTAATAGGAACCACAAACACTCACAGTGAGTTAAAGCAGCATGTTGAAGAGCAGCTTTGAGAAAAATAGACGAGTGATTAATTTGCTTTATATAATGAGGCAGATGTAAAGACACAGTGGTGGGTAGACATTTTTTTTAAAGAATTTTCAGGATAAAGTTTCAAAATCTCTTCAGGGAACCACAAATATATATGTCAGTAAACAACAGCAGACTCCGTGTCCTAATTGAGGGTCTACAAAAGTCTACACCTCCGTATTGACACTGACCATTGCCTCCTCCCTTGCCCTTGGTAAGACTGGTGTGACTGCTCTGCTGCTGAGCTGTACGGCTCAGCCCGGGCAGGGAGGCTCGGTGTTGGCTCAGCACAGGGTGTTTGACTGGCCGCTCCACTGATGTGCTCAGACAAGTCGTGGGGCTTAGTATCAGGCTAGATGCCAACTAGGGTCACACCAATAGATGAAGCTGATACATCAGTCTGTTATTACATGTTGGATATTGGCCAGTCATGTAGTCCATCTCTACATAAAAAGTCTCAGTAGAACCTGCTAATTTTTTACATGTCTTATTCATTTCTTTTTGGCACCCCTAGAATATTGAATTTATTGTGCTACTATAGGGAGCAATGGCTTAAGGATAATTACATTTTATTACAATTTTATTACATTACCTGTGTCATATGCTTTTAGTTTTGGCCATCATGTCATCAGTTATTAGAGCACCACTGTATTGACTAAAGTAATTGCTGAGTCTAGGGACAATGCAACATGGCTAAAAACAGTCCAATCGTCACATATATATACATTAATATAACTTGCTATTTAAATTTTTCAGCTGGCCTAATAATTAGGGCTGCTCTCCAACTGGCTGTGACATTTTTTCTTAGCAGCCAGGGTGGGGAACCTTATAATAGATCCCACTTCTTTTTCTTGTAAGACCTTCCCCACTCTGCCTCTGATTGGCTTATGTCTTACTATTTCTATTGGTGGCTTTGTCACCGTGGTACTCCATGCTAATACATCAGTCACATTTTCCGTTGGGAGAAGGTGAGAAATACGTTAAGGTTCAACAGATCAGCGCTTTCTTCCGATTGAAAAAACAATAGGATCTGACAGAGGTTTTTGTGGCCCTGGTAGTTTGCTGGAAAACAAGGAGAAGAGATCTGTGGGGCCTGTGCAAGTGGTCGAGTTCCTGTTCTCGGCTGTCCTCCCATGTCCACACAACCTGGGTGCCTATGCAGTCCACTGCACAGGGAGGGGAGATCAGTGGACCGTGATGATTTTACTGCTCAATCACACTACAAATGAGACAAGAATTAGCTGTCGGGTGTGTTATTTCCTAATTTTGCGCTAGTAGTTTAGTCTGGTGTTAATGGGTTGTGTCTGTGTTTTTTTGTGATTGGTATGTAAAACGACTTACAGCCACATACAGAGGATCATAAACACACTGACCTCTTCTTCTGTCACGGCTGCAGTGTCTCTGGGCTAGTTCAGCAGAGCGGACAGGCCAGGTGCTACTCATAATAGATGCTTTCTCTCTCCTGCCACTGCTCTGTTTCACCGGGTGTCTCTAAGTCAAACCAGCTCCATCCACTGAGTTTTAAGTCAACCAATAAAAAGTGTTTCAGCCGCCACAGCAGCTCTGCCTCTGGGAAATGTTTGTGTAACTAAAACTCCAATCTGCTCCCCTTCACTGTCATACATCCACACAGACATGAACACGCATTTACACACACTATCACCCACCTTCACCCCCTGCTGTGCCCGTGAAGGATGCACTCCCAACACAGCTGCCACCAAGTGGGAGCGTGGGTGGGTGGTGTGGGGCGACCCCAGACAGCAGGGGCCATCGGGCCATCCTACTGACACTCTGACACCTCCCCCCTCCACTGTCACCCCACCCACACAACTTACCCAGCTCCGCCCTCTTGGCCGACACCTCACCGGGATGCCCTGTTGCAGGGTGCTTCAGAGCGCAGCGGGGTGCTGGTGGGGGAGCATCTTGACATTCTCGCTAGCCCGCACCTGGGGGAAGAGGGGGGGAGGGATCGGAGAGAAGCATCCATTTCATTAACAAATGCACTGCAGTCATCTTGATCTGGTTATCATGGCTCCGGCTCCGCTCAGCCGAGAGCAAACTGAGAGAGAAAAGAGATCTCCCAGTATGAGGGTGGGGCGCTGGGTGGAGGAAGGCAGAGAGGAGGGGAAGAGGAAGTCTGCAGTAATCCATGTAAACACACGCTGGCCTCCCTCCTCTCTACTAGAATATTAATTGAGTTTCTGACAGGGAGAGGTGTATATGTGTGTGTGTGTGAGAGAGAGAGAGTGGAGAGTGACAACCTCAGTGTTTGCTTGCCTGTCGATGTGTATGCATGTGTGCATCTGTTTGTGTGAGGAGGTGGGGATCGTACAGGCAAAAACGAGACCTTCTCTGTTTGCTATCTCGTCCGGACATCTGCATGTGTTTGTGTGTCTCCGTCTCCTACGTCCACCAATCCAAGGTGACCGCGCTGGCTGATGCCCGAGGGCCCCCGGGGCGCCGCTGACAGCTTTAGGTGCAGGTTTGAGATTTGTAGCCCCACCTCCTCCTCCTCCCACCAGTACCCATAACCCACCAGGGCCATAAACCACCACCCCCCACACCCTGCCAGACACCCCCACCAGGAGTGATGGCTAAAGAGAGGTTAAAACAAAAGAGGTGAGGGGATGAGAGGTGGGTTGAATACAAAGATGCTCCTCCCGTTTGGGACAAAGTGCCTGATGGATTGGGAGGGGAGAAAGGGAGCACATCTGACCTTGAGGGTCAAAGGTCAAGGGTTGAAGCAGGGGAAAGGAAAATGAGTTCAGTGGCCTTAACGCCATTCTTCATGGAGCTGCTGCCGCCTCTGGACACACACATATATAAGCACTACACATGGAGATGCACACACGCGCAAACACACACCCACACACACACACACACACACACACACACACACACACAAATTCAATTTAAAAATACGATAGCAACCAATGTATCTGTCCCTTTTCAAATCTTTTCAAAGTTAACACAGAAATAAGGAAGAAGCAAACCTGGCTGACTTTGGTGATGACGTCAGGCTAACTCCTCTTGATGCAACCTAAGCTAACTTTATATTAGCTAGCATTCGCTGTCTTTCGGGATGGTGTTGATGATCGGCTGATGGTGAGGTTCCTGCATAGCCTAATCTGATCTTTACATTGGACAAAATTTGTCCTCAGTTTTGGGGACAGAATAAACTAAACAATTTCCATGTGGTAAGGGTATCAAAGGTAAAGGTACAGATCTTCTAGTAACATCTATCAACCATCTTCTTAACTTGTTTTTCTTTTCCGGGTACGAAATTTACTTAATTGTAATTGGTGCACAGAGTAAAAATAGGCAGGACTTGAAGAGGTGATTTCTATATTCACTGTCATCAGGTGATTCTAACAATTGTTGCCTTAAAATAAATGCCATTTTGTTTTACTCTTATTTGGATTACTGGCCCCATTTATTTCAAGCCACAGCATTATGCATGGCGCAAATGCCATAAACACACACGTCTGTTTCAATTTGCACATTGCTGTCCTGTTGCAAGCTGTTGGTATGTTCGTTTCCCACTGTGACACCATGCTTAGGTTGAGCCTCCAGCTGCATGCAGCACAGCAACTAGCACGGCAAGATGTCTGTGTGTACCTGTGCATGTTGGTGGATGTGGAACAGGTCATCTGTTAATGATGGACTTTTGTTAATTCTTTTCCAAAAGTGTTTTTTCTTTTAAAGTGCACTTTTGTTTTATTATATGTTCTCTCATATATTTTTTTTTACTTGTTCACTTACACTCACTACACAGGTAATACCTGTCCTGTTTATTACAACCATAACAACATAATACAAATCAGAAGTTGAATTTATACATTGTCAACTTACTTTATTCATTTTATTTGTTTATTCATGACAATTTTTTTAAAGTCACAACAAACACTTATAATATATTTGATTTCTATTCACAATGGATGTTTAAAGATGGCCTTCTTTTTGTCATGATATTGTTCAACACAGCTTTATGTCCATGACCAACATAGAATAGAATAGATATATTCAAGTCTCCACTTTATCCAACAACCTAAACTACACATTAGATTATTAGATTAAATTACGTTTTAACTGAAATTGAACATGCCACTACTAATCATGCAATGCATTCTAAAACTGTGTGCATGCACGCTTGTGAGAAGTTTTCATTTATCTTAAATAGTCTGAGCAGTAACTTTAATGTTTGCCTTCTTTTCAGCAAGATTAGCAACACTGCATTTGCTGGAAAGGACATTGTGATGCTCTCTCCATTTTCGTTTGTGGTCTGATTGTGCCGCCACATGTGTGAACAACCACACGACCGCACACACATACTTCCTCCCCTCATGTGTGGTGGTGTTAGGGTGTCAGCACTCTGGGTCTGCCCTACATGGGGGGCAGAGGGCTGTGCCAGGGAACAGATGGTGGTGACCGGGCAGGAGGGCGGCAGGGTACAGGGGCAGTGGGCACAGTGAGAATGCTACCGATCCTGTGGCCTCGGCTGGGTGAGAACAAGCAAAATCCTGATGCAGGGTTTTTCTTCTTCATCCTAACAAACACTGCATTATTCTTCTGGAAGAAAAAGTTGCACCCACAGCACAATGCTGATGGAAAATGGAAGACAGCCAGTTTCTGGGTTATTGTTCAAGTACTTCACTCAAGTCAACTGAAAACATGCTCACACTAGGTGAATTATTTCAGTCATGGTTGTATGACTACTTTATGGGTACTGTAGACTTGAAATACTATCCCACCATATTTGCATCTCACTGTGTTCTGGCAATGCCATGGACATATTAGCTAAGGATGGCAAACAGAATATTTATTGATAATTGACTTTTTTATTTCAATATGAGCCCTTCTTACACATGATTAGCCAAATAAACACTCAGGTTTCGATTTTCTGCTGATCGGGAATAATCTGAGACTGGTCTCTGTAGAAAAATGACAGCATTAGTTGTTTGTTTAAATACTTACCTAGAAGTACCTAACCATCACCGCGGTGTCTTAAACTTAAAAGGTCCAGTGTGTAGGTTTTAGTGGCATCTAGTATTCTAGTTGCAGATTGCAACAGACTGAGCACCTCTCATCTAACCTTCCCCATGGTAGTTGGCGGCAGTAGTACAGCCAGTGTTTGGTTTGTCTGATCTGGGCTACAGTAGAAACACGGTGACATGTTGGTCTCTGTGGAAAAGGACCCACTCCCTCTGTAGGTATAGGTATAGATATGGTTCATGCAAAGGTAACAAAAAGAAAATGATTCTTAGTTTCAGGAATTAATACAGTAATGAAAACATAATTGTGAATATTATACTATCCTAATCATAGAACTGGCAGATCAGAAAATGCTAGGGTCATTTCGGAAGTGAATGTCAAATGCATTTGTTATAAAAATAAGGTAAGTCATGGCCATGCAGTCACAGGGTCATACTTAAGCAATTCTTGGTTAAGCCTAGTCATAAACTGTAATAAACCGCTTTCACTGTTGACCTATAAGGTCATTTTTCTGATGAGGATGGGCTAGCTAAACATGTAAACCTACAGTATCTGTATACGGGACAAAGAAAGAATAGGTTGACATCAGTTTTGTTTTGCTCTTCTTTAGGCAACAAACAAGTGTTGCAATGTTCCTTTCAACACTAGAAGAAAATTATCACTTTTCACCTCTGTAAAATTAATCAAATGTACTATTATTTACTATTTTTTCAATACAAACACTTTAATTTACCATAAGAACAATAATCAACCTTAAGACACAAATGGTGGTCTGCATCACATTACGGGACCTAAATGCTAAACATGTCACCTGAAGCACAAAAGGAACATCGCCATAATATTGATAATAATCCATCACCTATATGCATTTTAAATCTGTCAACCTAACTAATAAGCAGCTGGAGATATTTAAATACATGTCATTTTTCATGAAAGCAAACAGCTGTAGCATTAAGACAACATTAAAAGGATCACAAGTGAAAATTCCTATAAACCTGCCATCATCCATCCTCTCATCCTATTTAAGCTGAACACAACACACTGAGACAACACAGTTTGTCATGGAGCCTGTCGATAGTCAGGAGGGATGGCACACCACCTTGGGACCTCCCTTGGGGGGCTTTATACATACAGGCCACCCTGGACATCCACAGGCGCCCTCCATGACCCCCAACGTACACTCCGTCTCTCTCTTTCTCCCTCTCTTGCTGTCTCACAATCTGATGAAATGTTCTTTAATACGAAATCGACAGTATTGACATCCCCTTGGGTAGCAGGGTCCCCCTGAGGGGCGCATGGTATTGATTTTGGGGGACTGTGAATCTGTGGTCCCCCTGTGACATGTCCCCAGTCTCACTGCTATTATTGGGAGATTAGTAGGGTTATTACACCTCCCAGGCCAGATGGACGTGACACCGAGAGGAGTGGCACTCACTAAGTGAACTTCTTGGAGGAGAATTAGCTGTTGTCAAAGATTTTGGCTAACTCCTGCCATTTTTGAAGAAACATCAAATACACTACTTTAACAAATATAATCAGAAATGACAGATATTTAATTTGACCACATTGGACTGAAGTATATGAGAGCCCAAAGAGGCAAATGAGAAACACAAGATTCTGGTGATCCATATTCTATGTCTGATCTTATTGTTTTCTTTCTTATGTTTATGACTTGTGTAAAGGTCATTTTTTTCTCCAGCATAACGTTTCTAAGTTCCTTATTTCTTTCAACAATGAAAAAGGTGGAGAAAATAAAGTTTTGCCGGGTGAAACTCATAAAAATCAGACCTGGAGGCTCTAGAACTTTGTATTCTTACTTGCCTTTGACGTCTCCTGTAGAGACATTAGGTGCTCACATGAAACAAACAAGTGAGGAGTAGATGGAATAGACAAAATATATCATGCTGCATTAAAGCCACGTCCGCAGAGGGGTCGTCTGATCCTGTTGTCATGACTCCATAGAGTATTTCAATATGGTTACTAGCCATCTAGTCAGAGCAGATAAATAAAATACATGCTAAATTAATTATATTACCATTGGATGGTTTAATAGTTGTTTGATAAGTTAAACCAAGTCTAAACTTTCAATCCATCCATCCACCCATCTGTCTGTTTGCCCATCTCCTCAACCAGAATCTAGCAATGGAATCCAAAGCCAAGCGTTATGGTTCAACAGAAACATATCAGTTAATGATATGCCTTCACTGAGTCAATGCAGGAAAAAGGAATATTATTTTCAAAAAATATTTTTGAACAGTGTTTTTAACTGTCTGTATGGTATTGTCTGTAACTTTCTTACATATCATCAACTCTGCACATGCATACCACAATTCCTTGCAGGAATAGAACATGGATCAGCTGTGAAAAATAAACAAGAACATGTGTATAAGTTTTACATGCATGTAACAAAATATTGACTGCACCAGTGGCTAGTCAATCAAAATGAGAGGATTTGTGAGATAAAAGTATCCCATGGGGGAAGGTTTTTACAAACGTCTATAAAACCACCTTAGATACTTACTCTGCAAATGCTCTATAAATTGGGTCTTATGTAGACATGGTGAAAAGGAAGATGAGTCAGACTTCTGTTGACTTTGCAATTGTAAAGAAGTAGCAGTATTTGAATTGAAGTTACGAGTTTACCATTGAAGCTTTTATACTTGTCCTCTGCCCATAGCGGTGATTTAAGGGACAACGTAGAAGACAAATATTTGAACAAAGTCATCCTTACAATGGGTATTGAATGTTCTTGATGCACTAAGGAACAGAATTGACAATGACTACATTTTGAGTCATAGTGAAGTGTTATGCTGAGTAGTGGGTTGGTTTGAAGTGGACACCAAATCATTGAGTGTATGATCCAGTATCAGCCCCATGGAGTTCCAGGAGCGCTCCTCTGAACCATAGCTCTCCCAATCAACAAGAAATGTGTGAAAGCAGAGGGCAGTTTAGGCAGATGGACAAAGTGGACTGTCTTGGAGAGACGGTCGACAATGGTGAGGATGACTGTCTTTCCACTAGAGGGGGGCAGTCCACTGACAAAATGGGACAAAGCAACATGGGACAAAGCACAACTAGGCACAGGCTAGGGATGGAGAAACCCAGCACAGGGCAATGGGAGGCCTTCCCACGGGCACAAACCAAGCACGCTGCAACAAACACATCCCTGTATAGGCTGGGCCATCAGAAACGTTGCCGGAGAAACAGGAGAGTCTGCTGTACACCTGGATGGCAGGTTAGCATAGAAGAGTAACCCTACCGTAGGACTTGAAAGCGGCTATTCACCAGTAGAAACAGGAGGTTTGCAGGACTTGCGCCTGGATCTGGCTGGTCTAGTTGAACCTCCTTGACAATCATCTGTACCTCCCATGTAGCTGCACCGACTATGTAGGGAGGAGGAATTATTTACTTGGGGTCAGCAGATGCAGAGTGAGGGGAGTAGAGGCGGAGAGAGCATCTGGCTTGCCATTACAAGAGTCTGGGTTGTAGGAAAGGGTGTAGTTGAAACTATTCAGGATTACGTACCACTAAGCCTGTTGAAAAGTTTGTTGTTTGGCGGTGCGCAGGTAAGAGAGGTTCTTTTGATCCGTCCAGATGAGAAATGGCACCCTTGAGCCAGTGCCGCCACTCCTGTAGAAACTCCATGTCCCCTATGTCTTAGGTCAAGGGGTGACGCTTTTGAGTGACAGCATTACGTTGGGAGAGGATGGACTCAGAGGCATCAACCTCGACCACACACTGGAGCTCAGAATCAGGATGCTGGAGAATCGGAGTGTTAGTGAACAGACATTTTAGAGTTTGGAAGTTAAGCTTGATCAACCAAGTCTGCATCAATGAATCTGTCATCGGCACCAGAACCAATCAGAACATTTAGAGGCAGGGACTCACTTGACCACTGGAGGGAGGTGGGAAGATTGATCCAGGGAAGAGAGCCAGGGGTAGTTTGATGGGTTGAGCATGGTGACTGGAGGGAGGGTTACTCACAGGAGCTAAGGTAGTAGGAGTGGGTGGTGATAGTTGCAAGGAGAGTTGGTTGAGCTGTGAGCCAAGCTGAAACATGTTGGGACATAGCCCTTGAAGAGACCCTATCACCCCCCTGGGGCATGTGTTTATGGCATCCCACGAGGATGCCTTGAGCGTTGAACACCTGGTGAAGAAAGTCTGGATCCACTGGGTCCATAGTGGCCAGATTATTCTGTTATGCTAAGTGGTGTGTTTGAGGATCCAGAAGTGGACACAAGAACAGGGAGATGAACACAAAGGGTTAATTGAAAATGACTTGAAGCATGAGCAAGGAATGGAGATGAACTCTGTCTCAGGCTGACGGCTCTGCCAGGACAGAGAGGTGGGGACTCACAAAGGTGCTGGCTGGGTGCGTGGAAGGAAACTCTCGGAGGCTCCAGAGAGAGTAGATTTGGAGACAGAGGTGCAGGTGGCAGGGTAACAGCTTGGTAGAGCACTGATCCAGGAAGTGTGAGTTCACTGAAGAAGGGGAGGAGACACAAGATTAGGATGATAATAAATTCACAAGATAACGAGAGTAGCTTAACAAGTTTAGTTTGAGCTAACTGTGTGGAACATTCACTATGTCTGGTTGACGAAATAATCTGGCAACATGCAGAGAGGGAAACGGTATTTCAGCGGGTGCTGATTACCACAATGCGCTGCAGGTGTGTGTGAACATCAGCAGCTCTAGCCACATGGAAACACTGCCCAAACTTTCCAGTGCACTTCTGTAACATGCAAGCACAAAAAACAAAAAAAACGCAGTCAGAACCCCAATATGACAGTGAAGGCTGTAATCAGAATTGATACTTTGAAGACAAATAGGTTGAAAGGATATAAACAGCCCTGATGAAGACCTAATGGTCAAAACATGTTAGCTGTTTTAATACCCTTTAAAAGATTTTGCCATGATAATAAAGATTTTTTAAATATTTCCTTCCTTGTTTCTCGCTAAATTCTATTTTGGAGTGGCTGGATTGCCCTTTTTTTTTTTTTTTTTTTTTTTTTACTGTTTTCCAAGAGCATCTGACACAAGTTTTTCCCTGCATTGTGTTAAACAGAGCAACTGGTCATCTTCTCTTTTTTCTTCTTTCTGCATTGAACAGTTATTTGTATAATACTTTTCTTTTTTGTTAGTTTAATTCTATATCCATACATCTATTTATACAAAATATATGTAGGTTTGGATAGATTTATACATTCATTTATTTGTATGTGTGAGTGTATTTTATTTTATTTTTTTCTGTTTGCTGTTTTTGTTTTTCTGTGTTTGTTTGTTTTTTCTGACTTTTCTTCATTTCTTAAATGTATTGTATTTTACTGCTGTAAATGCACCGGGTGTATCCTTACAACTTTGTGTAACAAAGAAAAACACATTTTTCCTTTTTTAAAATTGCTCCATCATATCCTAAAACAGTTCACTGTTCAACAAACTGAGGAAACAAGGATGGAATACAAAATAGACTTAGACTAGACTATTGAGTACTACTGTGTGTCAGTTCATGTCATCCAGCGCAACAGACTGGGTCATTGATGCGTTTTTAATAGATTTGGACAACAGCGTAACTCTGTGGAGGAAGAAGATACATCAGGCTTTGATATACACAATACTTGCTTATGGGATTTTAGGCAAACATCAGCTTTATATAAATTCTGCATAGACTGTAGTGTTAATATTTAATTTATTTACATTGACCTACTGGAAAAGGTACCTTTGAACCCATTTTGGCACTAGTTTGTCAATAGGCCACTTCTGCAGTACTACCATCACATGGGAGATATTGTAGTGGGCAGAAAAAAAAGGAATAAATAATCTTTTTTACATAACATTGGCCATTGCTAATGACATACACAGTAATTAATCTAGCATATTTCATTAAATAAATCAATTCAAGCCAAAATGTAAGGGTTTATAATTAGGCTATACTGAGCCTCATCTTTTTATACCAGAGATTTTCTTAAAATGAAGTTAATACCTTTCAGAAAAATGTCACCTGGGGTAAAACTCCACCTGCTACCCTGATTTGCATTTGTATAGCTCACAGCATTTTCATTAACATGTTAAAGCCTCCAATAGAATCAGGGGGAGGGGGGTCATGGGGGGACGACTGGCAAGCAAGGCCCACCTCAATTTCCGACAATTCACGGCAGTTTTCGGTGTTGCCTGCAAATTGCCGTGAATTGTCACAAACCTGAAATTCCACGACAATTACAGTGCCGCATACTGACGAAAATCCCACTTTTCATGCAGTGCAGGGCTATAACTGGCAGAACTAGGTTTACTCACCAGAACCCCACCATTGTTGTCATCATCGCTGTCAAAATGGCCATCACTGGACAACTCCACCTTGTCTGTGTCAATGTCAGACACTTCACAGCTAACGTTAGCTGCTGCTGCTGCGGTGCCGGCATATCCAACACGTTGGACGTTGTTGACTGTAATCCCCGTAACAGCAGTGGCAAAAGACTTTGGCAGCTTTGCTATATATTTCTCCGTGTCTTTTTTCTTTTTCCCTTTATTCGAACCGCTCGGGTAGTTTCGCTTCATTTTGGCTTTTGCTCCGTCTGTTTGTTTACTTCTTCTTCTTCTTTTTCTTCTTCTTCTTCTTCTTCTTCTTCTTCTTCTGTGTGGTTTATTGGCGGTTGGCAAACGGTGCATTACCGGCACCAACTGGACTGGAGTGTCGTTTGTGTTCAGCTTTTGCGGTCCGTCACGGACTAGTCCATTTCATTGTGAAAGTAGGGGGTGTATGTGAGACAGATACCCATGAACTTGACATTTTAACTAATACTTAAACGTTTTTTCTAAAGAATGAATTACATATGAAGAAAAATTACCACGTTTTTGAAGTGTTCAGCTGATAAATTTCTTATTTTCCTTTTTGTTCCGCCTACCTATGCCTCTATGTTAAGACCGGCTATGGGTGTGCAGTACATCTGAATTTCATCCAAGAGGCCAGAGTCTAATGACATACGATTTATGTTCACAATTTAAAGCAACATTATGTAGAAATTTGCATTTTGTGAGATTTGGCGCCCCTCACAGTTTCTGGGTGCAACACCACTGTTGTAAATACAAATCCTAGGTCTGGGATCCCAGGTTTAGTTCATAAAAATCTTGGTTTCTGTACATCCTTAACTTAAATCATACATCATTCTCAGAGTTTCATATTGGTCTGAAAAAGTCTTTCAATTTTTGCAGATCTTCTGAATGTGTTGCTTCAAACTCACTCTCAGTCTTTGTTCCTCTTCTGTTTGACCTCCCATAAGTTAAGATGGTGAGCTGGAATTCACCGTGGCTCAGCTGAAATGGCGATTATTGGCACAGTGCTCTGGGCTCTACACCCTGCCCTGTGGAGCCGGTATGACCTCTGCAGAATGGGGGGGCTCAGTGATTGATTAGCTGGCCTGGAAGGACCACCACTCCCCCACTGGCTAGGGCATATGGAGCTGCATGTCCTATGGACAGCTGCGTCGGCAACACTCATCCTTTCTGTGTTGTCTGTGTGTGTGTGTGTGTGTGTGTGTGTGTGTGTGTGCGTGTGTGTATGAGAGCCTTGTTTTTCTCTTTTGGTCAACTCAGTGGCATGTCCTCCTTTAGCTATGCAGGTCTATGTCCTGTTGTGCTACTGCTCCATTGTTGTTTGTACTAACAAAAATCCGGACTTTAAGTGTCGCTGAAATTACAGTAAGAAGAGAAATCTGCACAGGGAGACAACATCCAAGACATGTTGGATCAGTTTTCGAGGATATAAAGTTCTCCGTTAACATATTTTATGGACCCTGCACATTGTGTCCAAAGACTAGCTCAGCCAGATTGAAACCAAGTGACTCTTGTTTAGTGTCACGTATAGCAAAGAGAACAAAAGGGACCTCCTTATCCAAGCTTTTACCTGTTTCATAACAGTACTTTTGCAAAATTGCCCTTAAAGTCTGATGACATCGCTCCAGCGCACCAAGTGACACTGGATGGTATATACCAGACACAGAATGGTAAACACCTAGAGACTGCAGAGTTTGCTTGAAACTTGTAGAGGGATAGTTAGTCGCTTGGTCAGTCTATACAACTTCGGGCAAACCAAACGTACTAAAGAACTCCAACTGTTCGGGTTGACATCTTAATTTACTCCCAAATGACCATACCACAAGTGTTCATTTGCTAGCTCTAATGCATGCTCTATACCCAACAGGAACAGCAATTTCTATGCATTGCTCACTGATACCGCCTGGTAGTGAAACCCTCCTGCGCATCAACATGCTGTTATCAACGTTTTTCAACACGCTCACCAGTGTCCTTCTCAGCTGCAGTAAAACACTTACTCACTTGCCATGTTTCATTTGTTATGATCACAATCCTTCCTGTCCTTAAAGATGCCCTATGTAACAATTGGCCACCTGAATTCATACTGCAAACAAACATGAGCCATTAGCTAGTCAGCTCAGTTTGCTGTGAAGCTACCAGCCCTGATAGGTGACTTGTACACCAGAGCCTTGATCCGCTGGGGCTAGCTGGTTTTCATGCTATGCTTCAATATATATCTCTGCTTTGACATAACTTCAAAATGATTATTTCTTCACATTCTGTTGATTTTTTTTTTTTTTTGGGGGGGGGGGAGGGGGGGTTGCTTTTTGATTATTCTGAAGTAAAATTCTTACATATTGCACATTTTACTTAATCATAATTGTCATGCACACATTTTGTGAAAATTCTAATATTGTTCGGATAAACGAACTTAGACATTGAAGACAATGCAGAGTTTTGTAGCATTATCTGTTTTTGTCAGCTATTAATGCCCATACACTGCTAGACACTTTCACTATGCCATTCATGCTCTATTCACACAGCTACCTTAACATCCTTTACAATCTACACTATTCCCAAATTACACCAAAGCAGTCTTCACTGTTTTATTGGAATTATATACATCTATATTATACACCGCTATACATACAGTACATAGCCCCTCAAAAGCACCCCAGCTACCTATCAGTCATCCTATCTCACAAACGCTTGCACCAGCAACTCCTAAATGGACTGACTTCATATTTTAATTTAGTGTATGTGGTTTTAAAGTGGGATGGTCAGCTGGGGGTTGGGGGTTGGGTATGAAATAGAAGAAAAGAAAAAAAATAGATGATTTGCAGAGGTAAGTTCAAGTGGATATCTGTCCAGGGTTAAAAGTGAAAGTAATTCATTACGTGGAGATAGTGCTTGGCGATATTCCTCATCTTGACGCCTTGCGGTGTGGCAGTTGAGAGGGGTGAGGTGAATGGGGGGTGAAATGGCCGGTGGAGGTGGTGGGAAGGGACTGGGGGTGAGCAACATCTACCGTCCCCATTGGAGGAGGAAGAATGGCGATGAAGGGATAAGGGCCAAATTGATGGTCATATTTTACAGTGGGTCAGTGAGGAGCGTGCTGTCCGACACTGTAATTACAAGTTTGGTTAGAGGAGAGAGGGAGAGAGAGGGGAAGGAGAGAGACAGTAGTCTTTGTCATGGCCGTAAATGAACAGCCAGGCTTAATTGAGTGGTAACCTCTGAAGCTGTTGTGCTAACACTGCAGAGAGATGGGGAGATGGAGGGAGAGAGGGGTAAAAAAGAGGAGAGAAGTGCTGATAAGGGCTTTTGTGTTCGTCACTTTGCTGCCTTATTCTTCCCCATCCTACACTACTGAACCCAAGTATCTCAAGTAGACACACATTGAATAGATTCCCTCCATACTGGTTAAGGTTTAAAATAAAATAGTATGATAATAATAATAGTAATAATAATAGTAAAAATAATAATAATAATAATAATAATAATAATAATAATAATAATAATAATAATAATAACAATAATTAAAAAAAAATCTTTAATCTTCTCACGAACTGTTGAAAAAACTGCAAAGAAAGTTGGAAAACAGGTTTTGACACATGGGATTAATGAGCTCTGGTGAGCTGACATCTGTGGTTATTTTGGAGCAACCTTATTGTTGCATGTGTGTAATTAAATGAGAAGCAGCATATTTAGTCACATGTGTCCTGTTGCTTCAGACTGCTGCAGGGATTTACTGAACCGAAAGAGAAACTTTTTATACGGTATAAAGCAGCTGTGGACAAAAGATATTTGAAGAATTAAGCATTTATTTTTAGATTAATACAGATGGATTCACCAATATTACGGCTTAACCATAGTAAATGTCATTTAAGTCATCTACTGGCTGCAGCATGTTTAGTGAAATCAATCTATTTTCTTTTCAAGAACAATTATGTTATTTCTGGACATTTGCTTCTAACTGTTTTATTGCGATGTGACACCGAAACAGATGTGGTTCTGCGACATCTATTCTCAGCGCAGTATCTTAAGACACAGTTTTCCACCATAATACCAATAATTTGCTTGATTGGTATATCTGGCTGTGTCTCTCCTTCCACCTGTGCACAGTGCGCTCTGCACACCATAATACCAGACAGTACAGTGCATCAGAGGGTCAGATAAATACTAATGTGAGCAAGTGATTGTGCTAATCGTTGTTAGCAGTTTTGATTGTCAAAAAAACAATCTATGACTTATTAGCTTTTGACATTTTAATTATAGACTAAATGTCTTACAGTTAAAAAAACAGAACAGAACCCAAATGCTTGACTCAGGGGACAGGCAAAAGTCAAAGATGACTGAAATTTATATATACCTCTGAGCTAACTTAGGCAATAGGATGCTGATGAGTGGATATGATGAGCAGGTGAAGTGAATCTATTGGCTTAAGTGTTGGCATGTGGCAGTGGCAGGCTCAAAATGACAGCAGAGTTGGATTATGGAGAACAAATAAACCGCAGTGATTCAACAGATTAAGAAACATAAATCGTGACGAAATGATTACTGAATAAACTCATGTTTTCTTGTTGAGAAATTTGTCACTGAGAAAAACAGCGACGCCAGCAATAAAACCACTTGCAAGTGATACATTTTGTTTGGAACCAGTTTCGTTGTGCCAAAATGCTGGATAGTTGTTGTGCTATTGGATGCACTAACAGACGAGGAGACAAGCCTGGGCTATGTTTCTACACAAGACCTACCGAAACAATGGCAGCTGTTCAAATACACATGTATTTGCAGCGAACACTTCATCAATGTCAAGCTCAAGCAAACGCAAGTACATAATTTTATGAATTATCATATTTTTAGCCATGAGTTACATCTGACAATTGTCTTGACATGGTTTGTCATCGTGTATTGAAGCGACCAACTGCAGTGGTTTAATGAATTAAAGCTACCCATCCAGATCGTTAATACACATAACTGTCCGCACCTTACAAGCTTTCATCCTGGCAGCAGTATAAGGTGAGGGATTCTCCACAAAGTACACATGAAATTCACTGAAGTCGTGCTCTGGCAGGGACCTGGCGGTTTTTAATGGCTGAAATACCGCACTATGCTGTATATGGATCCGAGTGCCCATCACTTTCAGTTAATGTCTATATCGTTCCTTTTCTACGATTGACAGGTAATCTAAATAACTGTGCAAGGGGAAATTTTCCAATTTGCCATGACTCTACAGAAGTCCGGTATGAGCCGCTGTCTAGGTCTACTGTTTTGCCTTCCAGGTCAGCGTGCGGGTCACATGACTGAAAACTATGAATACAGTCGTAGTTTAGGTACAAGGATGTGTTGGTAAAACTGTCACTGTGCTCTTGTCCAAATACAGATATTTTTATCATGTTGAAAACCTGTAGATAATTGGAAGCAATTTAAACTTGCAAGAATATAAATGCTTTCTTTTATTTTTCAATTAAAAGGTCCCAGAGTATATAGTGTTAGATCCTTAGATAGACCTACTTAGATATACTTCCTTATGAGGCCGTGCAGCCGCTTCAGTGCGATGACTTAATTGTCAATAATTCTTCCTCGTTTTTTCTGCAAATTAACTGTGACATCTCAACTTTTACCACACCCAAGCTTGTATATTACCTTTGTCTGAGTAATCTCTTTATTAAATTTTTTTAACTGTTTCTCCTTTTTATAACTCCATTATAACTTCCCTCTCAACACAATCATTACACATCTGGTTATTAATACATTAATAGCAGAGCTCTTATTTATTTCTTAATCACTGTATGAACTAGGCATAATGTCCTTTTACTTACCCATGGTATATTGCCAGTGTGTAGGGATCTGCTTTTTTGAAAATTGTACCACTCACATGCAAATGTCTGGCATCTCCGAGGAGCCCAGACTATCCTGACAATATGGCAAGCCTAGTTGTCACATGTAGTGACTAAGCCAAACGTCTGTAAAGGGTGTGGAATCCGGCAATAAGGCCTAGGATTCAAAGCACTAAATACACCCACTGTTATTGTCACAGAAGCTGTTCATGGTAAGTTAGGATGGACATAAACATGTTGATGCAGTGTGGGATAGTAAATTTGCATGGTTAAGCCAGCATGTGTAATCCACTAACATTTGCTAGAAGTTTGTTTCAGCTTTTTGAATACAGAAAAAGAAGAAGTTGAAGCCTGTTGACAATGTCCTTGATGATGATGCAATAAATCCAGTTATAGTACAGTATGATGAGACTTCAATGAAGAGGAGTGCAAAATTCGTAGCTGAGGTAGGGATCTGTTCTCTGCTACATTGATAACTAAAACATCTTTTTATTGGTAGAGAGTGCTCCCCCGATGATTGGAATATATGTCCTAAAAAGTTAAAGAGAGAAACCTTTAATGCTTTTCGCCGTCTTTCAGTGCCGCACTCATTCCTTCGTCCTATCTTCTCCATTTCTCTCTGTCTTTCCATTCTCCCCTTCCTATCCGTCTCTTTTCAATTCTCCTCTGCTCTAATTTCCCTTCTCATCCAAGCATGTGTGATTGTGGCGTCTCATCACAATTTTGGCAGACAATTCTTTTCATTTTCTTTCCTCATCTCCTGTCTTATTTTTGGCCTCACACCCCCAAACCCTACAACCACCCACCTACCCACCCCAACACCATTTTTTCCCTCTTTTCTTTTCTGTCTCAGTCTTTTCCTGCAATCTTTCAGCTCGTCATTTAGGACGGCTTGTTTCTTTCAATGTTCCGAGGTAATGGTGGAATATAACAGGCCTGCCGTCGCAGAGAAAGAAGGAACAAATTGTTCCCTTTGCAGTGAGCGGGGACAGTTGTGATCAAGGCTGTGATCTGGAAACGCACAGACCTGTTCACACACATACACACACATACACATACACACAAAGCGATGATGATGAGGCCATTTCCTCCCTCATCTCAAGATCCTCATCTAACCGCTAATGAAAAACACGACAATTACCCACAACTCTTTTCACCTCAGCCTTCAGCGGTAGTAATCTAGGCACCAACATGAAGTCAGCTTGTCGTTTCGTCTCCACTGTCCCTTCCTCTTTCCCATCCGTCCATCCCCTTTCTCCTGTCCATTTAGAGCGGAGCTGGGTTCTGGGAGTGTTCCACGACAATGATGACTGCTGCTGAATGGTTGTAAGAATGTGATTGGAATTGGAGATATGATATAGCATTACTTACATGGGCCAGCGGGAGACTGACAAAGGCTATGCTGAGGGTAATGAACAGTGGATTAAGGGTGAGTAATGAAGCACCGAGGATTATCATTTGGAGCCATGGGAGCACCATGAAGCCTTCATTTTGTTAGAGGAGTCCGTGCATGTGTGTGCGTTCACAATCTGTAAACGTCAGTCTAAGTCCAGTATCAGATTTGATTATAATGAGACTCAAGTTATCACTATTTCCAATAAATGAAGTAGGAAAATATTTTAAAATTGAAGGCAGTGTTGGTGATTTCTGACCTCATAGTCAATCAGAGTAAACAAGACAACTTTCAAATTTGGAATAAAATGAATTGTGTGCTGTTTTTCTGTGCTGTGTGCATGATTACATGCATGCATATTTGATGAGGCAATTCGCCGCTGTACAGTCCACATGACAGTGCTTCATCTGCTGACACTTTTCTACCTCTCTGCACCAAGTGACAGCAAGGTGTCAGTTATGATGGCACTTTAATTAATTTTGTTTGTCCTGTTCACTGATAGTCATGCACCACTGGGTATCCATGTTCCTGCTGCTGGGACTGATGCAGAGCAGTGAGATAGTGGATAGTGTGTGTGTGTGTGTGTGTGTGTGTGTGTGTGTGTGTGTGTGTGTGTGTGTGTGTGTGCATGTTGAATGGAGACAGCAAAGGATAATTTATTTTTAGATGTCTATGGAATCATTTGATCTGCAAGGGATATTTGAAGGCATTTGGTGAATATTATATTATTTTGTTAAGTTAAAAGTTTTCTCAAAGCCTCAAGCATTTAATTACACTTGACACCGATTGAGATACTTTAATTCTGTCCGCTTAAACAATTGCTGAAAAAGACATCTACACTACTTAGTTTTAAATGGTGTTGCCTGATTGTTGAGTGGACCAGCATTCGCAGCATGACAGCAGATGGGGCAGAACAAGAAAACCTCCCATTACCCTGGCTATGCGCTTTCACACGTGGTTTAAAGATGATTGTCCCCATTGATGGGCTTGTAGTTACAACAAATTAAATTAAATTTAAAGAAAAATTACTTTTTTATTTCTACTTGTTTTTTATTTTCATTGATCTGGACATCAGTTGTGTAGGTTATGATAAGATTGGACTCACTAAGATCTCCCAAAGACATCTCCCTACTAAGATAGGTCATTATATGTGATTATTACTTCGTCATACTGTGGTCAAGCATAGATGAGAGCAGCCAGACATAACAATCCTGTTGCCAGAATGACCATACCCCCTTTTGGATTAAAACAAATGCTGTGAAAGTCCCGCCGCCAAATTGAACAAGGCAGTAGCACTAAGGTTGAAAGCTGCCAGCACAGCTTATGATTTTCTTAACTTCCCCAAGGAACGAAGGAAGTTAAAGAAGAAAAAACTACTGCCATACCATAAAACAGCTGCTTTTAGAATGGAATCTGTCTACTCAAAAGACCTGCAGCTGCAGAGGTGTATTTGAACATTCAAATCAATCGAGCTGCCCTACCTTCTAATAATGAATCTTGTCATCAGATTAAATGGCCAACTGAAAGGACCCTCATCGGCCCCTAATGCTTACATTTTTTCTATATGATGCCAATCATATATAGATCTATAGATATAGATATACAACACAACACGATTGTTTGTCTAACCAGCCATAGATTTTGAGCTCCAATTAGCTAAAGATGATATCCTTATTTCATGCTATTACATTTGCAAATACCTTTGGATTTTTTTATTTGCCGCCAATCAAATTAAAGGGGCTGCCTTCACCCAAAAAGGGGTTGGATCGTAGTGCACAGGCAAACTTCTTGCTCTCATCTATTAGTTAATTGTTTGTAAACTAGTCATCAAGGTTTAATAAGAGGTGTTATAGTTGACAAGTTAACAAAATAAACTAAAAACCTAATAAACCAAATAAAACCTCATATTACCTGTCATATCTGCCTACAAATACATTAAAGTGTGTTGTAAACCATTTATCATGTGTTCAGGTTGCTTATAAATGCTAAATTGGGAGGTGAAATAAAATGTTACTGCACACACTAGTATGAGACTTGCCCTTCAGAAAGCGGTCAGACTACACTAGAAAAAACAGATGCAGGGAAGCGGATCCACATGCTTTAGCGCCATTTTGATTATTCATAGAAAATGCAGACTAGGGACTAAGGGAGTGAAATGTGGGTGGTTGAAAAACAGGGAGAGAGGAAGGGGGAGGGAAGGGGCATCGGTGTAAATAAATAAACAAATAAATAAATAAATAAATAATAAACAATCACGGCACCCCTCGCTGCACACACTGCAAGGAACCAATCGGCACCCTAGCTGAACGCCCTGGAAATTGTGTGTAATGAGTAGGAAAAGATTAGAGGGAGCTCTTGCTAGGCCGTAAATTGACATTAGTAAAAGAAAACTCTTTTACTAGGCGGGCCCAGCAGTCTCATTTAGACAACAGAGAGGGGGGTTGGGGCTGGGACAACACTGAGATGGAGAATAGTGTGTGAAGATGCTAAGAATATAGGTGGAGTGCAGCCTTGCTGTTGTGTGCTATGAAAGAGTTGAATTTGAAGTGAACATTGTTTTTCACTTTTTATATATTTACATGGCTTTTTTAGACAAATTATGGAGAGGGTAAACATATATTTAATAAGGCTTTATGTGTAAAAATAAGGAGTTGCTTGGAGGGAAAAACCCAATGAACAATAAGTGATTTGTTAATTTTCAATAGCAATCAGTGCTATTGATTCAGTCACAAACCTCAGTCAAATAAAAGATCAATGAGAACAGACAGGCTAGACTAAGCGGACATTCAGACCAAATCTGGCAATGGGGTAGTCCACTGGTCGAAGGGGTTCTGAAAAACAAATAAATGCAGCTGGCTGCAGCGAAATACACTACTCCAAAAAAAAAAAATGAAAAAACATTTAATCGACGCAGTATAACACCAAGTCGATTAAACTTCATAAATGGACAGATTTATATCCCTGAACTGATCGTGAATGAGTTTCACCTGCTTTGGTGCAATGACAAAAGGTGTAACGGGAAAGGTAAAAGCAAGATAATCCCCAAAAAGGGCTTAGTTTTGCATGTGGAGGCCGCACACAATTGTTCTCTCCTTATCCTTCCTGACTGATTCTACTCTTGTTCTGCTAGTGTCCGTGTCACTATTGGTTGCATTAAGTGGTACCTGCAGCCCAATCAGGTTGCACAGGTCGTCCAGCCACTGTAGGATGGCACATCCATAAGTGCGGTTGCAAGAAGGTTTGCTATGTCTCCCAGCACAGTCTCAAGAGTATGGAGATACCAGGAGAGCACCAGTCACACGAGGAGAACTGGACAGGGCCATTAAAGGGTATCAACCCAGCAGCAGGACCTGTATCTGCTTCTTGTGTGAGGAGGTACAGGAGGAGCTCTGCCAGAGCCCTACAAAATGACCTCCGGCTGGCTACTGGTGTGCATGTTTCTGACCAAACTGGCCTTTGCGTGAGAACACCAGAATTGGCAGGTCCTCCATTGGTGCCCCATTCTCTTCACAGATGAGAGCAGGTTCACACTGAGCACATATGACAGGCGTGAAAGAGCCTACAGTCGTTGTGGTAAAAGTTATCCTGCTTGTAACATCATCCAGCATGACCGGTTTGGCGGTGGATCAGTGATGGTCTGTGGAGGCATATCCTTGGAGGGTCGACTGACTGTTAGGTACCGGGATGATATCCTCCGAGCAGTTGCTTATATTTTGGTGCATCCGACGCTGCCAAGTACTGCCACAGACTGTCCAAGAACTCACTGATCTCATCAGGAGCATGCCCAGACATTGTTGCGATGGCAGTTGGATCAGCTTGTGATTTAATTTTTCTACTTCATTTTTCAGTGTGATTTTGAATCGAGCCTCAGTGGGTTGATGATTTTGGTTTCCATAGACCATTGTTATGTCATTTTGTTCTCAAGAAATTATACAATGTACATCAATAAAGATTTTCAACTTGAACTTGAACTTGAAGTTGATGTGTTACCGAAATTTTTTTGAGCAGTGTAGTTGAAAAGGACTCAACTTTCAGAGAAAAGCAGCCCAATGTGGCCAATCACCTGAGCTGGCATACATAGCAGCAATTCCCCTCTTTTTGCCTACTGCCAATAAGAATTAACACACAACTATTCTGTTTCCCTCAGCTTTATGGAGCTATGTACTATGCCATGCCGCTATCTGACTTCCTGTCAAATTGAAGTGGCTGCAGTCCGTTTCCCTTAAAAAATAGAACTGACGAGTATTCTCCCTGGAACAGAGTGGAGTGCCACTTCTGGGTTATGCTGCGGTGCAACTGGTGGAAACACGACCTTTGTCCAGAACACTACAATTTGCTTCCGCAACTGTATCACGGCCCTAATGCGGCCATGATGGGCCCGGTGGAAACTGGGGGTTTGTCTTTATTTTTATCACATGTCCTACAATGTGCAACATGGTGAAACTGGTACTCTACATTTAAGCCATCCCAAAGGAGCAGTGGGCAGCCAACATACAGTGCCCAGTGGACCAACTCCAGATCACAGCCAGTGCCTTGGTCAAGCTACAGAACAATCAAACTCTACACAGAAAGTGTACAACGAACACAACAGCGCTGGCATCCTTTTCCATTTGCGTCAGGTTGTGATTTCTATACAATGGCATTACAAGACATAATAATAGAAAATGTTACCTTCCCTATCAGATGGTGGTTGATCTTGAAGGGTAAGAAGCTAAAGAAGTTATTGAAAGTTATTTACAGTATGTACAGTGTGGTATGTATGTAATCAAGCTGATATGTTTGATGTGCCAGTTTTCTGACCATCATCACGTTGTCGCTCACACTGAACCAGCATGCACACACATCCACAAACATAAGAATACAAAGTCAGCTTGTATTAGGTTTCACTCTCCTGTAAGTGTGTTTATGTTTGTTTTGTCCTCACCCCAATTGAGCAATTGTTGTAACTATGCAGTTGGAATAATAACAGCCTCACTGGCTAATAACGATAATGGTGCTGGCGATTACCAAGGCACAAGAAAAAAACGATGGAGGGGAGAGAGGGCAGTATGGATATCGCTGGACCACAAAAGATTGCGTAATTCAGCATGTTTTTTTTTCTCTTAGCCCATACCACTCCGTCCTCTAACAGTTTTTTGAATCTCCATTTCTTTGCTTTTTTCCCCATATTCCCACATTATGTACCTTCTGTCTCCTTCTGTCCCCCCCTCCGTCCCCTGTTGTAACCTGCCCCCCCTACTTCTCTCTTTCTGGCTAATTTAAAATTTGTCAGACGCTTGCGTCTTCTGGATGGCTGGCCTTTGATATTTTGCGAGCTCCATTTGGCACAAACAAGCCTGCGGCCCTGGTGCATCCTGCTGACTGCTGCACTAGTGGCAGGCCCCTGCCATTTATCTTAGCCCCGGCCACCCAATGCTTACTCATTACAGGAGCCTCGGCACCAGCTTAACCCCCACCTCTCTGCCGACTGTGTGCATGCAAACACACTTAAAAACAGCCGAATAGTGTGTGTGATCGTGTGTTCAGTGTGTGTGTGTGGTGTGTGTGCGAGTCTGTGTGTGTGTGTGTGTGTGTGTGTGCACATAAACATAAGCAAATGGATATCAGCAAACACATTCATACCCCATGGACACATTGGTAAAAGCATGCAGATGCAGCGACACATGCTTGTAAATTCACACACATCTCGGCATCATTGCTCATGCTCCCCACCCCCCCTTCCCCATACAGTATGAGCCCATTTCTATATGTTTTATTGTCGAGGTTAAACGCTCCGTCTTTTCAGCTCCCCACTGGCTTTCAAAGTGTTTTTCTACATGTAAAAGAGCGTATTCCAGCTGTGAGGGTCCCCTGTGCCTCTTGTGGAAACATGTTTACTAACTTGACCATTGCATTTGCGTGCTAATGTGAATGACCCAGCCACCCACCCATGGGAGAAATGTGTCAATCAGCACGCTCACAAAGATCAATCCTGCTCTGATCAGGGCTTTTCTCACAGCTCCTATTGATATGCTCCCTTTCATGTGCCAGTTTGTTGTGTCTACATTGAGTAGGAGCCCATGTGGCAATAAGTAAAGACAGGGATTATTTAACTCAGTCTGTCGTATCACTGCTTATATATTTGGATTGGTGGCACCAGGAAGATAATGGTGAGTTGAAAGAAGTTTAGCAGAAACATGCTGTTTACAAAGCCTTAAACTACTCAGAACTTCATCCCGATGTCTTGGCTGTCATCATTAGTGTCAAATGCATAATGGAGTAGGGAATATAATGTTACAGTTAGGAGGTGGTTGTTAAGTAGGACCCAAATGCAAAACACCAAGGGGAAGCAAGACAGGGAACAAAGGTAAACTTTCACTAACAAAAGCTGAAATCATTCACAAAGTAAAATTCAAAAACCAAGAAGTATGAATTTCAAAAGTAGAATTTAAAATGAAAAAAACACAAGGAACATGAGGGAGCACACAGACTATATACACACGTGTGTATATAGTCTAGACTATAGTATAGTCTAACATAGTTCCTTGTGTTTTTTTCCCATATCATCTACTGTTTAACTATCTGGTCGCAGGTTAGTAAACTTCTCTAAAGCCAATAGAATCTTTGAATAAACGAACAGTTAAAATCCTAGACAAGAAACCAGTACATTTTCATCATTGCCCAATATCAAGAAAACATAACCTGCTGAGTTGGGACAATTTGATTAAATATGTAAATGCTTGTCTTATGTACAAGATTATACATGGTTCCACCTCTCCTCCGCTCAGACAGTTCGTCAACATAAGAACAACTGCATATGGGTTCACAAGAGGTGCAGCAAGAGGAGACTGTATTTTTCCGCTTAGGAAACATTCTTTTAGTCAGTCTGCATTCTCTGTTAGAGCTGCACTAGAATGGAGTTCCATCCCAGCAACTATTAGAGACCTGAATACCTACAGTTTATTCAGAGCTCATTTGAAGAGATGGTTAATTGGTGCTCAGCTCTGTCAGCACTAGCACTTGATCACACCTTCCTGTCCTCGGTCCATCTGTGCTGAACCTGTAGCCATCTTGCTGTTGTCTGTCTGCCTTCATGTGTCGGCATGCATGTCTTATTGTGGTCTTGCTTTTATTGTGTATGCATGCATTCCGTGTCTGTGCTTCTGCTTTGCATGCTGTAGTGTGTGTGTCTTGCGCCATGGGTTTTTGTGCTGCTTGTTTTGGGGATGTCTTGAATGATGTTTTCTGATTGATGTTATATATGCTATTTTGTCTTGTTGTTAACTGCTGTGCATGTTTTGCAGATTGCCATGGCCAGTAATCTTGTAATTTTAATCTTATTTTTCATATTCTGTTCTGTTTTTAGGGTGACTTTAACATCTGTCTAGGGACTACAGATGAAAAATAGCCTCTTGGCTAATTCTGGCGCATATACAGCAATGTTATTAATGTGCACTGTCCCTGTTTTCAAATAAACTTATTATTGTTATTATTATTATTATTACTAGGGCTAATTACAAACAAGACACAGATAGACAAAGAAAAAGGGCAGGAACACATCAAAATAAAATAGGAAATCTCAGAAAAACAACCAGAATCATGACATATCAATAGAAAACACCAAGGTCACTATTCACAAAAAACAGGTTGAGCAGAAACTTGTTAATAGTAGTTTAAGCTGTTGTAGCTAAATGGGCTGAGTACAGTCTGACTCCATAGACTGGCGTTTGTATACAGCTTGGAACATATTGTTGTACTGTTCACTCATTGTTTTTACACTATGCTCAATTATCATTTATGGTTTTGGTTCAAATAGACCGTTTTATTATGTTAATCACGTGTTACCACGGATAACGTTTCCCATGTGCGCATCCTTTAGCTCTTTTTCCCGATCACCAAGCTGCGCCATTCCAGAAAAACATGATTGGTCAGTTTCAATGTTCCAGGAACAACAATAATTGAGGTCCTTTTCATTGTTCCTGATGCTGCTGATGCTTTTCTCTCTCTCTCTCTCTCTCTCTCTCTCTCTCTCTCTCTCTCTCTATATATATATAATATTTTCATTTGTGATCGTCTTTTTGTGGCAATGAATTCGAGTCATCCTAATTTATTACCCCCATTATGTAGCCATGTTAGTTCGTTTGGTGCATTTTGCTGCCCAGCAACTCTAAAATTGGGTGACTGCCTAGTGTCTTCTTTTTTTTTTTTGACAGAACACAAACGTGTTTGTGTATGTGTGTGTTTGTGTGTGTGTGTGTTTTGAAACAGTCTAGACATCCATCTGACATCGCAACCCTCACCTCAAATCAAATCCATTGTTGGCAAATATTGATTTGCCTCAACTTGTTTCTGGCACATGTAGATGTCACACACAATGACACATGCATAAACACACACACATGCACACAAACATGCTCGACCACACACGCACGCATGCACGCACGCACGCACTCACACACACACACACACACACACACACACACACACACACACACACACACACACCTACACTTGTCTTTTCTCTCTCTGTTTGTATTGTGCTTCCTTTCAGGAACAGGGGCAATTTTTACAGCACTGAAGCTTTAAGTGGAGCAGAAAATAGACATTGACCTATCTGTTAATATCAGCTTAATCGTAGCCCCGCTGTCAGGAACTACTGTAGACAGCATGTGTGAGGACAGCCAGAAGAGCCCACTCTTTGTACGATCAACTGGGTGTGCAGAAACACATGGTATATGTTTATAAGAACCCTGGGACAAAAAGGAAAAGTCAGGTTTTTTACATTTTGTTTGTACACTGATTATACAAAGGAGATGTCTCATTATTAAAGAGCTTTAGAGGTGTTGGGGGTCAGATGTTAACTTTGCACAAAGCCAGTTACCCTTGACGTACCTAGCACAGTGATCTTATACTTATTGATCTTATACTACATGTTGGAGTTAAAACAGACTTTAAAACTCTGACTGGTCAATCAGAACAGCCAGAGTTGTTTGCCCGTCTGCTTTCTGATGTAGGATTTCCTATAATGCAGTTTTTTTTTATCACCCGTCCCTTTTTCTGCAGTCTGCAGCCTTTTTTCAAACAAAGGTTGTTTTCTAGTTGTAATGACAGTCAGTAGAGTGCATACCTCTGCCATGGCTCAACAGGCCCCCTACAGGTCAATCAAGTCCTATCCAATATCAAATAAAATATACTAAAATATAGTCTATTTTTATTTGGCTCCACATCGAACTATTCTCACTCATAGATATGAGGCACCTAAATGCGCCTGAATTTTTTGCATTAATATTTTGATTTTGAACCTGGAAGAACAGAGACTGCAAATGTGGATATATATGTTGTCATTCTTGAAACAAGGCTGTTGTTAGCACTGACATTGCCTTGACCGTTTGGATAAAAACATGCTCTGTCTCAAATGTGTCATAGGTTCATGTGTGGTAAGTTTGACAGAGTTCATTCGACTGTTCCATACTGCAGCACTCATTCAAATCTATTTACAGCAGACATCCTGGCTAATTTGACCTGGACTTTGCCTTTCAATATCCATTCAAAGATACCTTCCCAGGAAGGACTGACTGTCTATAAAAGTGATGCATGTCTCACCATAGCACAAAACGGCTGCACGCCTCCTGCCTTGATGACATTCAGAAATGACTGAATAGACACAGGTACACGGGCAAAAGTTTGCACATGTGCACGCACCACACGCGCGCACACACACACACACACACACACACACACACACACACACGCACACACACACACATATATAAAACTGTGCCTCCCTCAGCCCCTCCCATCAGAGATGTGAAGCCTTTTAATTATCTGCTGATTACCTGTTAGATCACCTTAGCTAATGGAGAGCAGCTCCCCGGGGAGCCATCCAATCTAACTCTCATCACACACAATGGGCTCCTCTTCACTGAAGAGAGTAGACTCTGTGTGTGCGTGTGTGTGCCAGACAGGAGTGTGTAGTGGATATATGTGTGTGTGAAAAAAAAGAGAGAGAGAGATAGAAAAAGAGAGAGCCCCTTTGAGGCAGATGCTGAGATTAGTCCTGAAAATAGCTGTCTATTTATTCTTTCATACACTAAATTACCATCACACTGCTCCCCAACACACACACACACACACACACACACACACACACACACACACACACACACACACACACACACACACACACACACACACACACACACACACACACTGTGGGGCTCTTCTGATTTTTGTGGCAGGCTTCTGTTTTCATCAGAGATTGGAGTTCAGATCATCACAGATTATTACACAATCTGCTTCCATGCAGCACAGAACCACTGAATTCACCAATTATTGCTTTCACTGTTCATTTGCTCTGTGTTTATTGTTTTATACCTTTGTTCAATAACTGTATATTGGAATGCTTTACCTGAAGTAAATGAAATAGCAAGTGCTGTGTAATGGCAGCAGGACTCGTTAAAACTTCCTAAAATCTGTGCTTTAGAAAAATACAGACAGGCTGAGGAAAAAAAAATCAACACCAAAAGCCCTGCTGGTGGATTTCTTTCCAGGCAGCAGGTTAACAAGACATGGTTAAGATCCCCTTTCTCAAGGGTTCTGATAAGACCCCTCCAGTTAGGGTTCTAGGACAAACCATTTTTACTGTAAAGAAAGTGCAGAAGAATAAGAGGAATCTCAGGAATTGGAGAAGAATCAAAGAGGAACCTTTTTGGGTCTAGGAATACAACATGTACAGTATTTTGTAACTACGTCAGCTGTATGCAATGATTCTGTGACCAGAGATGGAACAAAAACTGGCGACCACTACAAAAAAAACTAGCAGGGGTGAAATGGTGCGTCATGGTTTGGTGCAACTTGTTATATGAGGAATGTGTCTGTCTGTCACACTATGGTGAGAGCATATGTCAGTGGGCGAGGATACAACCATTCTGATCCACACTGCAATCCAGTAAGTGGCAGTAATGCACCCAAAGCTTTTTCCAAAAGCTGTTAAACGATAAAAAGAGATAAGAAGATGACACAGTAAAACAAGATGAAGAAGTCATGGTGATGGACTATGTGCTATGGTTCAAATGATACACAGGAGCAAGAGGATCCGCCTTTGTCCTCCAAATCAGTGTAGGGAAATTAACAGCTGATTTTAATGTTATTTTGGCAAGTTTTCTTTTGCTTTGCATCGGCACCAGTATGTTTTGCTTCCAGGAAATTTACCACATGCTCATACTCGGAGGTCCAACACTGACATGAGTGCAGGTCATTTTGGGATTAATCTGTCACAGGAAATAAAATAACCCTAATTGGTGTGGTGTAAAAGGATGCATAAAACCATGAGCAGTAAAAACATGGCAATAATCAAACCAAATTATAGATATAAATAATCATTCAAATAAATAAAACTTCAAAACATCAAAGCATGCATGTAAACATAGCAAGATCAATGTATGAAAATAAATAAAAACTTCCACCTTGTGACAAATATCTATGTGTTTCTGCATCGTACTGGGTGTGAAAACAGTACATAACGACATTAGATTGAAATTTAAATAACAAAAAACAATATAAGGCCAGACATTTTCAAATTATGAACTGCTGATTTACATAAAGACTGATCACAGGGTTGCTGCAGCATGTTCAGCACCTGTGTCTATTGTTTCTGGTCAGTGAGATCATTCTGATTCTCAGCTGTCACGCAAACGCACACACAAAGCCACATTCTCCACACACAATTGAACACGAATGTGGCGAATAAATACAATGTGCACAAACACTCTGTGGGCCATATTGATAATAATGGTGTGAAAAAAGTAGAACTAGAGGTGACAACAAGCTTTTCATTCAATCTGAAAGCACTTTTAGATGGTTCTTCTCCAACCAAATAATTTCTTACAAATCCATCAGATGCAATGAGTCTGTTACCGCCTTTCCACCAAAATTAGCAGGTCTACACAGGTTTTTGTTGGTACGACAACAAAAATGACCTATTGATCCCATTCCTACTTCCTGCAGCCAAGGCAGCTAATCTGTGAGTTTTATCTGAAGTGCTACGTTGTACTTCACTGACGTCATGTTTCATGTCACGAATGCGCTGGAAACGGTTGTAACAGAAGAGAAAAACAACAACAGACCCATTGCGAAAGAAGCTTCTGTTAAAGTGAAAAAAGTGAAAACTTAAGTGAAACTTTCGCCAAAAAGCAACCAAGGCTTTATTTGTGATTGAATATGAGTCAAACCTTTGCGTGAAAGCATAATTACAACGAAAGAGGCACTTTTAAGATTTACCATAGTTTTTGGGCTAGCTAATTTTCAATGGGAGTGCAGGGGCACTTTTACGCTAGCATCAAAATCGCTATTTTTAAAACACTAAGAAGGCTCGTAGCATCACCAGGGTCTCTACACATGAACACGAGCATTGTGAACATTGTTTGTGTACACAGAGTTTACTAAAAAGAAGGTTTTTGGAAAACTCATGTTAGCTGCTGCACCTCCGGCGCGCCACCGTCATGGCAGACAAAAAGTGTCGATCCCCAAATGCGACCTAACAGGCAGGAGAGTAATGGTGGACCGCTCCGAGCAAAGTTTCATGTTGTGTCGAGCCTTCAAAGTGTTTTACGGTTTTTATTGATTGCTTTGACCTGTTTAAACAAACTGGAATCCAGTTGGTTTCATCATCACTGTCTCAGCAGAGCACAAGACACCTCTTGCAAATGTGTTAACCCTTTCTCATTGAATTGACACATTTTCCCCACCCTTCTGCAGAACAGTTAACACGGATGTCATTCAAGCAGTCCAAACTCCATTGTTTTAGCTATGGTAACCAAACAGAAACCATCTGTTCCTAACTATTAGAAACTACCTACATCAGTATGAAATCACTAAAGCACCTGTTTGACACTCCTAAACATAAATCTTCAATGAGCAATCATTCTGCAGGCCTTAAAAAGTGCAGCGGCTGTGTTGTTCTTTGCCAACATGGATGGAAGAGGTCTCAGGCAGATGAGAGTGAGAAATAGGTGCAGAGGAATGTCAAGGTTGGATGGCATGCAAGAAGATTTTTCCCTTGGTTCACTGAAAGAGAGGATAATGAATGTGATGTGGATGAGGCCATGTGGCCCCATTGTCAAGACAGAAGAGACTGAGTATCAATAGTGGCTATTTCTTATACTCTACAGTAATAAATTGTTATACTTCACTGTAATATGTTATATCTTTAACTTCTTTTCTATGTTTTAAAACAGGTCAGTTGTTCAGGAAAATGCTTGCTGTGAAGCTGCATAAATGTTTTGTGGACTATGAGACTACCAGCTTTACTTATTTTCTTATACTCTAATAGGTTTTATTTTGGTTTCCATGTATTTTGTGTAATATTTACAGTATTTCAGTTTTCAGCCACAGTTCGAAAAAAAAGAATCAATGGAATCAAAAAATGCATCAAAGCATTTCTGATTCTGGATTCAATTCTTTGCAAGAAGGCAAATTTGACAACAAATGGCACTGGCATGAAAGCTACGTAGAGTAATAGGCCACAGTGACAAGCAATGGTGCACCGATTTGCACTGAGTGCTGTATTTTGTATTTTGTTGTCCACTGTGTAATGGTTGATTGGAAGAACTCATACACTTGTGTGCAAGTTGTGTTATTTGAAGGCAAAATTAGCTTTAGTTGCATATTTTAAATGTTTTGGCACGGTTAGAGCCTTTTGCAAACAAAATGAGTCATTTTGACCATGAGTGCCACTGTTTCGGCCTGTGTGTTAACTGTTTTGAAAATGTGGAGTTTGAGTTGACTCCTGCATCAAAGCGATCAAGAAAAACTGTAAAAATACAGTTTTGATGCTAGCGTAAAAGTGCCTGTAGCACTCCCATTGAAAATTAGCTTGCCCAAAAATGAAACTATGGTAAATCTCTTTAAGTGCCTCTTTCGTTGTAATTGTGCTTTTACGCAAAGGTTTGACTAATATTCAATCGCAAATAAAGCCTTGTTGCTTTTTGGTGAGTGTTTCACTTTAAACAGTGGAAAAATTATTTTCACTTCACTTTTAATTATCATCACACGCTCTGTGGAATGACTCATTTCACTACAATAATTTGAGCCATTTGGTCCGATAACATTTGAAAGTCTAGAAGAGCTGCAAGATTAAATTATTTTGTAACCATTCAAGTAAATCGGGTGCTAAACTGGAAGTTAGCCAGTTTGGTTGGTGATCCAGGTATTTTCATAGCTATGAAGTCAAGCTTTTTTTGGCTTCAAAACACCACTGAGAAGCTGTCATAGGAATGAACGGGGCTCTTCCTCCACTTTGTCCAGTAATAAAACGTCCTTAATAGACCAAATCCCAAATTAATTCCTTATTCACACACCACCACTGGATGTTGATCGTGCGTCATCACTTTGCACGGCGGAATTTAGCGTGTTCACCTGGGGCTTTCGTTTAGATCAAAGCCCAGCTGAGCCAAGCCGAGCCAAGCCGAGGTGATAAAAACCCTGGTCCACTGCAGAGTCAATTGACCGGGTGTAATTGCAGTGTTTACACATTCCCATTGCACACAAAAGCCCAATCTCAGCGGGTGTAAGATGGATTTTTGACCTGTGGAAAAAGGGGATATGCGTGCATCTGATTATGTGTATGCTCCTGATGTGTATAACTTTAACCCCCCAATTGCCAATTGTAAGAGTGACTAGCATATAAAGTTCAGAGTCCATGTAAACCTCTCACCCATTCATGTAATCAGAGCTGAGCAACCCCCTGCTGTTCTTTCCCTTTTGACTGGGTCAGCCTTTTTCTCCTTACATTTCTGATAAGGAGAGCAGAAAGTGAGCAGGATGGCATAGAAAGAATGCGCTATACCCTCTAGCACCCCTTCACTGCATTGCTATCCCCTCCCTAGTGCTTCAGTCTTAGTGACATTCCAGTCATACTTGTGGTAAAGCACCTCCCTCTCACCATAAAACAGGAGGACAAAACAACTACCAAATGAGGATGTAACCACAATGCCACAATTCCCTGACATCCTAATCCAGACCCGAGGCCAACTGTGTCAAATTGAACCAGTATGAAAAAAGTAAGGCCTGGCACCCGGGGCTATAGGTTACGGTGTATTGCCCCCAGCCAGGGACAGAATGAAAGACTCTTTTCCGCCATGTTCCCTCATCAGGGATAGCCTGGCCTGCCATCAGAGTAATGGTGCTACAAACACAGCGGCATGCCGAGATGAGAGAGAAGGTTTCCTAAAGACGCCTGACTGCTGCATCAAACAGGAAAGACACACGGGACGAGAGATAGAGGAAAAGGAGAGAGAGCAAGTGAGAGAGGGAGGGAAAGAGAAGCCCTGGAGTGGTGCCAAGTTCCCAAGGTAGTGTACAAGTATCTTTAGAAGCCGGGCGTCTTGTTAGCTAATACATTACACCAATCACGGCCGGCTATCTTAAGCTACAATTAATCTGTGCGCTGGCACAGGCTGATAGGACAGCAACATGCTGTTTCTTAATTAAAAGCAAACGGATTAAAAATGATTAATAACGGTATTAAATATTCTCATGGACTACAAGCGCAGGGAAATCGGGGGGCTTTCTTATGCGAGCTTAAAACGAAGAAGTCATTAACGGCGGGCCCAATCTCCCTAAGCCAGGGCTTTACTTTGTTTGGGATCACAAGTTGCTTACTTCATGAATATGCATTTTGCCCCTATCAAGTTGAGACCAAAAGGCAATATCGTGGTGTGGCTGTGGTGTGGCTGTGGTGTGGTATTTTTCCCCTTAGTGGCTGTGAAACTTTGAGTTTTTGATTTATGACATTTTGTGGTCTGCCTTTGTAGCTTGGCCCTCTGTGTTAACTGGTTCCTGGCTGCAGGCTGCCTGCCCCTGACAACAAATATCTGTTTTTTCTCTGTATATGAAATCATGAATGTAGGTATTGCACGCTGATGCTGACTGGTGTTATATGTGTGTTTTCAGAGGTTCCACCCTGCAACTGCACAAAAACTACACTTTAAATATAAAAGCAGCAGTAACATATTGTATGTAACAAGATTCCCTTAACATATAATAGGCACCTTAACCATATGGCTGTCGCTGGATTATCCTGCAAAACCAGTTTTACATTTAATGGCAATGTATTTATGTAATGTTGGATGTCAAAGTTTCTACCAGCTACAGTATAATTAGTTCACAGAGAGACTGCACTTATGGCAATATGGCAATCATTTGGTATGGTATATCAGACAACTAAAACACACAGAAAGATTGTAGTTACTGTGAAAAAATTAGTATTAGTGTTCAAAAGCAGACACTGAAGAGAGAATTGTGTCAAGGCCCAAACATGAGTCCCAGTCTAAAAAAATATTGGCAGTGCAAACCATGCATACATACTAATTTATGCGTTTCAGACATACCATGTTGAAATGTGTTCAATACATCCTATATCAAGTTCACATTACATGTATATGACCTGAAATTCATATCGGGAGGTGGAGGGGATGGCGATGGTGAACTGTGTTTCAGCATTTATTCGTGGCAAGAAAGTTTCAACATATCTAAGGCTTATAACACTTAGTCTAGTGATTGGTTCACACCGTGCATGTAAATGTTGGATGAACTATAGACAATTCCACCATTACTTTCTGTCTCCACCTAAAGGACATCCTTCACTGGTTCTGAGAGTAAACAGTATTCTCTGAAATAGTCCAGTATGAATATCATTTCCTAGTCCCACTGGGCTGGTTGGTCACCTGCTTTACAATTCTGACCTCCAAAAATGTTATAGTAATTGGATGCAGTGAAGAGTTTCTACATGCTGTTTGAGTCTTACTCATTTTCAATTTTCTAGAATTATCAGTGTTTGTTTTGTTTTCGTTCTCGCTTTGCTATAGTGTGTAGTGGTAATGCGCCTGAACACCAGTTGACAACCACCATACAACAGGAAAAGAAGAAAAAGCTGCAGTAACAGTTTAGTGTTAGGTAGCTAGTATGTGGCATTGATCTGCTGTGTAGATGCTACTCATTGATTTACTACTATCCACCTCCCTGCACTCGTACAACAAATGTTATTCATTTGACAAAAGAAAAGAACTAATAAAAAACTTACAAAACACACAATAAACAAAGTTAAGAAGAATTTGACTTAGACCATATTTGTCAAAATGTCCATATATAACTGTGATTATATCCCTATCCAATAATCCTCCTTAGAAATACTGTATACTGTATTACTGTATATCACAGCTGAGCTGACAACAACACTTTCAGTCATGAAGGAAGAGCTCATGGCTACAGCTTTAGCAAGTAACTTCCACTTAATCTGTTTGTTAACTTTATTGAAATTTTCAGTTTTATGTTGGAACAACACTATGCTAATGCTCTGGATAGGTATAGGCAAAAAAAACATTTGGTAAGGGTCTGAAGAATACTCTCTTTTGCTGCCATTCACTTGCTGGAAAACATCTCTACATCTTAAAATATCCAGTGGTTTAGAGCTTACAAAGGGTGAAACAGTATTGTTGATAGTTGTTTCTGGCTTGGCAGCCAATTTTGTATAGATGTCATGGTTTGGTTTTTGATAAATTACACTTAACATTTCAAATGAACATTTTCAAAATGCATTAATTTTTTTATGGCAAAGAGCCCTGTCCCCACTGACAAAAAGCTAGATTCTTTTAAATCTGACTTCTGAATCAGACAGAACTGGTAACATACTGTACTTCAAAAAGCATACAGTCAAATTAATGTTTTTGCATGGCTTTCTTTTTAAGTAGATTTCAATATGGGAGTGATACATGTCCTGTACCAGTCTAATCAAAATGACACCTGAACATCATTTCATAATTGAAATCCCAGCCCTTTACATGAGTCAGGAAAGCCCTCTTCCCTCCGACAAGAGGCTGTGAATAGCATCATTGTGAGCCTGTGACTACAATTACTGCTTCTAAATTCAGCATTGCTGTAATCAGGCCCTCTGGTTCTGTGTAATTTAAATACTTATGGCTTGTGTCCAATGGCTCCTGTGCCAAGCCCAAGTGTTAGTTGTAATTGACCATACAAGCCTTTTCTCCCCTTTTCTCTGCTAATTCCATAAGTGCTATTTTTAAAATGTCAATTATAAAGCAGATTAATGTATCTTAATGTGAGATTAGATGCATTTTGGCAGGAATCACAGGGCAATCACATTGGTTTGATTATATTTCTCCCTCTATTATTGCGTATAAAAGGCCTTTCTATAGCACAAACTAAGAGGGCACGCAGTTGGATTCTGAATGTTATTCAACCAAACATGCTGCAATTGTTGATATGGTTCCTTTTTTGATTACAGCATTTTAGAGAAGTTTTCTTTGCACAACACCCACTCCTACCTACTCACACATACTCTGAATGAGAAACAAGGTGTTGATGCTGTCATTCCAGTGAGAGGTGGACTTATTCTGCAGCTTGGGTCGAATAGAAAGAGGTAGCCGGTGTCCAGGACACTATTCTGTTTAGAAACCAATTACTTCAACGCTTTTCAAATTGATTTCATTTGCTTCTGATGTCAGGCTTGCTCCTTTTCACCTCCTCTGTCTTTTTAACATTTCAAACAGCTCCCCTATTTGTCTTCCTTTGTCCTCTTTTGCCCTTCCTACCTGACTCACCCTACTCATTTCAGTGGTTTTGTGGAATAGTTACCATCCTTCTTTCTTTTTCTATTGCCTCTTTTCCAAAACTTAGGGAAAAACAGGCATGACTGTAATCAGCTTCGTGTTTTTCCTAAGAAGAAGGCGAGAAGCAGAATAATAATCATCTTCAAATCATGACGATAATGGCATTGGATAAAATGCTCATGCATGTGGTGTTCACTGTCACAGTGCATATTTGTACATGTCATCCCTTGTGCATGCAGACATATGTATGAGCCTGTAACTTGCTAGTTTTGTTTTATATATCTGAGTGTAAAGTCTTTGTTGTGTGATGCTGTTTTGATGTGATCACATGCTGTTGCATAGATTATAAATTACATTTCAAATATGTGACTTGGTGTTATTCATCATCAGAATATGATTGTCAAATTTATACTTTTACTTTGGTATAATGGAAAATTATACCAAAAATGTAGGTATATCACGTGGCATTTTTTAAGGATTTGAATTCAACCTTAACTGGGCAACCTGCTTTAAGGTGTCTCTTTAACTAATAACGGGTTTGTCTTGATCCCTGCAATACTATAGAAGAATAACAGCTCTGCTAATTCGGATACGAACTGGTTTGGTTTGATTTATTATCATTTCTCAATAAAAGCCCCTGTTATTTAGTGAATTTAAAGCTTTCAAATACAACATGCTTTTATATATATATATATATATATATATATATATATATATATATATATATATATATATAGACTTTTTTGTGGACAAAGTTTGGGAAGGATGTGGATGGGGTGGATGTTGGGTGTAACATCTAGCGACAAATTACTATAACCACCAGAGAGCAAGGCATGTCTGCCACTTATGAAAATTATATAATCATTTAGGTGAATTGCTTAATGTCTTCACTTCAAAAGTCATCCAGTGTCTGTTCCAATGTTACTCATATTAGAGGAAAACTGTTTACTTATGTCTTGGTGAGATTACTCTGTGCTCACTTGTTGAGCTCGCAGAATGCTGCAGTAGCGCTACTAGAAAATCAAACAGGAAACAAATATGGACAACCTTTTCAGATGGGACATTTTTTTCTCAGTACTCTGTTCAAATAATCTAAAGTTAAGGTGCATGTATATTATTCACATACAAATGTGATGTTGTTATGAAACAAATACTGTCATACATACAAGCATACATACATACATACATACATACATACATACATACATGCATATAAAGTCAAATTTCCCCCAAATCACCAAAATTAAATAAAAAAACTGAATTTGTGGGAAGCAGCCCTGATGACAGTGATGGTAATTTATTGGTATCTCTTTGCATATTCCCAAACACTCTGTACACACACACGTCAGCCAATAGGAAAGTACAGTAAAGACATGCCAGAGAATTGCTTGAGGTAGTTTCCATGGCATAGTTGGTCCACCAGAGAGCACAGACAGGTTTTTCTTTTCACTTTGAAATATCTTCAGGGCATACTGTATTTTGGCCTGTTAAAAAAAAGGTTGAACTGATCCTTGCCAAAAACTTGCATTCATGTGAAAGTAGATAATCAAATGTACCATTAAATTAAACAATAAAGTAAAATTTACTGACACCTGTTTCAGTCTCAAAATCCAGTATTGTTCTGTAGCTATGAAAAAAATGTCTTCACTGTACCCGAGGATACAAAATACATCAGGGCAGGTATATTGATGACAAAGAAATCAATGGCATTATTTTAAAACCTATACATGTACCTATGTATATCTGGCAGATGGTGTTGTTCTCAATGAACTTGAATTTTCATTTCAAATGTTCGAAATGGTAATTGCAAAAAAAGGGTAGTACTATAGAATAACCATCACATTGCAAATTTACAGTTAATTCAACTTTAGTTAATAGTTATTTCAACGTTACCAAACAATAAAATGCTTTATCGACTATTTACTAAGCAATTGTAAAGGTTTATAAACATCAGTTGCAACTTATCAGTAAAATAACTTTTAACTTAAGTTTTATTAACCATAACTTTAAATTATATAAATTTATTAATGATGGATATAGGTGTAACCAGTAACACCTAATTTTACAAGTCCGCAAATTTCACGGTAAGCAGGTGATCATTACCAGGTAACATATTTGAAATGGTTTTGAAATTACCCACCAATAACAACAATAATACAGTCAAGATGTGTTGAAACTACAGTTTCAACAAATAGCTGATCATTTATTTAAAATATTTAAACATTGAATTCATTTTAGCACATTTATCTATTTTTATTTTTATTTTTTAACCATTTCCACAACTCAATTTCTGTCATTTCAGCAAGTCAGTCCAACTGTGGAACATTTATTTATTTTTATTTTTTTGTAGTTAGACACCATAAATTGCAAATTTGCATCAAATACAACATTCCAAAATTGTACTGACCTGTTAAAGTGAAATTTCAGGACCTGTCAAGTTATTATGTTACCAAAAAAGAATACACTTTGCATCAGGTCCCACTATAAATGATGCAGTGTTCATTCATCAACAATTACAATGACGTGCAGCATGAAAATGACCATACATTGCACAACGTCAGTGAATCAATGTGGTTCACACTGATTAGGTTTTCTTAAACTGGAACTAAACTTTATTGGGACATCACATTCACAAAACTAACAGTATGAAAACATTGCACACACACTTATGAAGTGACAATGTGTGATTTGGCTGTTAGATAGATGCAGATTGATTGAGAAGGCTGAGCTCAACACCTTGGAGACTAAACAGCCTGAGAGAGAGATGGAGCTTAATTGATGATCAAACACCCACCAGGTGTAAATGGCTATTTTCACTTCAACTGTGTGTGTGTGCGTGTAAGTGTGTGAATGAGTTTCACCACATGGACCTTTTGTACTTGTGCGCTCAATGTGTCTCAAAGTGAGTGACAGTTTGTGTATGTGTGTACTTGCAGTATTTCCATAGAGGCTGGACAAGAGATTTCAAAGACCTGGAGAGGTCCCATTCAGCCCTGAGTCTTTCATATTGACCTCAGGTCGACAGGAGGACAGAAAAACACACGCTCTGTACCATCAAGATGAAAGCATAGACACCATACACACACACACGCACGGTGAGCAATCACCTTCCACAATGAGCTCTGTAAACTGTTGTGAAATTCAAATCCACCCTCAACAAACACTTCTACACACAGACCTCTTTTATTTGACAGTGCTGCTTGCAGATTTCTCTCTGCACATTAATAACAGAAAATGACACTTAAAGAGTAAAGTGAAGGCAAAGAAGGAAAACAATAGAATCACAATGAAATAAAATGATCCAAAAGCTGAATCACAATGTGATTAAAAGCCTTGTATACAGACCACAAAGAGTCCTGCTGATTTTAATTTTAGCAGCACTACTGGTTGCTTGTTGCAGGCAGGTGTGGGCTTGTCCATCAAAATAATAGGTGACATCCATGAAATTAGAGGGAAGATATCACACTGTGAGTTTGTCTTACACACATGTACAATTATAGAGGATTGTAAATGCTGTTCCTCGCATAACTTCTTATCATCTGTGTTGGCTAATAAATACATAAACTCTCTGTCACTAGAATTCTTGGAAGATTAAACAGAACACAATCACATCAGTTGGGAACTTGTCTAAATATACCAGTAAGTGCACAGAGAATTAAAGGGAAAGCTTTTCTGTCCACATCCCTTTACAGTTCCTCTATCCTTTATATATCTGTTTTACTATACAAAGCAGCACATATATTGGTAGATTACCAATATCTGTACATTTGAAACTCCCAACACGTCTTTTAGTCAATTTCTTGCTTTATTCTGGTGCCACCAGTGAGTGGTGTGCATCTTTTAACAAATTCACTTTATTTTTATTGCTTGTTTATTTACCTGTGTCAGTTTTTTCTTTTTCAATTGCCAACAAGCATTGGTCAATACTGAAGCTGCTTTTTAAAAACTCGCCCTACAGCGTGCATCTTGGCTAAACAACTAATCTCACCTCCAAAAAACTCAAGCCGCCAAAACACTTCCTAAATGTTTCACAATAAACGTGTTCAGCCACAGAACTGGCACAAACCAACACTCAGAAAGCATACATTGTGACTAATAACACACTGAACTAAAAAACACCAACAGCAGGGCGCATGATATAAATGGTTAACCTTTATCTTCGGAGTGAATATATATATATATTTTTTTTACTTAAATCAGTATCCCATTACAGAAACACAGCCCTTCACTTTATTCACTATTCCATATATACCATAACAAGAATGAATCAGAAGACATTTTCACATATGAACGACACATAGTTTGGAGTCTTTCAATCATGGACATGTAGCAAAAGGCAGGAGATTGAGAGTGCATTCTCATCTACTGGAAACCAACAGGGGTGTTGCCTGGGTGGAGAATGCAAGAGAAAGAGGACTCATCTGTGATGATGACTGTGACTGTGTTGATCAATACTACATGTATTTGTATGTATCTGCAGTATCAACAAAAGACTGTAAAGCAATATACAGGTAAGCAGATAAGAGTACAAAGCAGGATAAAAAGGGATATAAATGACATTTTAAATGATGAAAGTTCTCAGTCATCCAGGTCAAGAAACTGAAACAAGTCCAGTAACCAATGATACAGCCCCTAGAATCCTTTTTAAATGTATGTTTGCATAGAGTTAATTTCACCTTTTTCACGATAATTACACATTGCACTTTTAGTGCAGCCTCTGTAGTATGCCACCTTGCTTTTCTTTTGTTGTCAGAGTGTCAAAGATGGGTCATTTAACTCAATGCAGTCAGTGTTTGTTCCTAATGCAGTGAAATCCATTATATGGGTGTACTTAATGTTTGATAGGCAATGTTTTCATGTTGACAAAATGTAGCGCTGGTCAAAAATGTCCAATGAGATCAATGCCATCATTGTCTATAGTAATGCTGTAAACTGTGTTAGTTGTAGCTCATTTATAGAGAACTAGTATCTGGCTAACTATTCATTGTTTTGAAATATTTGCTGCAGTTCTTGTATGTCTGTACACCTCATGGGGCATAAGCACTTAAGACAGAAAAAACAGCACATATTAGTCTAATATTCCTCCGTACAGAATGATCCTGCAGCCAAAGATCGTTTTTCTGGGCCTTCATTCTGTCAACTGTCTCCTAATTGGGCCAGGAGCTGTGCCACCTTTACTGGCAACAACTCTCCTGCTCTCATATTTCAGCAGAGAAAGGCAATACCTCCCACAACACTCCTCATCAAACCAAAAGCCTCAGTGTTCTCCCTGTCTAATGCTCTGCGCCACGCACCCTGAAGATGATCAAAGTGCTGTTTTTCTAAATGCAGGCTTTTTAACTTCAACAGTCTTAGAAGGGATGAGGCAGATCATACTAAGATGATGAGAGAGAGGGAGAAAAAGATTGAGAGAGTGTGTGTCACTGTGTGTGTGTGTGTGTGTGTGTGTGTGTGACATGGGGGACTACAACATCTTTGTAGTCCCTTCCTTTTGTTTTTTCTTTTTTCTTCTTACTAACTCTCACATTGGGCCTGCAGATAGGTCAGCTCCATTACCAATCCGCCGGCCCACAAATATTTAAAACAAATTGAATCGCACACCCAATACCCATCACAATTACGGCAGGCACAATAACTAAATTAGCAATTCAACACAATAATTGGAAATGCGGCTTGCCTGGACCCGCAGGCCTCCCTGGAGGGCCGGCTGATCTGTAGAGGCACGTCAAGCCCGCTAATTCCACAGCTAATTACTGATGCACGGTGGAATGAAGTTGTTTGTCTCCCAAATACCATTTTCAGTTCACGGCGAGGAACACAGGACCGTGCTGAGATAGACAAAAACAACAAAGAAGTGAGACACAAGAGTGTGGTCATGCCTTTTTTTTTGTTCATGTTGTTGTCTCGTTCATTTGTTGTTCATTTGTCTGTGTCTGTGTGTTTCACTTCATTTCCTAATGATGAACATCGGGGTGTGTTGGTGCAAAAAGGGCTGATGGAGTTGTAATGCAGGTAAGACTATTAGGAACTGAATTCAGCGCTAGTATTTGAGATTTAAGAATTAATCAAGTGAAACAGAATGAAAAAGTTACTGTTGGCTGTTCAGTGCCTGTCTCATGATTGCAGGGCTTTAATATTGGAAATAGTTTGTTTTGGAGCCTGTAGCCATTTCCTAGTAGAGACGTAAACAGCCCTCAGCTCTATATTTAAGTAATACATTTTATTTTGTGGTATTTTCATATTCTTACATTCCTTAATGTACGCTAAAGTGCGGAGTTTGTGTAACCCTGTTGTGCCCTTTTTTTTTACCATGGTAACAGCTTCCTTCTACCCTGATGGCAGAGATGTACAGAGTCGATGACCAGGTAAAAGCATTGTTCTACACACACACACACACACACACACACACACACACACACACAGACACACACACAAAAAAAACACATGTATTTTGTATCTGTGGTTTAACCTATTCTTATACTATATTTTCACTAGAAGTACTTGAACACACCATGTAAACTGATGTGGTCTAACCCGGACATCTTTTCTCTTAATGAATGGTATCCACGCTCCATCACAGTTGGGGTCGTTTTACACAGTTCATTGAAAAGCGTGTAAGTACAAAACATTACAGTGTGAACTTTATGCTGTACAGGGTGAGCCTGCCCAGGAGGGAGTCCTCCAGCTGATGTGGACCGTCTCAGTATAATGGTTCAGCGGTTTTCAAGGCTTACAAGGTCAGTTACAGGGTCAAGTATGAGTACAAAAAACATTTAGAGAAAGGTGTAAACTGTGCAACTGAGTCCAATTGATAGAATTTATAAATAGGTTAACCGTGTTTGGCTTGAGTTGGGTTCGGACAAAAAAATAACAGCAAAAATGTGTCAATAGTCCATAGATTGGCTGGCTTTTAACCAGAATTAAGAAGTACCATGACATCACACCTGTTTTAGTCTCTTAACATTGGCTTTCTATTTGTTTTAGAATTGGTTTTAAGAATTTATTCATTACTTTTAAAGCTTTTCATGGCCTGGCTCCAGATCATATTTCAGACCTTTGTCATCCCTTCTTAACCTGTGCGCACATTGAGATCCTTGGGCTGTGGTCTTCTATTCCAAAGTTCAGGCTGAAAACCAACTTTGGCAATCAAGTCCCTGAGGATTCTGGAATGACCTGCACAAGGAAATAAGACTGTCTGAGTCAGTGAGTCACATACTTTTATTAGAAACCATCCTGATCAGATTTGCCTGCTGATTTTATTGGTTTAATTTGTTGTTATAGTTAACTATTTTCAGATTTTGATTTTGCCTTTTTTTCCTCACTCACTCTCTCTCTCTCTCTCTCTCTCTCTCTCTCTCTCTCTCTCTCTCTCTCTCTGTCACTTTACATTTGAACAACTCAATGCAAAATCATAAATATTTTAGAGGAAAGACTGTCAGAAAGCATTTATTGTTATACCAATTCCTATGTCTCATAACGGTGAGGTTTCAAAGAAACAAAACACGAGAATTCTCAGCGAGATCAGAGAAGCAGTAACATGCAGCCAGGAGGAGGCTATAATAGCAAGCATTTCTCTCTGCCTTTCAGTGCAGTAGCCATTTGGAACAGGTAGAAATGCTTTTCCTTTACGGTCGGACAACACATCATACAACCTGGTTGTACACATGCTAAAGCCTTCAGACATCAAGCCTTATTTGCAACTGATGGAAAACATGCCAAAAATCACGGATAGCATTCAATCAAAATGCTAAACAAAGTGCCACATTTGAACACTTCATCCTATTCTGGTACTACTTATTATGGTGATTTAGAGCCCCCCAAAAGGCAAAATTTGCAAAACATTGGTGCACACTGCTGAATAGCATTTAAAGTCAACATCAAGTCTCCATCATTGCTATCACACTGCTGACAAACCATACACTACAGCACCATCAAATTATTCAGCAGGGAAGCTGCACAAAAGTACAAATCTGCATGTTTACATTAAACTGCATGCATGCCACCCTAAAACAAGTTTTTCAAGCTTTATAGGCACAACTAGATAAAATGATTACTTTAGATGTAAATGAGGGGTTCAGATGAGGACTAGGGTGTAATCTGACAGAGGCATTCTGGGGTGCAGTGGTGAAGAGGAGGGAGGGGTCTGTCATTGGGGTTTCTGAGTGTTGAGGCGCAAATTAGCAGCCAAATTGACCATGTCGCCGCATCAGAATTTCCTTGCCAATCAGCCTTGAACATAAATGACAGTGCAAGAAAACGAACGCGTACGAGCGAGGCTGGCGCTAATTTGGATCCTGTCCTCGTAGCCACGCTAACTAATCCTCCCCATCTCTATTTATCCTCTCAGAATCTCATCGGGGGAAGCAGGCGTATATTAACAGCTGGAGCCATCTGAAGGGCTCCCTTTTGAGACATCGGTCGTCTCGTATGGGAGAGCTTAGCCGTAGCTAAGACCAGTCGGTGACACTTCCAATTGAACGTATAGATTTGTTGCAGAGTTTGAGGGTCTAAGGATGGCATGATAGCCTAATCTGATTGCTTTGGGGCTAGAGTGGTTCAGGCCAAGTTATGGACTTTTACAGTATCAGAGGAACATAGACAAACACTATGACCCTAAACTGTCATTGTTGGGCAGGATGTGCTGTCATGAGCTTCATTGAGTAACATGATCCAGGGCCTGAGCTGCAGTCAGCTCAGTGCACTGAGCCTGATGGGTTGAAAAGTTTGAGGAAGACACTGCCCAATACTTTGCACTGGAAAATATTGCTGCGGACCAGTTAGATTAGGTCTGTTAAAGTGCAAGACCACGACTGATCAAATAATGCCCAATGATGTCGGATCGGTTTTGAACCTTATGATAAATGTGGTGCAATAAGATTGGCTGCAAAATTAATTATTTAAAATAAATATATGCCTAAAAAAGATAAGATTTACTACAGAGGACAAAGGTGACAGAGGCCCTCACCTTTCTAAATGCCGGTTTGTCTTATAGCTGAGAGAATACGCAGAGTTAGAAAAGCTCAGAAAGTACAGCCATCTTAGTTTTGCCCTTGTTTTTACCCTTATAGCATCAGCTATAGCATTCTTTTAATTTCTATACACATCTATAATCTCTGTGACAAAACAATCTTTACTCAAGACAACTTGTTCTGGAGTTTAGGGCCATATCACATGGCCCTCATTAGCAAAGAACTACTTAGCTAAAAATTGTTTGCCCCTTTCTAAGTCTCTTACGCAGTGCATTTAGTCTAAGGTTGAACACATCTTTGTGGGGTCCTTTTTTATAATGTTGTCAACATTTATAATAAGCTCTAAGTCAAAACTGGACAATTTCAACAATGGTTGTCCCTATTACTCACTTAGATACAAAAACATGGAAACTAGGGTCCATGCTGAAAAATAATGAACTACCTTTTTAGTTAATGTGCAAAACCGTAATGTAAAGCACAAAATGTTGCTCAAGTCAAAGTAAGAAGCATGGAATATGAACTAGGATGTGAAAAGTGCTGAAGTGCTCACCTAAGTGAGATTTCAGAGTGAGAGCTGTCACTGAACAAGACTTATGTTGTGTTTCTGGTCACAATAAGAATCTTTCTTAGAACAAGAGGCTCTATCTCTAGAATTGTTTCCGTAGTGTCGTCAGAATTTGAACTTTTAGTTCATGTAACATTCATGGTTGGAGTTGCCCCATAGGATTAGGTTGCAGCCAACTGCAGCTGTGTCGCGACTGCCATCTGAGGCAATATCATGGACTGATTTCAATACTTTTGGTTGGTATGAATCATTTACACACCAAAACATGTAGATGTAATGCCCAGGTTTAAAAATACAAGAATGCCCCTTGAAGTTCAAAGATGTTAAATGTTGTTTAAACACAACAGTACAAGAACTTTACTCAAACACGATAGATTCTAAATTTACAGAAAAGATTTGATTTGATCAAAGAACAAAATCATGTGTTTGACTTGGCAAACATTGCCAGATTTAGAGAGTGTACTGAATGTTGTCATAGTGCCATGGTCACAAGTTAGTTGGAGAGGTAATGGGAACTAATTTTTACATTCAAAATGTATAGATTTATGATGATGTGTGTAATTTCTTAAAAGATAATTGCTGTAATTCAAATGTAATACTTGTATTTCAGAGTCACATCAAGCTCTAAGCCATGGTAAACTTTGAGAGGTTTTCTTCTCTACAGTTCTTTGTGAAACAATGACCACTTTCAATACTCCAACCCATTAACTGTATTGACCTTCAGAGATGTCCTCTGTTCTGTCTTACTTTGTTCCTTTGACTGCACGAACCAAACACCAACCACACAACAAGGTCACGCAGGCACACTGTCTCTCATTTCTAAGAACGTCCCAGCTAAAAAAGCAAGCTACTCACTACTCCCAGTTCAGACACAAACACACATGCACACACACTCATGCACTTGCACACATGCACACAGCAGCAGCAGCAGCAGCAGCACCATATCTTCTTCTATTCCCCCTCCACTGATTAAAATAACCTCCACTCCCATTGGGGAGGAGTCAAGCTATTTTAGAAATAAATATTCCCTGAGCGGACAGACGGGACAGACTAAGATCTGTGTGTGTGTGTGTGTGCGTGTGTGTGTCTGTTTGTGTGTGTGTCTGTTTGTGTGTGTGTCTGTTTGTGTGTGGTTAGTTAAGCTAGTGTGCTGATGCTCAGCTGTGTCCCCCTGATGCCTTATCTTTCCACACCCCCTCTCCTTCCTTACAACACATAAACACACGCAGACGGACACATACACACAAGCAGACAGACACATACATACACACACGCATGAGTCTTTATCACGACTCGACACTTGGGCTCGGGCTGGTAATCAGAGCAGCTAGCACCCCTACCCTCCCCTACCCATCCCCCCATCCACCCACCCCCACCCCCCCACTGAGGGAAGAGGCGCATTCTAATCTCAACTGTTGCATATCTAATACTAATTGGAATCCTGCAACTGGGTCACTCTCATTGTTTTTCAAGTATTGTCAAGTCGGGGGAGGGGGGGCATATGAAACAGAAATTACACCCCTTCCACCCCTTCGCTCGCTCCACACCACCACCATCTCCTCTTTAGCTGGAGCGCCCTTGATTGGATCCTCTCGCTCACTCGCGTGTGTGTGTGTGTGTTTGTGTGAGAGAGAGAGTGTGTGAGTCTGTGGTGAGACAGGAAGCAAGAGAGAGAGAGGGTGAGCAAGAGAGATAGAGAGATCAAAGAAAACAGATGTGCTCACTTGTAAAATGGACACCAAGATACACACACACACACACACACACACACACACACACACACACACACACACACCTGTTTCCTCTGGTACATGTGTTCTTTTTTTTGAGATTGTTGTCATCCTGGCTGATGCAGACTGGTCTCAGAGGGGTGGAGGCTGGTGCTGACACCCATGGGTGCAGAACTGACATGACTTTGTGAGCAGTGATACCCCTCCAGGGGCTCTGGTGCCTGAATTTTTTTAGCGGAGCTGTTCAGGAGCATGTCATAATGAGTAAAGAGGGTGATGATCATTTGTCTTTTGCAGAAATGGAACAAATGTGGTTGTCTTTCAATTTTTAAATGAGATTAGAGGCATCTGGACCAAAACTGCCGAAACTTTGTCCAGACATGTTTACCTTTCCTCAAAAGCTTCCCTGGTTTTCCAAAAAAGACACTAAATAATTTGATGCAAAAAGCCTAATTCATTATCAATCTCCATAGTCCTGTATCACCGTATTTAAGATTTAAGATAGGCTTTATTTATCCCACAAGCTTACAAAAGCTCAAGATGCAACAGTACAGAAAAAGAATCAGATAAATATGCATAAAGTTAAATAGAAAATAAATAGAAAAAAACAATAAGATATTTACAAAAAATCTAAATAGTGAGTGGAAAGTGATTGTTCAGGTAGTGCTTGAGTGAAACAGTCTGATGGCTGTGGGGATGAATGATCTGCAGTAGCACTCCTTACACAGTGGATGTAAGAGTCTGCTGCTGAAAGAGCTACTCGAGGCATCTACAGTCTGGTGCAGGGGGTGAGAGGTGATGTCCACGATTGACGTCAGCTTGGCTAACATCCTCCTCTCACCCAGCACCTCTATGGAGTCCAGCGGACAGTCCAGGACAGAACTGTCCATCCTAACCAGTTTGTTCAGTCTCTTCCTGTCTCTGTCAGTGCTGCTACCTCCCCAGCAGACCACTTCATTAAGGAGCGCTGATGCCACCACAGTGTCATATAATGTTCGAAGTAATGTCCTCTGCACCACAAAGGCCCTCAGTCTCCTCAGCTGGAGGCGACTTTGGCCCTTCTTGTACAGGGCATCTATGTTGTCAGGACACACATCCAACAATAGCTGTATCATCAGAGAACTTTTGGAGGTGACAGTTCACGGTGTTATGCATGAAGTTCAATGTGTAATACCGTATCTGAGACACAGTCCTTGAGTCTCACACACTGGGGTCTGTTGATGAGAAAGTCTGTGGTCCATGCAGCCAAGTGCTGGTTAACTGCCTAACAATAATTTAAACTCACCAAAAATAGGTTACATATCAAATTGTACTCACTCAATGATACCAGCCACCTAAATACCCCTGATTTTTTTTTCGTCAAGAGCCATGCATTATTCCATAAGAAATTAATGTTGAAATCGTCCGATCTCACAATGTCAAAGAAAGTGAGGAAAATGTCCTGGATCTTTCCCTTTATCTGGATTAACCAAAAGTTAATGGGGTCCATTCTGGGTCGAGATCCATCCTCCATCCAAGTTTTGTGGAAATCCATTCAATAATTTCTGTGTAATCCCGCTGACAAACCAACAAACAAAAAAAGCACGACGTGAAAACATGACCTCCCTGGCAGAGGTAATTACTGGATACATGTTATGATATATAATGGTCTAGTAGAATCAGTCCAGTTGAGATTTTTACTTTTTTTTACCCTTTTTACATTTGTCAATAAACCTACAACTATCACTCACTTACATGTGGCTTTTGTCTTCAGTGTTAGTTTGTACAGTATAGTGTGTAGTGTAGTGTAGTGTATACTGCACATTCCTCACTCCTACCAACTTCCTTTATCTTTCAATTATTCAAGATATCATCTTCATGTTGTCTTGATGTAGATTGATGAGCGATATGATCTGCTGTTCTCAATTTTTCCGGTGTGTTTGTGATGACAACGTGACACACAAGGAAAAATGACCAAAGGCAAACTTGTCTCCTGTCAATGCGAAAAGATGTAATCGTCTTTTTTTGGTGTACATGTATACTTGTAGTATAAAAGTAATTTTGCAATAAAAAAAACTGCATTTCCTTCAAACAAAAGACATTTTTTGTTTTAAATCTCTTATAAATGAAAGTGTAATTTGTCAATCTAATATTGCAGCCTTTTAAAGTTTGGGAACTCACAAGACAGATTTTAAAATGGAAACTGAGGCAGCAGACGGAGAGATATGATATCATATCAGGATGATATCCTCATCTATATTCTCAATTGTTCAAAAACACTGGATCTTAGATTATATATAATACAACCAGTAATGCAAGGGTTAGGGTTAGAGAAAAGAAAGAGATTACCTTATTGAATCGTCAGGGTTATTCACTCAGACTTGACAAAGCTCATCTACACAGGACATGTGACAGCTACGTCCACAGTCTGAGCCGTACTGATTTGATTTATAATGTTGCTTACATTTACATTCTAGGCCATTTAGCAAAGCGACTTACAGTAATTCATACATACACTTATGGTGGTGGCTGCAAGGTGCAGACCAGCATATCAGGATCAATTTGGGGTTCAGTATCTTGCCCAAGGACACTTTGAAAAGCAGACTAGGGGAATCAAACCAGCAACCTTCTGATAACAAGATACTGGCTCCACCCTCTGCACCAAAGCCCCAGTATTTATTATTCTTAAACATGTCAAATGAAATAACAGCTCTATGTGTGGGAAATAGAAAATCATGTTCTGATCTGAGAGTTCTTGTTTGAGTAACTTCATTGAAGATTACAGTTAATGAAGCTGCTGTGTACTGTTTTGAAGGATTAGGTTTTTTCTGGAACGGTATCGACCTGTTATGTCTGAACCTGGATCCAACTCTTAATCGTGTTTTGTTTTCTATAGCGAATGCACTGACTTTTACCGACAGACACATATAACCAGAGTGAACTCGCATTTTTATTTTATTTTTATTATTCATTTTATCTTTGTTTTAGTTAGTTGTTGCAGGAGGAGGAGTCACAAGGATAAGTTAACCTTTTTTCATTTTGTTAATGGTTATTTCATGGTAAAGAAACAATGGAATGCTAAAAACCATTTAATTAGCAGTTGTTTATTGTAAAGTTGCAGATCAAAAATACTTTATACATGTTGAATAGATATTGTGTAGTTCATCTATAGCTATTATTTGGATGTCCATTATAAGGTTATACAACTGATATAAACCTTAACAATTGCTCAGTACAATTTTTAGAAAGGATTTCATTGTTTCTTAACAATGAAATAACTTTGAACGAATTAGTAACTACTTAATTAACTATAAACTTACCTTTATTGATAATGGTTAATATAACACTAGTTGCCCACCAACTACCAATATGCTGATTGGGAAGGTGTTTTTTTTATTGTTTCTTCAAGTCCTTAACACCACCTGCTCTGATTGGCTCTGTGGTTTTCCAACCAGGAAAATAGATGTGCTTCAATACCAAGCAGTGTAACTCAGCTTAACAACAGCAACAAAAATCACCACATAAATAAATAGATGAAATAGATGCAAGTAATTATAGTTAGCAGGTGAAATAAGTTTGAATTTGGGTGCAGAAGTTTTAAGGAAACTGCATTATGAAAACTTAATGCTGGTTTCATTCAGAAACACACACGATTATGAAAGACAGGCCACAAATGACTGAAACAAGTGAATGTGTTGTTGCTGGTGTTGCTGCACTATCTTGCTGTGACCTCTGTGGCTACTTCCCTGTGGCCCCTTCCAGCCTCCGTAAATATGGAAAATTAAAGTGACTCAGGAGCTGCAGCCTGTTCAGCTGTGATTCCATTAACATGTTGCTTGTCAACTGAGGGGTCAGCACACCTGAGGGTAGCAAAAGCATTTAAGCAAAAGGAGAAAAATGCTGATTTCTAATATGCTAAGATATTCTCATGCTTATAATCTTTACTGTAAAGCCCTTTCCTTTAATATTATTGATGCCTACAGCCTGCAGGCTTTCTCCAATGATTAATCGAGTGAAAAAGTCGCAGTTGGCTGTTCTGTGTCTGTGTCGCCATGCCGGAGAGCTGAGAGAGGGAAACCCTTTTGTTTTCAGGGGCCATGGGACGATGTGCTTGCAGTGAAACAGATAATCCACGTCCACTAGAAGTCTCCATTCTCCTTGACAGAGGGATAATGTTCTGGACCTGCTGTTATATCTACTGCCATCTCCTCTCTCAGATGTGATCAATGCTGTGGCTCACGCTTGCCATTTAACAGATATACACCATTAACTGTACCATGGCATCCAAATCTAACCGGAGGTGCTTTCCAAAGGCCAGTGAGTAAATTGAAATGTCTTTCTAAAGCTTGACTTTAGTGGCCTTTAAATAGATGAGAAATATCACGGCACAAGAGAGAGGGGGAGATGAAGGAGAGGGAGGAGAGAAATCAGGAGGAGATAGTAAGAGCAAGTAGTGAGAAGGGTCACTGAAGTCTGTGTACAGGACAAAGGAAACAATATGTTTGGTGAGAAAATTAAGAAGTCGTGCAAGAAATGTGGTGACACACCACCTGCTTTTTAGAGTCATCTTGCAATAAAAGTGATTCAATATTACAATAAACAACTATTGTCAGAATGGCAGACATCAATGTAAAGATGCATTGATTGTAAAACAAGAGCTCCACCATCATTCTTACAGTCACAATAAATGAATACACAATAAGCAATAACAATAGATTTAATTTATATAGTGTCTTTCACGGTACCCAAGGACACTTGACAAAGTGGAATAAACATATACGAAAACAAACAAAGCAAAGAATAAATGGAGCGCCTGTCAGTCAGCGCAGAGGGAACAGCCGCACCGCCGTCAACACCGCCACCAGCACCGCAGGGAACAGCACCCTCCGTCCAGAAGCGAATTTGCGTCTGGAGGTCCCATGCACACAGTGGGGGCGACACAGGAGACCCAGAGATCCAGTCCCAGTGACAGAGCCCGGGGCGAAGCAACAGCAGAAGTCCAGGAGCTCCCGCTCTGAACACCTGAAGACCCCACCAGCAACGGCGGAGCATCGATCATCTAACATCACCGAGAGCCGGGGGAGACCACAGCAGCAAAGGAGAGCGAGAACGGAGCCAGGCAGTGAACAACCCTGAGGTTGTGGCGGATGGAGGACCAGCAAAGCAATGATGGACATCCCACAGAGCATCAAGTATGTCTGCTTAAAAGTTAGCATTGTTATGCTAACTGCTGATTGGTGAGGCCAACAGCGGACCAACGGGGCCAACAGCTGATCAGTGGAGAAAGATGAGTCCATGGAGCCAGTTCTTCAGGTGTGCAGGCTTCAAAGGTAGTAGCACAGCCTCAGAGCTTGCAAAGACAACTTGTCTTTCTTCTTTTAACAAAAGAAGCTGTTTTGTCACGGATCGAGAAGCGGCGATATTCACGCCAGCGTCCTCTCGCATCCGGGTTGCCATGGAAACTAACAATAGATAAAGATAAATACAATTTACACAATAAAACATTTATAAAATAATTCTTTGAAGTTGAATTTGATTGTTGAGTAACGTTTGCTCAAAACCACCGTGACCAGCTGTTTTAGGACGTTACTGAGCTTTGTAAATTATTGAAAGTGCATTTTTTTGGGGAGGTATATTTAAAGACTGGCATCTTCAGGAAGACCCAGTGGACTGTTCTGCAGAATAAATGTTAGCAAAGTAAATTTTTCAATACCACAGATAAGTTCAGACTTCATGTAGCAACTTAACATCTGTTTAGGTTTAACTTTCAGTTTCTCTTTTATTTCAATGCTATACTTCCACTCTACTTAGGTTTAGGCAAAAAGAAAAGAAACAACTCATGGTTAGGGTTAGGAAAACATCATGGTTTGGTTTAAAATACCTGTTTTGGTCACCAGGATCATAGATGGAGCTGGTCAACTCGAAAAATGACTGCTGGAAGTGCGAGTCAGTCTGTCACTTTACTTTAGACGCAACACAAACGGAAATATCCACAGGTGTTGGTAAAAAAATCCACTAGTGTGAGTCGAACGGTGGTCAGCCATTTGGCAACCTTGTTGGGTATACTGAAACTTCATTATACACTTGCACATCGGTTGGGTTTAGGCCCTAAAGAGTACTTGATTAGGTTAGGAAAACATATTCTGGTTTAAAAAAATTAAAATACTTCTGCAACTTTTCATATGTTATATATGGAATTTCAGTTACGTCATCAACGTAACGTCCCTTGGCTATGCTCCTAACTATAAATACCTCAACGTTGACTTTTGGTTTCACACTAGACATGAACAGTCGCCTGTGCTTGTTTAAGCCAACCGTTCATCCCAAACTCCTCCCCAAGCAGACTTTATTGCTTCTTATCCTACTTAACTGACTTTATCCTTTGCTGCTGTAATAATTAGTATGGCTACTGGAGGTAGCCACCTAACAAGAAAGGTAGATATGGTGTGTAATATGTTGCTTTCACAATTGCCCTGTAAGGTTGTTTGTCTTAGCCTTATCCTTTAGTAATACTGTAAAATGCTGCAGATGTGTTCACATCCTGAGTTCAGCATGTGTTTAGACCAATAAAAGGTTTGGTCAAGGTTAGGAACAAAATGTGATTTTTGTTCATCATTGTAATAACAATTTGTTAAAGTCATACAATGCATGATTTGTATGTATGCTGTTTGAAAATGCACCATTCAGAGCTGCAGTAAGCAATTTTTGAGAAAGATTGCTGAAAGAAGTTGATTACTGACGACCTGCAAATGCGACTTAATAATCAACTCCCTCCAGAGTCACTGATGCCCCAAAACATCAACATAGCAAAATATAAGAAAATAGAGGCAGATGGACTGGTCTCAGATTATGAAAAATTCTCAGGTTGTGAACATTATCAGGGATCCCACGTATTTAAAGAGCATGTTCACCTCATATAAATAAAAGAGCTTAAACAGTGATTTATGTAATTCTTTTTCCACTACAAACATCAGGTTCGCCAAATTGAATCTCATGGTGTGCCAAAGTTGGCCAACAGGCCACCCTTTGGACAGCTGTGGTCTACACAATGTTTTTTTTTTTAAAACCCTGCACAGTATACGGCTTATTTTAAAAGAGAATTTTATCAAGCAGTAGTTTGTTTCTTGCAAGATGTGCTTACAGTTGCAAATATGTCTACAATTTCTAGGAGACAGCGTTGCTATCAGTGTTCAGTGGTGTAGCCTAATGTAAATGCTGTTTCAGAAGCTTTTTTACTCAGTAAACAATCACAATTTCAGAAAAAACAAGTTTTTGTTATATTTTAATACACCATTATATACACTCAGATTGTTTGCCAAATTTAAACGAAGGTCTAACATTTGGATGATATACAGCGCCAGGCTTTAGTTAGTCATTCAAGGACCTTCAGAAGTTGTGCAGTAAATCTGCAGCTGTGCATGAGTCCCCACATAACTCACTCACTCAGTGAGATATATTAGGCTGCAGCAGATAGAAGAATATTGAGATTTCAGACGGACAAATCCCTTTCCACTTCTAACTTCTGTTCTACCTTGGTGTTGTTTTCCACTATTTTCTTGACTATTACTTGTCTTCATTAATTTCTTTTGCTCCCTGCTTGACAATGTATGAACTCTCTGTAGTGTATGTAATAGAAGCACAATGTATATTGATTGCTCAAATGATACAATGTCACTTTGACGCACGTCTTTCTCTCTTTTCATGCAAATAAAAAAAGATCTGGATTCACATTTCTCTGTCTCAGTTTTTTCTCTTCCTCCATTTCTCTCTATGTCTCTCTGTCCCTCTCTTTATTGGTGTGAGAAAACCAATGGGCCCTATCGGCCCCTAAAGACCAGCACAGGCCCCCCCATCGTTCACCCAACCTCATTAACTTGAGCCCCTACACACTCCCTGTTAGTCACAATTCAGAAAGCATACAGTTCAGAAAGCATTCACTTCACACACCCACACTCACTCACTCACTCACTCACTCACACACTCACACACTCACACACACACACACACACACACACACACACACACACACACACACACACACACACACACACAGCAATTAAAAATGCAGCCTTGCACATTTGTGTCATTTATGTTCTATTGCTTCGTATTATTGAAGCTCTTCGTCTGACTGGCTGCTGCAGAGGAAGAATTCAGAAACAGACATGGAGGATCCCTGGACCTCCCATCGACAATATTTTGTCCCACAGACCTGCACAGGGATCATTTTTCATTCAGCACTGAATAATAAACTTGGGTTAGGGTTAGAAATGATGAATAAGAAATGATCACAATTAGAGAATGTAAAAGCCTGACTATTGTAATAAGCTTTCCTTAACATTACTAAAATGAATTAAATAATCGTGAAATTACCTATTTTGTCATTTTGCAGGGGACCCAGCAAAATCCTCCTCAGGGACCCCCTTTGCGTCCCCAGACCTAAATTTGAGAGCCATTGTCCTAACATTAGCAGGCTGAATGGCTCCCAGGGACAGAATCCTCTGAAACGGATGGTTGTACTGTCAGCATTGTGTGCATGCGAGTGTGTCTACCCCTGCTTCATCTGTACCAAAATCACCACATCAGGAACTCCACTAGATGGCAGTGTTGTGTGTCATAGCGTAACGCTTTGGTTCAGGAGCACAATGACACCTCACAACTAAAGCTGAGTATATGCACATGGCTACATATAATTGTGTATATGGTCTAGAGTTCACATAGAAATCATGGACTATAACCAGGACTTTATCAAAACAAAGAAATGTTGTGTGTGTGGGTATATATATATATATATATATATATATATATATATATATATATATATATATATATATATATATATATGTGTGTGTGTGTGTGTGTGTGTGTGTAAAAATTGAGATCATGAGGTAAACAAAGATTGTTTACAGCTGCTGCAATAGTGCTGTAACTAAAGATTATTTTCATTATTGATTGATTTGAGGATTATTTTCTTGTTTAGCTTGAAAATGCTTGTTTTGACATACCAACAGTCTAAAATATTCAACATAAACAGACATAAAACAGAAAAATCAGTAAACAAAAATGACTTAAATGATTGTTTAATTATCAAAAAAAATCTTCTTTTTTAGCTTTTCAGTCAAGCCTTTAAAAAACTTAATTTGCCATTTCGTAAGACCTGCTACATCATTCTCTGTTCAAGGGATTATTATGTGAAATTCCTAACTGTGGAAGTTAACATGGATGACTGAGATAATTTGAAACTCATTTTGAGACAGTTTTCAAAGAGGGATCAGACACCGCCGATAAATGTTTCTTGTTAACTCATGAAACATTTTCATTGTCTTACTGTTTATGCTCTATGTTGTTTTGGCACTTTTTTCTTGTTGAGTTGTGTCTTTTTGTATAAAGGCCCATCCAGGGACAGGTATTGGCAACTAGATAAGGCCATAAATCCCGTAAATAAAAAAAACAAACAAAGAAAAAAAAAAGAAATAGATATAATCATCAGAGTCCTGGTTGAGGGTTAAGGTAGCAGCACTGTTACAAACAGCACAAATTAAAGCAGAGCTGCCACACTAAGGAGGAAGACATCAGTCAAAAAGGAACAGACAAAGGAAGCAGGATTGTGCCTTCAAAAAACTCGAGTTACCCCCCCGCCAAAAAAATATATACATCAGAAGGAACAACACTTTTTGCAATTTTTGCACAATTTCTTTAAAATATCTATGACTTCCAATTTTGAATTTTTTAATTGTTTTGGTAGTTTGTTCCATGTAAGTTGATCTTGTCACCTGACTGGTGTTTAACCAGGCAGAAGCAAGGAAAATAAGGGCTCCAATTTGACATTGGTCATGTGGGTACATATGTAAAAAAGAAAAAAGGACATGAAATCTGTGAGGAAGAAATTCATAATTCCCCAATAAATTACAGAGCACAGTACCAGAGCGTTAAAACATTTGGTTCTCAGAACCGAAAAACAAAAACAAACAAAAAAAAACAACAACAACAACAACCTTGGATTTTTAGTTATATTTCTTCGCTACTACTCTTGAGTAAAAGTTGGAGTGCAGAACTTGTACTGATTGTACTCATATGGATACTGACCAACATAAAGAATGAAAATACATACAATTAATATGAAAACAGCTTTTACTTGTCCAGTTAAACACAATGCTCAGTACACATTATATGAGCAATAATGATAACGTAGTATACTATTTATAAAATGTATGACAGTCTGAATGGGAGCATTGTGAGTTATGAGTGGTTTTCATGAGGTAGTTAAAAGTATCTAAGTGTCATTAGCTAAATATACTTAAATTAAATCAGCACAAGATGAGTAAAAGTTGACACAAATCAAGCCTGGAGATTTTGGGGTCCAAGAGCAAAAGGAGCCCTGGGGCAGTTGGATATTGAAGTAAATTATTCAGATTAAAACTCCACAGTATTCTTACTCCAAATAACATTACTGTTAAGAAATAACAACATTGGTCTGATCTGATGTGGGTTGAACATTTCGTCCATTATGGTACAACAACCATAGACGATAAGTGAGCTGGTGGTGAACGGACGTATAAATGGAGTTCACTTTATTAACACCTGTGATTGTGAAAGAGGGAATGATGAGAGAGCGAGGGCATGCAGCAAAGAGAAAAGAAGAGTTGCCTCCAGAGGATTCTGTTCTCATTAGGCTTTTACTCCATTTATTAATAGCCAGTCATTGGGGTTGCAGGGAAATTTCCGTTGCCTGCCACTATGCATGTAGGAGTGATTTTTCTTTCACTCTATTGGCTTACCGTTGCACTATTCAGTCTGAATGTGTGTGTGTTTTTTGAAAGCGTCTGCTTCTCTCCTTTGTTTCTCTCTCCTTCTCTCCGTCATGCACACTTCAATGGAAAGCTGTCAAAGTTATTGGAAAAGTAAGACTGGTGTACAAGCTGATAAAAATGTCCTGCTATTGGTTGTCAGACATGTCAATAAGGTGTGTGAGTGGATGGAGCAGGATTTTCTCTTTGCTATGTAGCTCATCAGTGTGTTTCATGGGGGCTGGTGAAGTCAGAGGGAAGTCAGGGATATATTTCCCCCCTTTTTCACTGTTACTATGTTGCTTTTCCCGAATGTTACATTTTCTAACTTTCCTTATTTTTTCTGTATGTCAACAAGTCTAATAAAAAGGTAAACAATAAAACTGCTTTATCAGTCACACTAGTTTCATACGTGGCAAAATTTAGCAGTCTAGTGGATGGGCATCAAGAGGCAAAGATCTTCTGCACGAATCTTTTGAGTTGAGTTCTAATTTGCTGAACAAAATAACAGATTTGAGCCACTTAATATTTGCACACACATTTGCACTCTTGCTAGTGTTGAAGTTTGAGAGAAAAAGAGAAAAATGCTGTAGATAACAGAAAATATGTTTCTTGTATAAACACTGTAATTAACATTATTATTTTAAGTGAGACCTTTAAATGCTTGATTAAATGTTTTTTTTTACAGTTAAAGATTTTTTATATAATTTCACGTTAAACGTGCAAATTCATGGTGTCATTTTGTCATTTTTTAAATCTATTTCAAAAATACATTGAACACTTGCGTGGTTGGTTTTCTGACGAGGACAGGCTGACTTCAGAGCAGACTTCAGGTATACACACAGCTTGCTAGAGATAGCTGCCAGTGAAATTATGAGGTCTACATAAAATAAAAGATGAGAGAGCAAACTTTGTTTAGGTTGTTTGTCAATTACAAACAAAATAACACTTTTTTTTAACACAATTTAAATAATTTATGAGTGATGAACCTTATCATGCTTATTTACTCTATGGCAATGTGTCCCACTGGTGGAGAGGTCAATTACACTAACTAAATAAACATTCTGATTTTCAATTTAGTAAATCAGTTTAAAATTGCCATATAATATTTATTTCAGTAAGCTATACTTATTTATCTATGTCGTATGTGTCAATTAAAGTTGTGATTTTTGGGGTTGGCCCAAGAAGACAAACTGGGCCATATCTATCTTACGTTTGGGCATGGCTGCTCTAAAGTCACTATTTCCCTGTTACTGATCTCTTTATTTGATCCTGATATGTCAAACACTTTGTAAAAATGAGCTTTATAGATGAATCACTGCTCATCTTTCTGACATTTAATAATGACAGTTTAAATATTGCACAATACCACAATGCTGTTTCACAGGTGCATGTGATAAACTAGTAGTGTGGCAGCTATAAATAGCCACAGCCAGTGTAACGGTCATGTATTTTGACAGTAGTTCTAGTGCTGTTGGTGAGCCTGGCTGATGCAAGACAATCACCGAAATTGCACTCTGCTGTCCTTCTGACAGGTGTAATGAGTGGTGGAGTGGGCACAAGTACTGATGTGCAAACAGATGATTAAAGCTGTTTCTACGTCCATTTAAGGCTAACTGTGGTAGGGGAAATGAGGCTTGTGCATGTGCGACCAGTTCCAGAATTATTGAGATTTATAAAAGTGAATGGATTTATAAACCTGTCAGAAGTTTTATGCATCTTCAGATCTTTGTTCCATCTCTCAAAGCTTTGCAACTTTTAAACCTTGTATGTTGCACCCAGTTCCAAGCCCATACATTTCTCAAGAAAACATTTCACATTTACACATTTTTATAAAGGTCAAAATATTTCTTTTTTCTTTATTTCCTTCAGTTATTTCCTAAAACAGTAGTTGTTAACATCCCTCAAAGTGAGAAATAGTGTATGGGGACTACGCTATGCACACTGATGCATATTTAGTGCAGTGATGCTTATTTACTGCACCAAGACCATATATAATGGATTCATTGAAGATAAACCACAAGAACAGTATCTTTTTCAAAATCTCAAGTTTGAATAGATTACAACAAAAACATACATCACGGCCCACATGGCCTTATCCTAAACTATGCTCACTGATTCATGTGATAACATGACATTAAGGCAGTTGCATTGTGCATGATCCATTGTGTTGCTAGTTTTTTCTATTTCATTTGTTTTTAAGGAGAACAACTGCCTGTCGATTTCTAACTGGGCAACAAACAATGAGTCAGCTGGATGGTTTTTATTCAGAAGGCCCCCAAGGGTGAAAAACAAGGCAAAATATCTTATACACTGAGAATCGTAAATTGAACATATCAATAAACATTGGCTTTTTATATTTCAGCCATGTTTAAACCAGTCTGCCCCATCAGAAAAGTACCATATTGATCAAGCAGCTTGTTGCAACTCATATTTACATTTCTTCTTAGCTGGCGACCTCTCGTGGACATAGTAATTATTAGGGGTGCAAAGGAGGAAGTCAGCAGAAGTAGTATAAAAAACAACACATCTGCATGGGACGGACATCAAGGATTGCTTGGGTCAAGCAAGCAGAGGACTTTCATTCAGAAGACATAGTTAAGTTACATCCTGTACATAATGTAACAGCAGTAACATGTTCATTAGTTATTTTAAGTCAACCTCCAGCTTTTCCTAAAAATTAGCCAAGCAGTTTTCATGACTAAAAAACAGTCAAATCCAGCCTCTTGCTTGCAAGGTTTATGTTGTACTGGAAATTGTGACAGATGGCATTTTGAGAGTGACTGGCAATCAACCTATTCAGTTGTTTAGGTATGAGGATGTATTCTTCGCATCACAGCAGTAGTTTCGAATTCTAAATAACAGGTTACACAACAGAAGTGTCACTCACTGCAACAGTGTGGCTCAATTTGTGTGTAGTGAACAGTGGAGCTGGCACAGAGGAAGAACATGCATCAAGCTTTGGAAAAACACATAATACTTGGTTGTGGTCTTTTCATGGGAGTTATTAAAAACAAATAACTCTGGATTAGAGTTTAGATCGGGCCCAAAATATCAAGCCCGACCCGACACGAGCCCGTGCACGTTGTGTCCGAGCCCGGCCCGGCCCGGCACATCAACTGTAATTATGAGCCCGAACCCGATTTAAACCCGACATTTTTTTCATACGTGGGTTGTTATAACTGACGTTCTCAAACTCCATGTTGCACTAAAACTACACAATCAGTGACGCCGGTAACGCGTTCCTCTAATCTGACCACTCTTTTCAGTAATGAGTAATTTAACGCGGTAATATTTCCAAACCAGAAATCAGATTAAAGTATTCAAGTCACTTTGCGTTACTATTATTTTCGTCATTTTCCTTGTAAAAATATATATTTTGCTTTCTTCTTGCGTCTCGAGGAGTGACGTGACGTGCGGGAGAAGTCACATTTTCAGCACGAGGACAACTCACATGTAACACCACGCAGCGACACGAGCAACATGGAGGGAGGAGAGAGATGCGCGTTTTCTAGCTGGAAACACAGTCATTGTTTAGAGTTATTAAAACATACATACACACACACACACACACACACACACACACACACACACACACACACACACACACAAATGCTTGATCAAGGGCCCGGCCCGGCCCGGCCCGGCCCGGCCCGGCCCGAGGAAAGTGACGGGAAATATCGGCCCGGCCCGGCCCACGGGCCGGGTCGGGTCAGGGTCGGGCTCGGGCTCGGGCAGAGAATCTAACCTCTACTCTGGATATCGCTGGCCTTATGCTGTAAGTTACTTCACTGACTGTATTGTGACATTTTACAAAATGCGGGAGTTTACAGGCTAGACAAGCTCCGGCACTGAAATAACATTTTAGTTAGTAGCATTGACTAGATAATATATAAAGTAATATAGACAACAATACATTTGAGAATATCGTAATATAGCAGTGTGTGTGTATCCATGTATGTGTGTGTGCCTATCCTGTTCGGCCATTACTAGTCGAGTCCATGACCATCATCAACACCAGGGTCAGCCAGAGGACGACCATCTCTTACACAAACACACACATGCAAATCATGCACACACACACACACTCCTATTCACACTTTTCCTCCATTATAAATTACGTTGTACTGTAGTGTGTGTGCATGTGTGTACGGGTGTAAAGGGACATTTGAATGAAAAAGACTTGCCTAATCTGCAGCATGACTCACGTACCATAACAGACAAGTTGTGCAATAAATCCAATCACGCACACGCAAACGCAAACGCAAACGCACATGCACACGCACCCACCCACCCACCACACACACACACACACACACACACACACACACACACACACACACACACACACAAAGAGCCCATCTAAGCACCCTAATCCACAATCTGTGTTTGAAATGCAGGGCCAGGGTCAAGGATTACAATAAACTCTGATGATCAAATAATGCAGGAATTCTTATTCCACTGGAGCGCCTGATCGTCTCTACTCCAGAATACTCAACAAGGAGGAGGAGCAGAGGGAAGAGACAATGAGGAGGATGAGGGGAGATGAGTAGAGTAAAAAAAGGTTGCCCTGACAGGAGAAAGGAGAAAACAGAAAGTGAGAAGGATGAATGATGCAGGTAAAAGGTAGAAAAAAAGAGTAAACAGTATAAATGAAAATAAATTAGTGTTTAGTGAGAAAAGTCAATTCTAAAAGTAAAACAGATGCTCAGAACAGTGAGCACACATCAATAAATTGATCTGATATGTTGATATGTGGCTTCATGAGGGCTTCTAAATGACAACAGTCCTCTCTGGCCTGATCCCCCTGGAACCACTGGATGTGCTCACTGCTTAGATTGACTTTGATCACTTCAGTTAAAACAAGGAGGACTTTTTGCAGATTTTTTTCCTGTAACTACTATTCTTTTAGGCTTGGTATCATTCCTATCAGTTTAGGATAGCATTGTTCTCACTAGAATAGAGCTCTGGGAACACACAGACGTCGCTACAGTGAAGCCTGATGGGGGAGGAAGCTCGAGAAGGTTGTGAACAAGCCAACAGTTTAAAACACTTAAACAGCTGCATCTGGCACCGAATTTGTGTGATTCCAACAAAATGAGGACAATGGACGTGGTTCCTGTGCAGTCCACATTTACAGTCCACACAATAACTAACACTGAAGTATATTTGAGCTTCATTACGCAGGAAAGCTACATTGTGTGGATCAGGAAGTGTTTCTGTAAACTATGGCGATTATCTGTTTGTGACAGTTCAAGAAGTAATGGTCCATCTTTGTTTTCTGACCAGTTTTGCCATGTTTTGGACCAGGTGGTCTGAACATTGATTTGTTGTTACAACACATTTTCATTCCCACCTCATCAAATAAGGAACTTGGCCTTAAACTTCAAACTATGACGCTTTACCTACCACTCAAATGTCAGTTCTGCATGAGAAGCGCTCAGCGGTCAAGTTAGCAATAATACGTAATGTGAACTGTCTGGTTTGACCACCAAAATAAAGCTTGCTGTCAAACATTTCATATGTTATGACATTTGGACTGCTACTGATGTTGTCAAATGGTCGCAGATTGGTTAGATTTAGGCACAAAAATACATGGTTAGGTTTAGAGAACATCAGTGCTAAATAACTACGTCCAGTCTTGTAATTCAAGTCATTTACATAACAGAAGTCACATATCAAGTTACATCATTTACATATGTTAAAAAACTAATCACTTGTTATTCTTGGTTGCAAACGAGATGAGAATACTGGTAAAAAATTAAAATTAAAATGGTGCTTGAAAATGTAATGGCCACCATATTTAAAGGTGACCATTTTGTATCAAACTGTTTAAATTCAACCTACTCTGAGTTCATCTAAAAGTTGCAGTCTTTTCAGGGAATAGTAAAAATGTATACATAGATAGATAGAAGATAGAAGTATAGATATCAAAGTAAAAAAAAGCATGTTGACAGTTATTATACAAGGATCGAAAAGAGGAAAGGTGAGGAAGGGCGGAGAGGGGAAAGTGAAGGATCAGAGCTGTAGTAGACAGGAGGAGGAAGACAGGAGGTGGGAAGAGGAAGAGTGATAAGAAAACACCCAGACACGGCAAAGAGAGAACGAGGAGGAAGGAGGTGGCAAAAGGAAGAATAGAGTGTCCTGAGGAGGACAGAGGGAGACATCGCTTCTCTCTTCAGCCCTCCTCCTCATCCTGCTCCTTCCATCTCTCCATCTCTCTGTTAACGTGGATCTTCGCTGAGCCCGGGGCTGCCTGCATGACATGGACAGGTTATCTGCCATCTGTGAGATCTCTGATCAGATAGCAGGACTGTGCGACTGTGCCTGCCCACATGTGCATGACAGTTTGTGTGACTGCAGTGGCCCTCTGGAACCACTATCTATTTACACTGTGTGTTTGTGTGTGTGTGTGTGTGTGTGTGTGTGTGTGTGTGTGTGTGTGTGTGATTGTATTTGTGTACCCCGTGTGCTCAGATTTTGAACATACTGCATAAAAACACAGAAGCGTGTGTATGTAATTGCATGAGTATGTGTGTACGTGTGTGTGTGGACCCCTAGCTCCCTCCACTGGGCATTAACATTCATGGAGCCAGCAGGGCATGTCAGAGCCCATAATGACCCCAGAGAGAGGCCCTCGGCTGGGGGAGGGCTGAGGAGGTTCCTGGGGGTTTGGGTGTTGATGGAGGCCTGGAGGCGAGAGGCAGGGAATTGCTGTACCGCGCTGTCTGATGATGTGTGTGTGTGTGTGTGTGTGTGTGTGTGTGTGTGTGTGTGTGTGTCTGTGTGTGCGCGCACGCATGTTCATACAAGAAAGAATACTGGCAAAAGAGTTTTCTTAAATAATTATTCCACTTAATCTAAAATATTTTAAAGTCTTTTGCATATTATTGTCCTGGAAATGAATTCATTAATGCAAATGACTTCTTCAGGGTGTTGATGTAGTAACAAGGAAAACAAAGTTGCGGATTAAAGGGCAGATCTGAGGCACTCCAGAAATCTGTTGAGTAGACATTATGGTCATTATCAGTCAGCTAGCTTCCCCTTCAAATAACAGAAATGGAGACCTAATATATGTGATTATTGTCATTATAATAATCATAATATTTTATTATATAGGTTATGTAAAGATACCGATGTAGATTAGCATACTGCATTTTTATGAAAATATATTAATTTAGGATTATAAAAAAACTTGTTCTGTAAATAGTTTTCTTACTCTTGTGATAGAAATATTGATATAAATCTCAATTCTGAGGGTGCTATGTGACAGTTTAATAATACATAATAAAAATAGCACCTTCTGATCAGCCCATGTCATTTCCAGGCCGAAATAAACAACTTCCACTTAGTCCAGCCCATTTCTACCGAGAGTTTAAGCTGCACCCATGCCATGTACAGATACAAAAAAGAAGTCTCTCTGATAAAAGTTGTGGAGGAAAGAGTATGATATTTTTCTTCTGAAATCTAGAAGAACAAAGACACAAAGTACCATAAATACCACAAATACATACTCAGATAAAGTAGCGGTACTTTAAGAATTTTAATCATTGTATCACATGAGAACATAGTCTCCTCAAAACCATCGATAAGTTGGGCAACAGATATTTTTTTTTTCTATTTGAGTATATCTGACTACTTAATGTTTGTATTTATTGGCCACACAGCCAAAGTACCAACTATACATGTTGTAGCTTTTGCTAGCCAGATATGTATGTATGTTGTGATGAGCTGCTGTGAGATCGCAGACTTAGATTGATCAGGAAATTTACCATCTTATCAATGATCATGACCGTGAGAAGTTGAGGCACTCCAGCCTTACTTGTCTTTTCAATAGAAAAGCTGCATGTGATATAAGACTTTCCAAGAATTAAGGCCAAAAACATAAAAAAAAAAATCATTTCAAATGCCGAATTGAACAAAATGACATGAACGTAGCTCGAGGGCAGCCATGAAGTGGGAATAGCTTATATGTACCTATTTCATGTGTGCTATAAATAAAGGCCTAAGTGCAGTGGCTTCTATATATGCATGCTTTTTGCTTTATATTCATGTAGGCCACTGACTGTGTGTACATAAACCTGTGTATCTTTCACAGCTACGAGCTTTGTTCTCTGACAAAACATTTATTCTGTACACACCCGCATGCTGGTGGAGCCTGGTGGTCATCCCCCAACCCCCAACCTCGAAAGGTCAGTGCCTTCTTTGAAGTTGGCCCCATAGATCACCATTATTACTGTAGTCTATTGATTCCTATGGAGATGAGGCCTGCAGTCGTGGTTCTGGGTGACTGAGGCTGAGGTCAGGGTCTGCCTCCCCTGGCTTCGCTTCAGAATTTAAAATCCAGCTAACTGCTACCTATTGCTCAGCATGCTGAGTTTCGTCTGAAGGACACACAGGAACATATACAAGAGTATGCACATGCACATTGAACAGATCACACATGTACTGTACAAGGGCTGTGGCAATGTGAGGTTTTGCATGCTGATGCTCATGTATTATTGAAGCTGCTCAAAATAAACGTTTGTGCAGTCTTTGTGTTGATATTGAAAAACAAGAGTTTAATCCTTGGCACATTCTTGATGTTAAAGATCGAGAATGAGGCAAAACCTCTAAAATCAGATTAGGACCATCTGTAATGCATTTCTAAGAAATATGCGACTGTAATGTTGTTACTTTCTGTAACTGCAGGAAGGAGTAGTGTAAGGGATTCCAATTTCAAAATGAGTCATAATTTTACAGTTACTTTATAAGCTTTGTAAGCAGCGTTACTGCATTGCCCTAATGCAAATTCTTTTTTTGTCCTAGATAGGCTGTCTTAAGATGGTGTGTGCACATGGCAGGTCAGGACAGGTTGCATCAGCTTCTATCCAAAAATGAGATGAGAGAGAGAGGTTTGTTCTCAGTCAAAGATACAAAAAACGCTGTGGTCTGTTGCAACCTTTGTGCGAGCAGCAAAATGCTTTCAACCGTGAAAAATACAGCATGTAAATTACTGAAGCATCTGATTCAGCAGCAGAGCAAAGTGAGACTTGTTAAAAAAATGAGTTCTGAACAGTGCTGGAAATGAGGCGTCTCCTGCCATTGAAGCACTTCAGCTAAACAACAGAAAGTGGATTTCAGAGCAGGACACAGTTGTGGAGAGACGTTAGGTGACAAGAACTAAAGAAGCTTGTTGCTGGGTGAGTTATACTGTGGAGCAGATGTTGCCTCTGTAAAAAAAAAAAAATATGGTCATGTAACAAGTAATATTACTTTTGAAACCAGGTAATGAGTACAGTAATATCGTTGCATTTTAACAGAGTAAAACATAAAGAGTAACTTATTGTACTTCCTGAGTAACTTGCCCAACACTGACCATGAGACACTGCACAACACCCCCCCCCCCCCCCCCCCCCAAAAAAAAAACCAACAAAACAAAACAAAGAATAACAATAAGACTTTTACTTTAATAAAACCCACTTACCCACTTTTAAAGTCTGCAAGGGTTCTCAGGGACTAACGCAGTTTGAAATCATTGCAATATGTCAACATTAATGCATTCAGCGCCTGAATCCAAATAATACACGGCAGCAGCAAGCCACCTCTATGTTCACGCATACGACCCTGACCCGAACCTAGAGTGCTTTGTTACCGTTGTTAAGCATTTTGTCACGATGACCCCCAGGTCAACTCACTTCCTCTTCCTGCCTGTCGCTGTGGCGACAGTCGGTGAGGGCTCGGCATGAGTGCTGCTGCATACTGCTGTGCCCACATCAATCATGCTCACTGTAAGATGGCAACCTTTCCCACCTTTACTAATGCTCCTTCCTCATTTGTAGCCAGAGCCAAGCTGCTCTGAATAACCCTCAACCTCTTTCAACAACATAACCTTGTACAGGTGAGTGTTGCAGAGATATTCAGGTGGTCGCTACTTTTCTTCAAAGTGCCTTCTTTGTCCTTTTTCTGGCAGATTGAAAAAGGAGAACAAGGAGCAGCTGTGTTCATTTCAGCAATGGCCAAGAAGAAGGTACAAATATCACCAGATCAACCCCAGATGTCTTCTATACTCCACATATTTTCTTCATCAACACAGTGGTTTCATTGAAATGAACGAATTGGCTATGGTTTTTCATGCAGTGCAAAATCTTATATACATATGCTCTCTGAGATTTCTCTCTTTTTCTCCGCTCTTCCCTTGTGTCGCTTGATGCCTCGATTCATTTTTTTGCTAGCTTAAACTCAGTCAACTTCCAACCTCCAACTTCCAACAACCACACTCAGACGGTCTACTCGATTCAGTCTTGAAATTCCCAGAAGGCATTGCTTCATTTTAACTTTTGCAAACAACTATTCAAATAAAAAAATGCAGGTAGATTTGTTTTATTTCAAACCATGCACGTTTTTGAATATCTAAATAAGACATTTCGCTACAAATAATGCAGAGTGATATAAAAGTTTGCGACTGTAGAAGGTAACCATAACTGTGATATAGACATACGTATGTGGCCTATAAATACAGCTTAGCTTAGAAATTTCTGTAGTGAAAAGAGCTAGGAGAAATTTGGATTCCCATAGGCATAGGAACTTTATTGATTCTTGAAAAGGCTGTTAAAAATGAGCTTGGGCCGCTCTGTGATTGGTCAGTCGGCCCGCGAGCGGCTGCATCACCAGGCGGCCGCAGTGGCATTTGCCCACATTGACCAATGGCCAGTCCGTCCCTGGCCGGCAGTTTAAAGCGTTTGGCTTTTAAAAAACTACATGACTTGAATGTCAACAACACTAAGCAATTGTAGTATAATAACACCTACAAAGTTATTAAGTTAGAGATAGAGTAGTTTGCAACTAAAGTCAGCCTGTAAAGACAACCTACTGAGTAGATGGCTCTCCTTGTTCAGTGCAGTGGCGTTTATGTCCCAATCATCATCTGCAGTGTCATTTAGCCACCTGTTAGCAACCTCCTTTTTCAAGATTATGCAATAGCTTTATAATTCAGGTGAAGGGTATCTATTGAACTAAGTGTGAAAATCTTTTGAGCTCATGCTCACAACAGAACTAATTTCAGACTTCAACATTTTTTTTCTAACACAAATAGATTCAACAACTTGCACAAGATTTTTTGGAAAAGGTTGGTTACAGCAAGTACAGCTGCTGATTAACCCCGAGATTCCACCAGATACGTGTCCGCTGCGTTATGGCTCCCATCCGGTTTTGCTCTGCCATCAGCCGTCCGGCAACCCCCACCGTTTGCGTTTTGAGTCCGCCACGGCGCAGTACTGTCGACAGCGGGCGTTGCGAGACTGAGGAGTTCCCGCGATGATAACATAATCACTCGCAACCGCAGTTATCAGTATGTGTTATAAAAACAACAACAACACCAAGTGTTCCCGACCGAAGGATTAGTAGAAGAGCTTGTTTTTGTCTCTTTTTTGAGATTTGTGTCCTGTGTCAATACGGAGTGTTTTATTTTGAAAGGAATCGGATGTCATATTGTTGTTTCTGTGCTTGACTTCCTGTCTGCTCGGTGCTCAATTCAGCTGAAGTGCTGCATCGTGCTCCGGCATCCACCAGAAATAGAAGTCCTGCTTATTTGTGCCGAAGGGCTTCGGACTGCCGGAGCTGGGACGGAGCAGATAGGCGGCGAAATGGACCTAGTGGAAGTTAACACATCGACTAAAGTGAAACCTATCAGCTACGCTGGCGTGGCGGAGAATCTGGTGGAATCTAGGGGTAACAGTTCAGAGCAATTTGCTAAAAGGGGCATGGCAGTGGGAGTGTCTCATAACAAAAAGGTGCATAATGTCACGGCGGGGTTAAAGGGGAAACTATGGAAATAGGAGGTGGATGCAAATGCAGTTACTCTCAAGACAAGAGGCAGGATTGAGGGAGAACAAAGTGCGAGCTTTTATTAAAACAAAAGCTGATGGCAACAAAAAACCCAAGGAGCATAAATAAAAATGAGTCCGAGGACCAAAAACCAAAGTAGCAACTGAAATGGATAAACAAAGTGCAACAGAAAAGTTTTAACAAAGTACAAATCAAAATGCAAAAATCTAAATCCAAAAACACATACCAAAAGGCGACACAGGCGGAAAACAAGGAACATCCAGGAACATCTATGAGTTTGGGCACACAAGGGACATCACACAGACAGAAGCAGGATCAGAGGCAGTCAGAGGCAATGAAGGGACAAGGTGTGCAGGGAGGACACAGACGAAATACACAGACATTAACGACAAGATGAGGGATAGGTGAGGAGAGAGGAGGGAGGAGGCCAGGTGAGGTAACGAAGGGGGGGGAGCACAGAGGAGAAGACACTAGCTGTGTCCCAGTTCAGGGTCTGCACACTAAAAGGACCCGGCCTTTGCAGTCTCCTTGAAGTAGAGTCTTTTGGTGCACCCTGCAGGCCGCGTCAGCCGTTGTTAAATGGGACTGTCTAGCCTTCGGAGCATTTCCTGGTTGCGTCACTAGATGTTCCCACCCCTACCTGCATGTCACTATTTATGCAGCTCAGGTCCGCGAAAGCGACAAGAAGAGTAAAGTTTGACTGTCAGATATGTTTGAACTACAGGAATTCCTGATTTCCTTTTAAATCCTCCTTGAGAGGTTGAGAGGACTGTGGAGAGGTAAACCTGTTATTGAGCCCACAGTAATGTTATAACTATTACCATTATTAGCTAGCTAATAGTTAGGGGTAAATAACATACCGATAAATTACGTTAATGCTGACATATAAACTGTTGATCGCCACATATGGTTTTATTTTGATTTTAAAGACATTATTCCTATTTAAAGTTTTTGGTAGATAGTTTTGTTTGTTGTAATCTACTATTATTATTATTATTATTATTATTATTAATATTATTATTATATTATGAAATTATAATTCTTGCCTCTTTCTTAAAACATTCTTAGTGACATGGCAGCCGTCGATCGAGTCAGAACTAAAAACCCAGTTGGTTGCCAACGTCCATCCACCCATCCATAAGTTCATGACCATAGGCGAGGGTAGGAACATAGATTGACCGGTAAATCAAGAGCTTCACCTTTCGACTCAGCTCTCTCTTCACCACGAAGAAAGACAGAACAACAAGGAAGTTTACGTCGCCCGTATTGGCGTCACCGGGGCCCCACCCTGGAGCCAGGCCTGGGGTTGGGGCTCGCAGGCGAGCCCCTGGTGGCCGGGTCTTTGCCCACGGGACCCGGCCGGGCCCAGCCCGAAAGAGCGACGTGGGCCCGCCCTCCAGTGGGGTCACCACTCGCAGGGGGGTGCAGTGTGATTTGGGTGGCAGTCATGGTTGGGGGCCCCGGCGACCCAATCCCCGGGCAGTGACTCTAGCCATGGGGACATGGAATGTCACCTCGCTTGGGGGGAAAGAGCCTGAGCTGGTGCGGGAGATTGAGCAGTACCGGCTAGAGATAGTCGGGCTCACCTCCACGCACAGTCTGGGCTCTGGAACCCAACTCCTGGAGAAAGGCTGGACTCTCTTCTACTCTGGAGTTGCCCGCGGTGAGAGGCGGCGAGCTGGTGTGGGCTTGCTTATAGCTCCTCAGCTCAGCTGCCATGTGTTGGAGTTTACCCCAGTGAACGAGAGAGGGCGCTTCCCTGCGTCTTCGGGCCAGGGATAGGTCTCTCACTGTTGTCTCGGCTTATGAGCCGAACAACAGTGCAGAGTACCTGGCCTTCTTGGAGGCCCTGTGAGGGGTACTGGAGAGTGCTCCATCCGGGGACTCCGTCGTTCAACTGGGGGACTTCAACGCTCATGTGGGCAGCGACAGTGTTACCTGGAGGGGTGTGACTGGGAGGAACGGCCTCCCTGATCTGAACCCGAGTGGTGTTTTGTTATGGACTTCTGTGCTAGTCACAGCTTGTCCATAACAGCATAAGGGTGTCCATATGTGCACGTGGCACCAGGACACCCTAGGCCGGAGGTCAATGATCGACTTTGTGGTCGTGTCATCTGACCTCCGGCCGTATGTCTTGGACCCTCGGGTGAAGAGAGGGGCTGAGCTGTCAACTGATCACCACCTGGTGGTGAGTCGGATCCGCTGGCAGGGGAGGAAGCTGGACAGAGCTGGCAGACCCAAACGTATTGTGAGGGTCTGCTGAGAACGTCTGGTGGAACCCTCTGTCAGGAAGGTCTTAAACTCCCACCTCCGGGAGAGCTTTGACCAGATCCTGAGGGAGGCTGGGGACATTGAGTCCGAATCAACCATGTTCTCCACTTCCATTGTTGACGCGGCTGTCCGGAGCTGTGGCTGTAAGGTCACCGGTGCCTGTCGTGGCGGCAATCCCCAAACCTGGTGGTGGACTCCAGAAGTAAGGGATGCTGTCAAGCTGAAGAAGGAGTCCTATCGAGCCTGGTTGGCCCGGGGGACTCCTGAGGCAGCTGACGGGTTCCGGCAGGCCAAGCGTGTGGCAGCACGGGCAGTCGCGGAAGCAAAAACCCGGGTCTGGGAAAAGTTCGGGGAGGCCATGGAGGACTATCAGTTGGCCTCGAAGAAATTCTGGCAAACCATCCGCGCCTCAGGAGGAGAAAGCAGTCCTCCACAAACACTCTTTACAGTGGAGGTGGGGAGCTGTTGACCTCGACTGGGGACATTGTCGGGCGGTGGAAGGAATACTTTGAGGATCTCCTCAATCCCACTGACACGCCTTCCATAGAGGAAGAAGAGGCTGGGGACTCAGAGGTTGACCCATTCATCACCCAAGCCGAATTCTCATCCACCCCCGGTTTTTTGCCACTGAGGAGCTTCCGGACTACCTCAGTGGCAAAGCACCGGGGGTGGATGAGATCCGCCCTGAGTACCTCAAGTCTCTGGATGTTGTGGGGCTGTCTTGGTTGACACATCTCTGCAGCCTCGCGTGGCAGTCGGGGACAGTACCTCTGGACTGGCAGACCGGGGTGGTGGTCCCCCTATTCAAAAAGGGGTACTGGAGGGTGTGCTCCAACTATCGAGGGATCACACTCCTCATCCTTCCAGGGAACGTCTATTCCAGGGTACAGGAGAGGGGAATTCGGCCGATAGTCGAACCTTGGATTCAGGAGGAACAATGCGGTTTTCGCCCGGGCTGCGGAACACTGGACCAGCACTGTACCCTTCACAAGGTGCTCGAGGGTTCATGGGAGTTTGCCTAACCAGTCCACATGTGTTTTGTGGACTTGGAGAAAGCATTCAACCGTGTCCCTCGTGGCATTCTGTGGGAGGTGCTCCGGGAGTACGGGGTCGGAGGCCCTCTGTTAAGGGCTGTACGGTGCCTGTACGACTGGAGCAGGAGCTTGGTTCGCATTGCCGACAGTAAGTCAGACCTGTTCCCAGTGCATGTTGGACTCCGGCAGGGCTGCCCTTTGTCACCGGTTCTGTTCATTATTTTTATGGACAGAATTTCTAGGCGCAGCCACGGGCCAGAGGGGGTCTAGTTTGGGAGCCACTGGATTTCATCTCTGCTTTTCGCGAATGATGTGGTCTTGTTGGCTCCTTCGAGCCAGGACCTCCAGCATGTCCTGCGTTAGTTTGCAGCTGAGTGTGAAGCGGCTGGGATGAGAATCAGCACCTCCAAGTCCGAGGCCATGGTTCTCGACCGGAAAAAGGTGGCTTGCTCCTTCCAGGTTGGGGGAGAGTTCCTGCCTCATATGGAGGAGTTTAAGTATCTTGGGGTCTTGTTCACGAGTGAAGGAAGGATGGAACGTGAGATTGACAGGCGGATCGGTGCAGCGGCCGCAGTAATGCAGTTGTTGCATCGGTCTGTCGTGGTGAAGAGAGAGCTGATTGCCAACGTATTTTATCTGAAATGTTGAGGTTGTAATGTCCCTTGAAGTTAAACAAATTTGGCATTGGATGTTTAAATGAGTAAAAACCGAGTATAAACCCAATACTTACATTTAAATGTGAGATCTGTGCCACTTGAGGTTATTTATTTATTTCTTCTCTTCAGGCGTGCAACGAATCTTGGGATATGTGAGACCATGAAGGGTAGTGGCGATGCAGCCTCCAAAAACAGTTAAAAGCAGGGTGCATTTGTGCGGTGCATTTTTAAACAATTTCCCCCCCGGGGATTTATAATGTATTCTGAATCTGAATCTGAATCTGAATTTGGAGAACAGTTTGAATTGGGACACCCTTTGCGCGGGGTTGCGACACAGCAACGGACAGACAGAGGGAGACAGAGGGAAGAACATAGGAGGCACTTAAAGGACAAGAGACACAAGAGGGCATGGAAATGAAAAAATACAACACAAGACACAGAACCATGATATCAGAACATAACACAAAGAACATGAACCTAGAGCCATGACACATAACTTCCTAACCCAAACATGAAAATGCAAAAAGCCTGTTTTATTTTCAGGTTTTTAGGACGTATTACTACCGCACTCCATCTGCTGACAAACAAGCTAACAAAACCAGTTGTGAACTTATAGGTCTGCCAAATATGAAGCCAAACTTATATCCCCACTCTTATAGGTGTTTCTAATTTTGTTTAGATGGTAGCTTCAGCTGAGGTAGCTTTAGCTTGTTGTTTGTGTCTCTTCCTGTATGCCAGGAAATCTCCAACCGTCGTAAGCTAAAGGTCATACAAAGGTACTTATTGAAAGCAGAGGAATCTATGCAGTCTAATGCTATTCCAGGTGATTCAATGGGTCTTCGAAAAAATAACTCAATCAACAAAAGCAATTAAATGGTTATGAAAAACTTCACTATGCAGCTTTAATTTATGACATGGAAATGTATGAGTGCATTCACATACTATACATATAGAGTAGGTAACACTCTCATTTTAGCTGCTGTCATAATGCCCTCCTATTAAACCTAATGAGAATCCCTTAAGAAGTTGTAAAACCTTGGTAGTGAGAGTATAATGTTGTTTTTAAGTAATATGAAAACATAAAAATTGAATGCCCTGTCTGCTGTTATGCTGCTCAGCATGTACTTTTTTTTTCTCAGAGAGTACTGCTATTAAAAGAAGAATAGGAGAGACAAAAGACATGCCTATATACATCCACCGACATTTCACATTTCATATGAACATTTGCTCGGCAGATCAATGTAATATTTGCTTTGTGATCTTTTGGCAGCACTTGGAAATATATCCCGTCAGTGTTTTGACTGCATCGGGATGACATTCCTATTGAAAAAGAACATCGCCACATGGCAAACAGAACACACTTGATCAATAGCGCACATTGTATCAGGCTACCACACGTTTATTGACTTTGATGTGATGAAGTGACAAGGATGGTGTATAGTGCATTTTCAATAAAGATTAAAGAATGTGGTGCAGAGGTGTACTTGAGAAAACAAATGTAGAGTAGTATGGCATCTTGTTTCGTCCAGTGGGCTGGAGATTGCAGTTGCCATTAATAAGTGGCTGTGATGGTTGTTTTCTATACAAAACATATGCTGTAGAAAGTCAAAGGTACAATTCTGATGCAACAAGAAATGACTGAATTTGTGAATGCATTACATATGAACTATTACATAGCTACAGCTAGTGATGCTTCACTGCCAAATTACATGGGGCACGGACACAGCATGCATGACGGAGCACGCTATTTAAGCTGCTATACAGAGGCCGTCTTTATTGCATGTAGATTCACTGTGTGCTTATTGAGTTTTGCCAAGTGATATTGCAGTTATTTATGAAGTGTTTAGAATAGAGCCAGACTGATATTTGATTTCTAAATGGGGGCATGTAGATGTGGCAGCCAATAGCTCCTTTTAAACTTTTTTATTTTTGTTATACTTTGGTACTTTATCACCTCTTTGGCCCTTTCAAACAAAGTGTGCATTGCCCAGGATAGAGATACACTATTCAACTTCAGAAAAAGAAGTGTGGGTTTTGGATTGAGTGCACCAGACCACGAGAATATCTCTGAAAGTGGTATCTCCTGGGTGGCCAAATCAGAGACTACTGGGCACGAATCTTGACCAATGTGAAGTTAACTCCTCCTAAATTAACCTTGTAGCCTTGTAACCTTGACATGTGGTTTATGAACCACTTAACAAAGATGTTACAGAGGTAGGATATTTTACTCTTCAATTTTATTCTCCAAAAATGACCCGAGAGTAGTGAAACTGTAGTTTTCATATCTATGCATATGAGGCAATATATATGCCAATACTGATATATCTGTGATAGGCCAATATCAACTGATTAGCCATTAACATTAGCCAACTGATATATCGCTCAGGCTCTTGTTTGGAAGTAGTAGGCTTCAGTTATATTTAAGGGATCATGGATCATGCTAGCATCTGGTTTGTCTTCATCTGTTTGTTTGGTGGTCCACCACTTAAATCCAGATTGAAGTACCTCAATAATTATCAGATGGATTGGCTTGATATTTGTGCCGATATTCATGTTTCCCTCAGAATGAATCATAAGTGTTTGATGAACCCTTAACCCCTCATCAATTACCAGCATTGAGTATAATTTTCAGTTCATCCAATACTTTTTTTTACCAAATACATCCCAAAGCCAAAACCAAAACCCATAAATGATCCTATCAGCCTCAGCTGCGTATGCCTTAAAAGTCTGGTGTAAAGGAGGAAAAAGCTGTGGCTATCTGAACATTTAATGATTTTTTTTTTTTTTTTTTTTTTAGGAGTAGTAAACTGTTAATGACAGATAAACCTACTAACCTACTAACCTACAGCTAAACCTACCTAGGGCCTTTCTGTGTGCAGGTTCTCCCCAAGCTTTTTGGGGACAGTGGTGGCCTAAAGCTTAGCAAAGCGAGCTTGTGACTGAAGGGTTGCCAGCAAGATAAATCTGGGTTGGGAAAGTAAAAGGCAGTAATAGCTTCACCCTCAATACTGCTAAGGTGGCCTTTAGCGAGGCCCTTAAACCCAACTGCTCAGTGGTCAACAGATCAGACTGTGATTTTACTGGGCAGCTTCCAGGTGTGAATGTGTAATTGTGTGAATACGATCAGGGCACATGAAAAAGACAGCATCCTTCTCAGCGAACCCCCACCTGAGTAAATACTGGTAAAAAAAAAAGAAAACAAAAAGCTTTCATGGGTTTCCTCTGCGTACTCCAGTATCTACCACCATCAAAACATCTTTATGGGCTTAATTCTCCTGTTGATGCCTCTGATCAAGGCATAGCATACACTTGAGCTGGTCCCGGGTTGCCATAAAGTGGCTGTCCACTGCTTCTTGGGGTCAGGTTAAATGCAAAGAACAAGTTTCTCTACGTTGTACTTAATATAATTGTATATGACCAGTAATGATTCCTTTTCTCCTCTTTCTTAAATACAGTAGGCCTAAGGAATTCATGAGATAACTATAATCCTTATTAAAGCAAATTAAGTGTTTGAAGAAAATCTGCTTTATCGTTATGTGTTTTCCTGTAGGCCTAACATGTACCAGGCAGGAATCTCATCAGAGGTGACACTGAATTGCTAATTTCGGTTGTGTTAACACTTGCAGGTATATGTACACATGTGTTGGCAACATGTGTGTTTTACCATACGTTTGCACTCCTCTGCAGTGTCCATACATGCAAATTAACAGATTGTGAGTGCATGTCCCTCAAACATATGCATCCTTCTATACACTCTGCATGCTCTCACACTGAAGGGTGCCAAATGTGTGTCTGCATTTGGTCTATGCATGCGCGCACACACACACACACACACACACACACACACACACACACACACACACACACACACACACACACACACACACCAGTGTATGGATATCAAGCTGAGCCCCTGATTTTCTTCCACTCTGACACATGATTTCCCTGGGAAGCCTGCGATACCACCCGAGAACAAAAGGGGACCTGAACGCAGCCGAGCGCCTATCTCCAGCACACGCCACTGTTAATCAAAGACAATTAAAAAGGGCCCTGCCAGCAAAGGCAGCCATGATGATTTATGAATAAATTACAGGGCTCATTTGTATGCCATAGATCATATTTGTTGGGCATGCTCCCCCCATGGAGCTGGATCGGGGTTCCTCCGAACAACTGCGTGGAGATAACGGCTACAGTATATCTACTGGGTGGTGGGGCAGCGTCAGAATTTAACTTGTCCATGTTCGACAGAAATGGACAGTTTACAGACACTGTGGTATAAATGTATGAAACCTTCTGAGATTCAGCAGCTATTGTAAGGCTCAGTTTCCTCTGCATTTCTGCACCATAAGAGAGTTACAGTTGAAGCTTTTGAAACCTTATTCTGAAAAAGAGAGAGGACATGTCATGGAGATGTTTTTTGGAAATATGCAGACGTGTTCATATTTCCACTGTTGCATATTCTACGGTCATCCTGTAGAAGCAAGGTTTGAAAACTCATGTCAACACTTTTATGACTTTAAGAAAACTGTGCACACATGATAATATGAGCAATCAGCTAGCTCATGTTATTAATGACATTTTTAATATCTCACTCTCACAGGAGACTTTTTCCACCTGCTTCAAGACAGCCACCAATGTCGCTGTACCTAAAAGTGTGCTAGTTCTAGTTTTAAGGACTACCACCCTATGGGTCTCACCCTCATACTGATGAAGTGTTTTGAGAAACTGGTTCTACAGCACAACGGAAACTAGACAATTCCCTGCCGCGGAATCGCGAGAGTGGGCTGTGCGTTTGCCCCGTTATGAAAAAAAAAATATGAAAGCTAAAGCAAAAGTTGAATCCCACTTTGATAATTTGGACTTTTATCTACATTTTAAAGTTTGAATGGTGTGTCTAGGTCAAAGTATGCCAGAGATGTCGATGTTTGAAATCCTTTTTTCGATCTTTTCACCTGGTCTCATTCACTTTGAGTGTATGTGTTTGTGTGCGTGTGCGTGTGTGTGTGTGTGTGTCTGTCTGTCTCTGTGTGTCTGTCTGTGTGTGATAGAGAGAGAGAGAGAGAGAGAGAGAGAGAGAGAGAGAGAGAGAGAGAGAGAGAGACAGATAGGCAGACAGAGAGAGAGAGAGAGACAGAGATAGAGACAGACAGGCAGACAGAGAGACAGAGAGAGACAGAAGCCCTTTTTAGATAGAAAAGGCGGCACATTTGCTCCAAGGTAAGGGCGGCAATGTGCCGGCCTGTCTTTGTAAAACCGAGGCGTACTATTGCTCCTTTTCCAAAAGCCGCCTCTGAGGTAGGTGTAAACATGTGACGTGACGTGAAGCTCGAAGTTGGGCTGCGAACAATGACATAGAATTTGTCTTCAAAATGAGAGCTTTACATTGCACCACAATGGAGTTTAGAACTGGGTTCTTAGCGGGGGTCTTTTAATTTGAAAGTAGCGACCGTTCTTGCTTGCTGACACAACAACAAGCTAGCACAACTAAACAGCTACAGCTACTGTCTAAAAATGGCTAGAGAGAGAGACAGACAGGGAGAGAGTCTCTCTCTCTCTGTTGGCCCAGCTGATCTCGGTTGCCATGGTGATCGTTGCCGACCAGCCCTGGTAACGGACTGGAACAGCTGATTTCTGAGCCCTTTCACTGGATATCAAACTAGTGCTAGTTTTTCAAAACCGTACATGATATCGGCAAAATGTTTTCACGATCAAGCCAGAAAGGCCTTAAAGAAGACACTCATCCAGATTTGTGGTCCTCGTTTCAGAAATGTGGTAATACGAGTGAGTTTAAAAAAGGTGCAGTTTGGAAAATCCTCTCCCCCATTTACATTGGAGTGAATGGGACGGTTGAGAGCTACTCTTGTCGGTTAGAGGCCTATAATTCAAAAACTGTAAATCCTACTGATAAAGTAGACACATTGGGAGAAAGAAGACAAGCATGGCTACAGCTCTGGAAAATATCACTGTTTTTGAGCCTTATTTGTGACCGGCATCATCACCGAAAGAGAAACTTTCAGAGATAATTTTTGAGTCTCTGCCCCTCTGTCAGTTGGCCCCCTCTACTCTGCTGCACGAACATTCCGCCATACACAATCATTGAAAACCCTGAATTTTTCCAAAATCACTCACCGTCATTCAAGGGTCACAGTTCAAAAACTACACATCGTGGGAAAAAAGTTCAAATACAACTTAAATACACAGGACTTGTGCCTACATTTTAAAGTTTGAATGGTGTTTCTAGGTGAACGTATGCCAGAGCAGGAGATGTTGGAAAAACGTCGCAGATTTGCGACTTTTTTGATCTCGTCCCATTCATTCCTTATGGGAAATTTATCGCAGTTTTTCGCGTCTTACGATGCGAAAAAAGTATATCCTGGTGATAAAAATAACAATAGCATACCGAGTCAGATCGAGCCACACGTTTTGATGTAATTTTTGTTTGTGTGCGCTCAACGGTGCGGGGCGAGTTAGCAACACAAATTTTGAGGAGGATGAAAAATAAGAAGAAGACACGCAAGGAATAACAATAGTCGGCTGGCGAGCACAGCCCACTAATAACAGGCAGACAGCCTGGACCTTCACCAATATGCTCTCAGAACAAACAGATCCACAGTGGATGCCATATCTTATGATAACGCTGCAAGTCTGCAAACAGACAATGACAATTTGGATCGCCATCGGATTTGCCCAAGGGACACATTTTTTTCTCAAAAATTAGACGTTTTTTATACTAGGGAAAGGCACACTCAGCCCGGTCATCAAGAGAACTGCACTTGTTTTTATGGTATAACTTCAGGTCCAGTCAAACTGCATTAGTGAGTGGGGCAGACAGTGGGGACCAAAACAGGTCCCTTTTAGGATGTCATCTTAGGTATATTGATTAATCGACAAGTAAAACAATTATTAGTTAAGGGCCTAATGTAAAGCACTGTGAGTTGCTTCTGTGTATGATTTTTTTGGTCAATAGGTGCCTCACTCACCAACAAACCACTGGAAACTAAAGGGCATTAAGAATGAATTCCGAAACCCTGGATCTACTACTGTGGTAAGTATGGTAAATCAGACTGAACAACGACTGACTCTGATTGACAGGAAGAGTGACTGGTGATAATGTATACCAAGGGTGTAACTGTATACAGAAGTCATGGTTTAGTGCGAATTGGATACTACAGAAAAAAGTAACAAAAAGCCCACATCGGTGTGAGTGTATTTTAATTACTTGTTTACTGACAATAGTGCAGTTACAGTTTATTCCCAAAAGTTCGAACTGAGATACACTGATCAGCCCTAACACTAGAACCACTGACAGGTAAAGTCAATAAATTATATATAATCAGTAATCAGTTACCAGATTCTAGTCATCTTTAGCAAGGGTGCAATAGAAAGCTGACTGGAAAAATCACAAGCTGGCACGGTTTGTGAGGACAGGAAGGCTCTATAGCAGGGGATTAAACCACCCAGTAAAAGCATTGGCACCCATCTACAGAGCATCAGTGATATTGGTGAAGTAAAGTGCCTGCACAGAGCCCAAATATACTTAAAGACAACACCCACCCAAGCACAGTCTGTTCACCCTGCTGCCATTTGGCAAGAGACACAAAGGTTTCCATTGTCGTACAACCAAACTAACTGATGTGATGATGGATGAATACTCTAGAACCAGCAAACCACCTGATATAAAATGGCAAAATTAGGCAGTCGGGCAGATACATATATGTATTACTCCATTAAGCAGAGCAGAAACTTAAGCGCTTTTGTGAAGATAATATTTCCTGGTTGTGAAGCCTGAAGTAGGGTTGGTAGGCAGAGGATGACCAGCAACCAAGGGATTTTAGTGATGAGGTAGGTAGATTGAGAACTGCAGTTGTAGCTGCGAGGAGTAGTGAGGAGGGTAGCGAGGGTAGCTCAGGCAGAGATCAGCTTAAGGAATACGAGGATCTCGTCAGTTTATTGTTCTGTATTTTTAAGCGGCCATTATTGATTATTTCTACTTTACCAGCATTGTCAAAATGATTTGTTTCCTTGTCCGCTAGCTACTCAATAGTAAGCAAGCAATGACGATTGGACAAGGCTTTGTTGGAATTTGTAATTTTAAAGGGACTGGATTGTAGTTGGCCAGACATCTACAAGCCAATCTTTATTATACAATCCCCCCAAACCAGCACATGGAGCTGCATCAGTGAAGAACTGGAAAGAATTTGAAGATTCCACAAGTCATTATAAAATAAATACAGTTTCATTATTATGAAATGTTAATGAAGAAAATGCAGTAGAAAATAATTTGATAGCTGCTCCGATGCGGGACAGCCTGTCTTGTGGCAGTGAAGTTTGTATAAGTATAGTATTGAGGGTTATGCCAAGATACTCCAAACAAGTGGAAAGGACTACATTTTTCTCTTCTGAAATAGGTACACCTAACTCATGGAAGAGACTTGTGAATGGCGGAGCAGAGGGAAAGTCAACTACCAAAAATCGTCCAAGAGATGCAAGACAAAGCGGAGTTTGCAGGTGTTATAAAGAATCCAGCAAAACATGTTTGACAAGGTATCAAAAATGCTCAGGCTGCTATGGTAACCAAAAGAGAAATCTTAAACGCACTCAACTTAGATTTTCACTTAAACAGAAGACACAGAAAGTCAACTGACTACCTGAAGACACACAACCTGTGACGGTTGTTTTGCAGGATAACCAGACTGGGCAAGGCCTAAACAAATCTATTGACAAACAGTGTAGGAATAGTGCAGGTGAAGTGCAGGCAGGTGCTGAGTGCAGGGAGGTTCCATGAGTAGAGGGGTTACTTGAAGTCAAGCTTGGCTAAGCGTTTGACAGGTGGTTTGCAGGCTTGGTGATGAAGCTGTGACTTACTCCGCTGAGGTACATGGTGGAGCTCAGTTAGACAGGCTGGTAAAGTCGGAGGGGAGCACTGAGACAATTGACAGAGGTGTGTAGGTTGGAGGCTGGTTGCTTTTGAAGGCGGAAGCTTGTGGTAGATGTCCACAGAAGACAAGGAAAAATAAGGTTAGGTTCACAGGAAGGGAAAAATACAGGCATATAAATATTCTCAATGAGCTTGAAGGTCTGATCAACCATTTAGTAGTGGTTAGTATTTGTCAATGACCGCTGATTGCAGTCCGCGGAGGCGGACATAACAGGTGCACCCAATAGCTCCTGATTACCTGTGACCTAGATCTTGAGAAATCTCTGTTCACAACTGGACCTTGGGGAATCTCTCAACTCTGTCCATAACATAAAACACAGACAGACAGACAGACAGACAGACAGACAGACAGACACACACACACTGTCTGCACACCAGCTACACACATGCATGAATTTACAATTACAAACTTTACAAATTCTCATTGAAATTAATGCAGATGGAATTTTATATCCTGACGGAAAAGGTACCTGACCCTTTGGAGGATGGTTTACACAGTTAAACCAAAAACAATAAAAAGGCTGCGGCTTCTATTTCGAGGTGAGCAGAAGCCAACTTGTTCCCTTGATGAACTGAATTACAGCTGCTGCGCAGCGATGGGTCGGTTCTGGGCTATTTTTGGCAAATTTAGGCAATTCTGAGCAACAAACAGGAGAATAGGAAGACAAGACAGTTGACAACAATGTTCATTTTGGACCACTTGAGGCTTGAACTCACAACTTCTGGAACCAAAGACTGTCATCTATCGCTCTGAGCTAATTGGCAAGTGGCAATACAACAGTGGCTTCACAAATTGAGTAAGTTATTTACTGTTGTGCAGGCAGATTTGAAACCACTCTAAAAATACACATATTGCAGCATGGAGATGGTGGTAATTTGTTTTTAAAAATGATTGATTTGCTCCATAAGTGAATAACTGATGTTTAAAAATGCTGCTTGCATTGACTGCAATTATTTACATGAGAGCAGAATTCAAAATGTTCTCAAAAATTCAGTTTTTTAGGTAGAATTCTGATATTTGTCCAACATCATCTACCATGACTCTAAAAAATGTTACATTTTTTCATGAACATTGAAGATTTATTCATCAATTTGCAGGTATATGTTTACAGTAGTATTCACAGTCAAACATTTTCATGCACTGTAGGCAAAAATTGTGGGAGGAGATAGGTTTTTATAAGTTTTACAGTTTAAAAAAAACAGAGTGTTGGACTTAATAATTTTTAACAGGTTTAAATGTACAAAAGTTTCTTTAGTATTGGGGCTACAGTTTGATGAAAGTGTGAAGTTCTAGCAGGTTGATTTGTTATGAATTTTCAATGTTTTGAACTTTAGATGCTTGCTGTAGCGCCACCATCAAGACTATTGGCTTGGGTTTACAGCTGAGGTAATCTGGCATGAGACTGGGCCTTTATGCAAGATTTGGTTAGCTTTCAACCATGGTCCAGTCCAAGCTATTTTTTATTTAATTTAGAGGCTTGCTGTGATGCCACCATCAAGACAATTGTCTTGTGTTTCATATTGAGGACATCTGACATTTTGATCTGTCTTCATCATCTTCATCATCATCATCATCCTTGCTGGATCTGGAACCCACAACCCCTGACACCAAGAACCAGCTCCTAACTCACTGAGCTAATTGGCTGGCAGTGAGACTTGCCGTGTAGCTTCATTTGTCAACTCAGGGAGTCACTGTCTGGGCAGCTGTTGTCAAGGCAGATTTCAAAAATGGTCAAAATGTCAGAAATTCTGTTACCTGAACAAAAATCTGATAATACATAAATTGCATCTTGTCAGCATGGAAATGTTGGTGATTTGTTTTTAACTGTGTTTTAAGTGTTTTGCTTCATAAGAGAAAATATGATGTTTAAAAATGCCACTCTTACATTGACTCCAGTTGTTCCCATGAGAGCAGAATTCAAAATGTTCTCAAAAATTCAGTTTTTGAAATAAAATTCTGATATTTGCCAAACTTCATCAACCATGACTCCAAAATATTCTCAATTTTTTTCAGGAAGATTGAAAATGTATTTAGCCTATGTATGTCATGTGTAGGGCTGCACAATTCTGGAAAAAATGTGAATCACGATTTTTTTGCTTAGAATTGAGAGCACGATTCTCTGGCACGATTTTTTTCACAAAATGTTTATTGCACTGATGAACTTGAAGAAAACAAAAAAAACATAGTAGTATGGCAGAGGCATACTACTACGCCTCTGCCAAAGCAATGTTTTTTTTGTTTTGTTCAAGTCCTATCATTAGATGAGAAATTATTAGTTCAAAAGTAAAAAAAATAAAAAATTACTTTCCAAGATGAGAGGGCATCCTGTAATACCTCATGTTGTACAGTGTTTATTGGGGCAGTATCTTTGGCTAGGTGATATGTGATAGCTGCTGTGATCGGCTTTCTAAAACGGAGGTATAATATTCCTCCTTTTTCAAAAGCCGCCTCTGAGGTAGGCGTAAACATGTGACGTGAAGCTCGAAGTTGGCCTGTGAACAGTTAACAATGAATTTGTCTTCAAAATAAGAGCTTTACATTGCACAGCATTGGAGTTCAGAACTAGGTTCTTAACGGGGGGCATTTAATTTGAAAGTAGAGACCGTTCCTAGCTTGTCGCTACAACAACAAGCTAACACAACCATACAGCTAGAGATCCGGGAGACGCTAGCATCTCCCGGGCTCAGCGGCTGTCCAGTTGTTCATCTAGCAGGCGAGGCGGAAATAAGTGTACCCTCCGAGGCGGCAAATCGGCGGATCAAAACAGACCCCCAATTTGCGGCCCTCTGTCTAAAACGGCGGACCGAGCCGCCAAAAGGACGGGGAAATTAGTGGCTTGCTGGCCCGTCTAAAAATGGCTTCTCACTCACTCCTTCCACACACTCAACTGCAGGCGGGCTTCCTCCACTGAATCACGTGTTGTAAAGACGCTTTCAGGCTGAGGGAGGAGGCAGCGGCAGTGCTGCGTTTGGGGGCGCTTCACAAAATCCGGGAGGAAATAGGAGCATTTGTTTGTGATTCAGCTCGAGATATAACATGCTTCAGAATTGCTGTGTGTAGAAATGAGACCATGTGTATGTGTGAATCGAGATCGCGATTATTTAACGATTTTTTTGTGCAGCCCTAGTCATGTGTATATCAGTGCAATTGTCTGCCTGAACTAGCTTGCAGGCGTCGTTCCAATTTTGTTTACATCACTGGTGTTATAACATGACAAATAAATGAATGTTTACCTTTTAAAGAGACCTACTGTATAGTATTCTTTAGCAAGCATTAACGTGGAATCTGAACCAACTACATGGTGACACATCCAAGTTGCAAATAGCCATGACTGCCAATGTTCTATTGGCCGTGGTTCCAAATAATAATAAAATGTAACAAGCAAACTAGAATAGAATATTTCCGTCTCTCAAAGATGGGGGGGGAAAAAAATTATTTAAAAAAATAATTTGCCATTAAGAATGGGAAAATAGCAGTAAATGTCAAAACAGAAGGCAGTAGCCAGTTGTTTCATGACTAACTTGTCTGTGCAGCTGCATTGGATGGCCAAGCAAGCTCTAGAAGATGAAGTTTTATGGTCAAATTTGAGTGCCTCATTGTCTATACATGCATTTTATAGGTGTGACTAAATGCTCCAGATGCTCCTCTCACAGACAAGGATGCAGTAAAAAACTAATTAATGGCCATTATCATTCACAAACATTTGGGTACCCCAAAACAGGTAGAGGAGGAGGCTGCTGCTGAACATTTGCAAGACAAAATTCTACTGCTATATTAACTGCCTGAGGATTAACCCGTGAACTCAGCGTGATTCCTAGACATTTGGTGCCCTTGACCAGTGGTCGATGCCCCTCCCTGATATATAAATCATGTTTTGGTGAGTATCTAGTCTGTGTTATGTTATCAACCACATATTGCTGTAAATGAGTGGGTTTTGTGTATGCTGTGCGTTAGTTTTATTAAAGATATGATATGATCAAAGAAAGCCTTATTTCTATCCTTTCTCTATCTATGTGTGATTCTAATCCTGAAAGCAAAGACATGTATATGTGGATACCAAAAGATGTTTTCATATGATGTTTAATGTTTTCATGCTAACAGCTTTAGCTTCTGTCTGCTAGCTTTGCTAGAAGCCCCAAGTGCCAGAAATGTTTTGTCAGGAAATTTTACTTTTTACGTGCAGTGTCAGCAGTAGGCTTTCTGAAATGCACTCAGTGGATGTCAGTGTAACAGACTGTTAAAGATAGATTGGGAGTCTTAAGTTAATTCCACCAATTGTCTTCATCCTCTTTGGCATGCCTCCAGCTGGTTGCACCTCAGATGACTACCTAACTCACCTAAAAAAAACTCTGCCTAAACTGTAGCATCAGACTTCATATTCAGAAGTGATTTATAAAGCTCTAATTTGAAAAGGTTTCCTGCGAAGAACCAAATCCTCCAGGTGGAGCTGCTTTACTTTCCTGCAGAAAACACTGGATGTATCAGTTGTGTTGGATATTACAATGCTTCAAACGGAAAATATCAGGAAGTTAATTTAATAAATGTTGACATTTAGCACAACCAAGGCTCAGCCCACTCTCGATGTATTTATCAGAAAACAAGTTCACTTGGTCCATTTCAGCAAAAAGGCAATTTTCCTTTCATTTACATATCCAGGCTTCAAGCTCTGGGAACATACATTTACACACAGCCAATACAATTAGGAAACAACGGGTAACCATTTTAGGGACTTTAACTGTGACTAAAGGTAGGCAAACACCTCTCTAGTTTTTCTCCCCGACAACCCCTGCAAAAGTCGAGCTGCATTTAAAGAATCAATTAAGGTGGAGATGGAGAACATTGCGACTGACCTTTCAGAGAGGCAAATTAAAAGAGCACCTTTAGCTCGTGGGAAAAAATGAGCGGTGGATAAGAGGGTTCTTTCTGGCTGCTTTTGCCTTTTAAATACACTTACAGTCAGTCTTTTGTGGGAATTTGTTTTGTGGGAAATGAATGAGTGGGCCATATGGATGACATTTACAGAGCTGGTCGTGCGAATGCGGGTCATGGTTCAGTTGCTCTACTGTACTGGATGGAAAATTAACTGAAGCCTACAGTATTAATATGGGTCACTCCTGAAGTGTGCTTCGCTGGGCACAGCCAGACTAATGTCTTTGGGGCGAGCCATCAATATTAAGTACAGTTTAGTTGACAGTTATCTTAGAGCTGTATGGGGACGTGCATGTCTCCTAGAACAATAAACAATACCACAACATCATCTGAATGAATATTATGTTTGTGTGACTTCCGGGGAATTTACTTGCTGCTCTCTCTACCATCATCAGTCATACATATTATTTCATCTTTTGTCATCTTCCTAGAATAAGGTGAACAGTCTTCATGTTAATGATATGGATGCATGGAACATCTTTAAGGGTGGTGGTCAAACTTTATCCCCTTCACACCCACCATCACCCCCATTTTTCAATTACAGGCTGTATATCATCAATAAAGTAATTTATAAACACACAAGGTATGTAACGCAAACCTGGATGTAGCTATCTGAATCTTCTCAAAATGTCTGTATTTGTATGTATGCAGTAGGCAGGGCCTGCACTGGAAGTCAGTGTAAATGGTCTAGAATCTCTAATTTTCTGTATTGTTTTTACTGCCAATGATACTCTTCGTATAAGTTTAGATGCTCACAATATTTACAAAATAGCCTACATTTTTAACCCTTTTATATACAAGCTATGTAAACCCTTTATGTGTAACACAGGTCATTTTTATTTTTATGTAATTTCATGCATGTCTGGCTCAGTGTTTGCTATATCTATTAACATTATTTCATCATTTAATATTCAAAGTCAGTGCCAGCCCTGACCAATTTAGTGCCCTAGGCAAGATTTTAGCTGGCACCCCCTTGCACCGCAGTCAATTTCACGATCAATTTTCATACACTTACACAGAAACTGCATGTATATATTCAATATTGTATTTCTTTGAAGTCGAAAATATCACACCAAATAAAAACTGAAGCAAGTAATAAATTGGTCACCTGTGAACTAACTCTAGGAGTCACCGCCTATATACATATAGACTTAATTTGTCCCTGGGGCATATATACATGTATATATGTCCCTAGGGACAAAATATTTTTTTGGAATTTAATATATGTATATATATATATATATATATATATATATATATATATATATATATATATATATATATATATATATATTCATTTTTTGGTTAAAATAATTATTGTAGCTGTATTTGGACTAAACAACAATACATTTAATATTTGAATATATATCTAGTAGATGGGATGGGATCGCCCCAGCCTTGACGCCAATGAGTACTTAGTAGTCATTACTATATTGTTACACAAATTCTCAGTACTTGCTACAATATCTCATTGGACTATATTGCCAATGAAGTAATATGGTTCACCCCCTTTGTATAGTTGAGTGGATTTATAAACGTCATTACTGATGGAGACGGGAATATTGTGTCAATTGGTAAACAGGCCAGATGATTGGAAAATAAAAAAAATGCAAACATTTGCAGGCTATTCAGATCTGTTCAGTGTTCATTCCTCATCCAGTCCTAATAATGTTTTTGTCTTAACTCACATTCTGGAATTTTGGTGTAGTTGCCCATCATCAGGGGTGGGCGTAGCTCTGGAAGTAGAGCGGATGGTCCACTAATCCTAAGGCAAGATACTGAACCCAAGATTTCTCTCAATTGCTGTTCTATCATTATGTGAGCGTGTGTGAATTGCTGAGCAGAGCATAACCATGGGGGTGCTTTGCTTAATAAGGGCTGTCTTATTGCTGATGAGCTGGTTGGCACCTTGCATTGCAGTCTCTGCTATTAGTGTATGAATGTGTGTGTGAATTGGTGAACGTGGCATGTGTTGTAGAGCCTTTCTACTCAAAAGGATATGAATGCAATATTGCAAATCCATTTACCATCTTAAGTCTTCATGTGTCAATCATTCATTCAGATGTTTCTATGTCACAGTACATTAAAAGGGTTGTAATTGTTGACAACCACTTAAAAAGCTAAGCTATTTGACACATCTTTATATAATGCTTTAAAATATCAAATTGGGGGGAAAGGGTTCAAATAAAGTGGGACCAAATTCTGATTAGGTCTACACTAATACACACTAAAGTAAGCTGCTGATTTTTTTTATTAATAAATAGTTGCCAGTGTGTTCCAAAATAATTGTAAATCAAACATAGTATATAATAAGTTACCTCGGATCATGTAGTCATCTTTCAACACAGTGAGCTGCCCAGCCCTGCTGTTCACTGTGTACCACCTCTCCACCAGTGGTCCGCAGGGGCCCCGGCGTCAAACCCGCGGCCCTCCTGCTTGGTGCCCACCGTGGCAGATGGCCAGGACAGGCAGCACTGAGCAAAGCACCGTGGGTATGGAGGGAACACACACACGTACACAGGCACACATGCACACACACGCACACACACACACACCTGTCTTCATACAAGGGTTCAGCCAGTGACACTGATTCAGTAAGACTGAAGTTGCAAAATAGCTGACACTTACTGTATTTAAATTTGACATGTATTGACTTGTATTCAGAGTCAGAGGCCACACACCAGTCTTTCATTTAACAAAATTCAAAACAGACGTCAAATTTGTTTTACTCACACTATATTTATATATTATAATTAGTGTCGGTAATCCCGCCTAAATAATTAACAGTAAATAATTTGAGGTCAGTATGAGCAGCTCTTTGTGGCTGAGTCACTTATACTAAGACTTAGACAGACTATTGTCATTCAGTGTGCATCAAGTGAACACAGAATGAAATTTCATTTCAGGGGCTCAGCATAGGATTAAAATATAAAAGTATATCAAAAAATACCACAATAAGAATAATACATATCAAAAACAGAAACATATTGGAAGTGCTGATTAGTGAAAGTGACATTGTCGAGTTAGGTAGTGCAAATATTTGAATAAACGACAATTGTCACTTAGAGTTCAGCAGCCTGATGACAAGGGGGAAAAAAAGCTGTTACAGAGCCTTGTGGACCTGCACTGAATGCTGCAGAACCTCTTTCCAGAGGCTAGCACGGAAAACAGTCCATGGTGAGGGTGGGAGGAGTCTCTGATAGTATACCCAGCTCGGGACACGGAGCACCTGGGAGCAATGTCCTGAATGGAGGGGAGAGAAGTCCCAATGATCTTCTCCACTGTCCTCACCACTCTCCTCACATTCCTCCTGTCAGCTTCTACACCACATGGAGAAGCAGCTGGTCAGGATGCTCTCTGTTGTGCTCCTGTAGAATGTAGTGAGGATGGGCGGGGGCAGGAGAGCTCTCCTCATCCTTCACAGGAAGTGCAGATGCTGCTGTGCCTTCTTGACCAGTGCCGCAGTGTTCACAGACCAGGTGAGGTTGTCTGTGGTGTGCTTCCCCAGGAACTTGGTGCTGCTGACCACCTCCACAGCCGTGTTGTTGATGAGAAGTGGAGCGTGGCAGGGCTGCTTCTTCCTGAAGTTGACAATAATCTCTTTGGTTTTGTTCATGTTCAGGATCAAGTTGTTTTTGCTACACCAGCCCACCAGCTGTCGTGGTCATCCCTGATGAGGCCCACCACTGTTGTGTCAACCGCAAACTTCACAATGTGGTTGGTGGTTCCCAAAGAAGTTATTTAGTTCATTTAGGAAGTCCACATCATCGTCACATCCAGGAGGGGCAATCCTATAGTTGGCGATAGTCCGTATACCTTGCCACATATTAGAGGGATCATGGAAAAAGTCTTGTCCCTGTGCTGAAGACACCACGTCCCTGAGGCTTCAAGGACTACAGACCTGTGGCACTGGCTCCCCACATCATGAAGACACTGGAGAGACTTGTCTTGGAGCAGTGCCAGCCCTTGGACAGCGATACAGGCGGATTCCCCCCTTGTGATTATTTACTATCTGACTGACAGGCCACAGTAAGTGCGCAACAGTGTGTGTCAGACAGAGTGGTCAGTAATACTGGAGCCCCACATGGGTCTGTCCTCTCTCCCTCTACACCATAGACTCAACTACTGAGACCTGCCATCTCCAGAGGTTCTCGGATCACTCAGTGGTAGATGTATCAGTGAGGGTGCTGAGGATGAGTACAGGACTACTGTGGACAACTTTGTCACATGGTGTTAGCTGAACTATCCATAGCTCAAAGACCAAGGAACTGATTGTGGACCTGAGGAGGAACAAGGTGCCTTGGACCCCTGTTTCCATCCAGGGGTCAGTATGGACATTGTGGAGGATTTTAAGTATCTGGAGGTCCACACTGATTATAAACTGGACTGGGTAAAGAACACTAACACCCTCTACAGGAAGGGACAGAGTCGTCTCTTGTTGTGTGCTGGGGCAGCAGGCTGAGGGTAGCGGATGCCAAAAGACTGAACAGACTGATTCGCAAGGCCAGTGACATTGTGGGAGTGGAGTTGGACTCTCAGACAGTGGTGTCAGAGAGGAGGAAGCCGTCCATGTTACATGTCATCTTTGACAACGGCACTCGTCCACTCCATGACATGGTGGTCAGCCACGGGAGTCAAATCAAATCAAATATATTTCATCCATCCACGGTCCATCAGAAGGGAGCCTGAATGAAAGAGAGGAGGAGAAGGCACTGCATGAAAAGTGGGATTTTCGTCCCCGTAAACGCCCGAAAATCTCCCAAATTTTCGGCAGTTAACGACAATTTACAGCCTGTGAACGTCGCGTTCGTCTGTGCCACATACTGATGGAAACGAACCATGACGTATGTGGAGCTTGCGGAGGTGCAAACAGCTCTAATTAGCATATGAATAGCAGCGAAACCACGCCTGGCTACTCAGTATTGGATGAAACCTATACTTTTAAACAAGAAAAATCACTTGTGATTGGTTGGCAGATCTGTCACTATTGGTCACCCTGGGTCATTATAAAATATATATGTATATATATATATATATATGCATAGCTCAAAGACCAATACGCACTGCGTATGGACACAACACATCTATTAATGCACCCGAATAATAGTCACATTGACCAAAAAAAAGATCTAATCTAACGAGTCTTACCCTCTTTCTTCTCGATTGACTCCGAGCTGAACTCTTCACAGCTCAGCCTGCGATGGAAGATCTGGTTGTTTGTACCTAAAGCTCCTTACTGTCTCGTAATGTCTTACAGTCAGCTGGAAAACAATTAAATGAGAGTGGTATGAATAAAAAAAATTTAAGTCACAGTAAAATCAAACAAGGAAGGAGAAAACAGTAAACGTTACTTACACACGATGGCATCATTATCGGCATCATGTAAATCTGGACTTGCAGACAGAGCTCCGAGCTAATAGGAGGCACGGTCTCGTTATGAGGCGAGGTTAGTCTGTGAAAACAAAATGCTCACAGCGATAAACCTCCGTGTCCCTCCCTCTCCGTCGGCGACACTCTCTGTGGCGACCCGGCAAAGCTCCTCCCGTCAGCACAGGCCTCCGCTCGACAATGACCGTGCCACAAGCCTAGCTCCTGCTAGCTAGCTTAGCTCCTGTTAGCTAGCTTAGCCGAACTTGCTTCATGTCCAATAAAACAAACAGTTCGACTGCGATGGAGAGTCCAGCTCACACACTCACAGCACGTCGTCCAACAACAGTTCATAGTTAAGCTGCTCCACGCCATTAACTCTCCGCTCCTTCTTCCTCGTCACTTACGCTCCGGTCAACCCGGAAGTGTATAACTCTTAAAGGTCATGAACTCTCACACGTAATAAGAATAAATTTAACTTCTTTTAAACATTCAGAACCCATGAAATTATATTTTAAAGTCACACATTTTAAACAGTAATTATTAATGCATTTTAATATCTTACTTATCTCAAAATATTTCATGCAAATTTTAACTTCTTAACAACTGGCATTTTATCTTTTAGTTCATCCCAGGAGAGAAAAAATAAAATAAATCATTTTGTGAATCTTTTTTACATAACATTGGCCATTGCTAATGACATACAAAGTAATTAATCTAGCATACTTTCATCAGATAAATCAATTCAAGCTAAAACTTAAGAGTCTATAATTAGGCTATACTGAGCCTGATCTATTTATACCAGAGTTTTTTTTAAAATGAAGTCAATACCTTTTAGAAAAATGTCACCTGGGGTAAAACTCCCTCTGCTACCCTGATTTGCATTTGTATAGCTCACAGCATTTTCATTTAATGTTAAAGCCTCCCTTAGGATCAGGGGGAGGGGGGTCAACTGCCAAGCAAGGCCCACGTCAATTTCCGACAATTCACGGCAGTTTTCGGTTTTGCCTGCAAATTGCCGTTTGCAGTCGTAAACCTGAACTTCCACGACAATCTACAGTGCCGCATACTGACAAAAGTCCCACTTTTCATGCAGTGAGGAAGAGGAGGAGAAAGAGGAGGAGGAAGCTACAGAGAGTGAGAGTGACACAGCTTGCAGCTTGTGGCAACAGAAAACAAAAACATAAGTTAGAGAAATGCGATGTTAATCAGAATAAACAGATTTTTTCTCGTCTGCAGGACAATGTAAAATCCAATACTATAGGTAACTCATTGAGACTGAGACCGACCAACTGAAAAAACTAGCAATCGACATCAAGGACTAATTAAAGGCTAAGTCAAAGAAGTGAGTTTTGAGTTTAGATTTAAAGGCTTCAAAAGAGCCAGATTGTCTGATGTCAGCTGGGAGGTTATTCCAGAGGAAGGGGGCCTGATAGGAAAAAGTCCTGCAGCCAGCTGACGTCTTCTTAACTCTGGGGACTATCAGGAGCCCTGAATTTTCAGAGCGTAATGCGTGAGTTGGAATATATGGTGGAATGAGATCTGACATGTCCGACGGGGCAAGGCTGTGTACAGTTTTGTATGTAATCAGCATCACCTTAAAGTCTGATCTTATATGTTTTGGGAACCAGTGCAGTGACGCTAGGACTGGTGTACTATAATATAATTTTCTTGCATGTGTAAAAACTCTGGCTGCAACATTCTGAATCATCTGAAGACTTTTAGTGATCTCACATGGAAGACCCAAACAAAAAAGGAATTGCAATAATCCAGCCTAGACAAACAAAGGCATGAATCAGGATCTCTGAGTCAGCCATGGACAGGAAGGACATCATTTTAGCTGTGTTGGGCAGGTGGTAGAAAGTGATCTTGGTAATTTCTTTGATGTACTTATCAAAAGAGAGGGTATAATCAAAAGTAACACCTAGATTCTTGACAGTTGAACTTTGAGAAATAACACAGTTGTCAAGAGTTATGGTCAACTTATCAACATGGTGTCTCTGTCTAGAGGGGGCAGTGATCAGCATCTCAGTTTTATCCAAATTTAGGAGCAGGAAGTTTTCTGGCATCCATTACTTCACCGCGTATAAGCAGGTCTCTAATTTCGTGATTTGAGATTTACGATTAGCTTTTACCGGCACATACAGCTGAGTGTCATCTGCATAGCAGTGGGAATGTATTCCATAACTCCGAATAAATTGGCAGAGACGTGAAATAAAGAGCAAATAGCCTAGAACAGAGTCCTGGGGAGCACCATACTTCACATTGCTAAATCTTGATGTAGTACTATTGTAGGAAACACATTTTGTTCTTTCAGACAGGTAAGATTTTAGCCAAGCTAAAGCCATGCCAGAGATACCAAATTGACTTTCAAGTCAGTCTAACAATATGCCATGATCTATGGTATCAAATGCAGCGCTGAGATCCAGTAACAGCACTGAGCTAGAGTTAGAGTCTAAAGTAAGTAAAATGTCATTTACCACTTTAGTAAGGGTAGTTTGGGTGGAGTGAAAGGCTCTGAAAGCTGACTGAAGAAGTTCCAGGTTATTAAGGAGGTAGCCCAAAAGTTGCTGGGACACAAGAGAGAATAGAAGAAGGGAAGGTTGGATACTGGTCTATAATAATTTAGAGATCCTGGATCAATCAATCCTGGATCAATCTTAAAACTAGCAGGGAAAACAGTGGTCATGAATGATAAATTAACAATATTTAACATTGTAGGTCACAGTGCTGGCCATAGATCCTTAAACAGCTTTGCAGAAAGGGGGTCCAGAATGCAAGTAGTTGGTTTTGAGGATGAGACCATTTTAGACAACATCTCAAGAGAGATATTTTCAAAGGTTTAGAGCTGAGACTAACTGATAATCAGCAGAAGGATGTTTTATAATAAACTTTGACAAGGAAGCTAGAGATGATGAGTTAATTTTAGTTCTAATCTCATCAATTTTATTGCAAAAGAAACCTAAGAAATGATTTACATTAAAGGGTGTACAGCTCATGGGCTGTGGTTTTTGAGTAAGTTTAGCCACAGTGTTGAAGAGAAATCTAGGGTCGTGATTATTATTGTTTAAAGGTGGCAGGGTCACACAAGTAAAAATTATGTTGTCTTCAAATTCAAGTTCATTTTTTCTTCAGTTTATTCAGTAATGAAAACTAAAAGTTTGTTTATTTAGGCTTAAAAAAAAAATATTTTTCTGCTGATTAAAATGTCTTCTTCAAAACTACACCTTTATGCATCATTTTAGTAACTATTTTAATAACACTGATTGCGGTAGCATTATTATGTGTCTGCCAGAGCTGACACATACACACAAACACACACATCATCACTTTCAGGGCGGGGAGGGGGTGGATTATCTTTCTTGTCACAAAGTTGAGGCTAGCGCATACGCTAAGGCACACATAGCCACACACAACTCTAAGCTCTGACAAACACAGGGAGACTGGGGTTTCAACACACACTGAGCGCCACCTGTGCCCAAGCTCAGAGAGATCGAAGGGCAAAGTCCCACATCTCTACAGGGAGGACAGAATGGCACTAGTGAGCAGGTAGGCATGAAGGGAGCCAAGCCCACCCTGTCCTACTGTATCAGCTGGTATCTCACAGATTAACACTTGGATGGGCAGATAGGCTTGTTAACACATGCTCCCATCCACCCCTGCCTACCACACACACACACACACGGACGCACACATACACACACACACACACACACACACACACACACACACACACACACTAAAACAGCTAAATCCTCCACCACGGAGAGCAGATTTCAGGCTCATCGTCTCCATTCTATCAGGGTGGAGACGTAAAGTGATGGCAGGTGTACCGAAGCAATCCCAGTCAGGATTTGTAACACTGCCATGGGTGGGAATCAGTAAAGAGAACTGGAGGCCAGGCTGTCCTGGTGTGTGTGTGTGTGTGTGTGTGTGTGTGTGTGTGTGTGTGTGTGTGTATGTGTGTGTGTGTGTGTGTGTGTGTGTGTGTGCATGCTATTCTTTAAGTAATAGACCCACAACATACATACAAAGCAGAAGCTGAGTAAAGTGACTTCAGCAAGGCTTTTTATTGCTTAGCACATTTGTTTTGCTGATGGAGCTATGACGCCAGAAATAGAAATCATTTCACCACTGCGAAATTGAGCACAACTGAAAAATGAATACCATTTTAACAAAGTCGGAGTCAGTTTACTTACTGAGATAATCTTCTGGTAAGTAAACATACTGTTACTTTTCAAAAACAAGTACTCAAAAGAAGTAAGCGCAGTAATTACATTAAATTTAAATTCAAATATGTGTTTTTAGATTGTGTGGCTCCAGATTGGCAGGCCAGTGGTACAAAAATACAGGTCCTTCAGCTGTTTGTGTTTTGTATCAGCCAATTGACAAAACATTTAGCCTCCAAATATGAAAAAAAATAAGCATTATTTTATTTTTCATCTAAGATCAAAATATGATAAACAGCCTCTTCTATGTGTCTGCAGGGTCACTTCCCACTGACCAACATGCAGACTCCGGGACTGCATCATTACAGTATATCACACTCACATCAGAGGAGTGCCTTATCTCTCTGCCCTGTATGTTTGTGCTAACATTCTCCAGTTGTGACAAGGGATAATGATTAGTGAGCCACAGATCTGGAATCCCATCAGTTAAAACTACTCACAGTGACAGCTCTCCTACAACAGAAACACAGAGGGAAGAGCTGCTATTTTCCTCCCCTCCTCCACCTCTTTTTATAATCAGATATCCCCCTTTTTCCCCTTCACTTCCCTTCTCACCTTTTCTCTCTGTCACCTGGACCATTTCCCTCTTGTTTTCCCCTTTCCCTGCCCTGTCTCTGTCTCTCTGCATTTTATCTAGCACTAGGGTTTAATACACGTAAGAGACAACTACAAGTTTATTATCAGGTGAACTGCAGCCAGCCATGAGTGTGGCAGTGTGTGTCTAACCCAACATTTCAAAGCCCTACTCTCCCATTCCCAATAATGTTGTTGCCTGCTGATCTACCACTTTAACAATGCTATTGATACATCACCGTCGTTTCTGGTGAATAATTACTGCTGTCCACACATGCAAATAACACCTGCACTGCATGTGTACAGTTGAGGACACACTCAAATATTCACAAAAGCTTTCAGTAAAACATTACACCTTACCCATATATTGTTATTTTTGCAAGTTATACTGCACATCACAATTTAAGATAGCTTGGTAGCTCCACCCACGCTCCACCCATTTGCCCATTTTTGATTAGCTGGGAGTCACTTACTGACACCGGCCAGTGTGACCATGATCAGGCTTCACTTTGGCCCTTTAGAAACCTATGGCTGATGTCACAGTGGCTCTGTTCACTATATTATACAGTCAATGGTTCACACCTCCCTCACTCGTGGCTCCTGCAGGCTACCCACCATTCTCCCGGTCTACTTACTGGTGTAGTACACTGTTTCACACAAGGCATCATTATGTAGTGCTCATGCAAAATAGTGAATTTTGGGTTAAATTCGGCTATCAATAATCATTAATGATTATCAGGGATAATAATTGATAATGATAAATAATAAGATTCAATTTACATTAGATCACCTCGGTGCACCACCCTTGAAGAAGGGAAAAAGATTCAATCCAATTCATCAAATCAATGTCATAAAAAGGTACTAAAGTGTCAGTTTGTGACTTTGATTAATAAACAAATTAATTACTATAACCAAGATTACCATGACAGTAGAGGTAGAGGTTGACATCATTCACTCTAGTACAATATCAAACAGACAGCATGGAGGTTCAAAAAGATGAAAACACACTAACTATCATGTTCTATATACAGGTGCGTGTGTGTGTGTGTGAGATGTGATGCCACGTTAGAGGAGATGGTTAGTTACATGCAGAGACTCTGAGTCTGTGTGAAGCATCATTCGACTAACGTTGAATTAGCCACCTAGGAAAGCAAACTGACCTGAGATCTCAATAACACTCAAACAGTGGACAAACACATTGATTGAACACATATGCATTACATCAAGTAAAGTTAGAAGTCCTGTGCTTAGTCGTGCTATGCTATGCTATCTAGGCCCAGTCTTTGAAGCAAAGGTGCTGGTGGTTGCAGGAGAAAGTTGGGATTCCAATGTTGAACAATGCTCTTCTTGCTGTGTAAGGTCTGATGAAAGTTAGCAGGTAGATGAACCTGATCAATCCTTTTCTTTGCAGGGATAGCAACTTGGCGCTTACTTACTTCGTGTTCCTCAGATGGTTGAGTTAGCTGGCAAGCTTTGCGTCGAAGCTGCTGCTAACTGATCTGGAATACTAGCAGGACCTTGTGTTGCTGCAGTGAGAAGAAGTTCTTTGGGCCTGCTGCAAATGCAGCTTGCAACTCACAGCAGCTGTTTGGCCCAGAAGAATCCAGAAGAAGAGATCTTTAGGCAAAGGAGCCCTGTGGAGAGAGCAGTGGAGATGACCATTGGAGAGGGAACAAAGAAGGACTCTTGACTATCTAGTCAGAGGGGGTATTGTCACCCTGACCAATAGTAGCTCAAAGCTGAATTTGCGCCTAGTTGTGAAGACTGGGAAATTCTGGGAAATTGAGTTCAGTTCAGAGTCCATTTTGAAATCCACAATGAACGACTTCATCAGTGGGTCCCAACACTTGCAAACTGGCCTTAGACTGGGGTCTTCCTTCCTTACTGCACCTGTGCACACCAAGTCTGTTAAGGCTTGGGGTATTCAGCTCTGTCACGGCATGCCTGAGCTCTCATCTTGCAGTCGGCATACCTGCTTGGCATCTGCTGGTTAGCTGTTAGGTGGCAGCAGAGCCCAGTGTACCAATCACCGCCAGCTGAATCCAGGTGTCTTTCCAGGTTGATTGCCTAATCATGTAAAAAGTTGTTCAAACAAAAGATCAAAACAGTGCCACCACCAATACCAGTCCTTATATACATCTCCTCACCACATACACACATACTCCATCACCCTGTGACACATTCACAACAGATCAGTGATCAATTCATTATGCTGCTGAGCTGCAGATTCCTCTCAGAGGAGGGAGGCAGGAAGGATAAATGTTGGCGTTCTTCATGCACTAGGTTCTCAAAAATGTCATAGAAATATGTGTTTATGTGCAAGAGTTCAAATAGAAACTACTTGTAGTGACTCACCAAAAACATCAAGGTCCATCATCCTCTTGGAACTAAGAATATTCACTGTCATTATATTCATCCCATCCTCATCAGGAAAGCTACCATATGGACTAACATAACAGCTATTTCAACTCATACCTACGTTTATTGTTAGGCAGAACCAAGTTAATAGAGCAATGAACTACGCATAGAAAGGAGTCAGGGATGGACAGTTTGCTTAAACACTACAGGACACCCATCCAGGAGACCACTCTTTGGGTCCAGTGTGAAACAGTGAGTTCTTTCAATGTTATGTAGTTAACGGAATTCATGTGCATAGAGTTACTGAAGTTATGTATGGATTGTATACGTTTGCGGAGGTCACGCTCTGAGGAGCATGCTGCAGCCAGGTTAATAAATGGGAAATTTGAAGGATACTTTTTTAGCTGTTTGACCATGACGATAAGCCACTGATCACAAACTGACAATTAGTTGCTGTCAGATCAGACAGCAATGACACTTAAAGGCCCCCACACACCGCCCAGACGTCCAACTGCCTTATCCGACCACTCTCCGACCACTCTGTTGCCTCTCGTCTGACCCGTTCAGCACAAAAGTTGCACTGAAACACACCGCTTCGACGTGCTGCCCTACTCCACAGCAGCGTGTACGTTCTGCGCTTGCGCGAGATGCAATAAGCGGCTGGCGCTTGTGTTTTTAGTTGTAAACGAGAGGCTTATGCACGCAACTCTCTTTACTTTCGATCAAAACGAAACTTAAGTATTTCAGATAAAAACAGCTGCATACTAAACATGCAGCGAGGCGCTACCAAACGAACACAAATTAATTCGTCCTGAACGGACATAATAACAGCCAGTCTCGTGCCAGTACTGCAGAGCATGAAAACGAGGAATAACGGAACGAAGTGCATAGAAAAACAGAGCGCACACAGTATTCCGCCCTCCCACACACCGCGCTGATTCGCTAGCACACCGCCAATCAGAACGGCCATTCAGCTGGCACACAACCAATCAGAGAATCCAATGGCTCAGACGTCTGACAGCCCTCCTCCTCAGACTTCGCATGCTGAGTCGGAGCAGACAACGTCCGAATGGCTTCGAAAGCTTCCGACGCAGCTGAACACACCGAACAGAAATGTTCCCGACCTCGTCCGAGTCTCTCCAAACGCTTCAGACGTCCAACGGTTGGGCCGGTGTGTTGCTGCCTTAAGATGCAAAAAAGAGTTAATGACTTACACAAACTGTAGATAAAATGAAAGCTACATTAGAAGCAAATGTGAAGCAGATATAGGAGGCGGAGCAAGAGGTGGAGGACACGGAAAAGCAAAGACGGAGTCAATCAGAATGCGTGAAAGGAAAAAAAATTATGAGAGGGGAAAAGCAAGCTAAAGCAGAAGCTAACTGAGAGACAAAACAAGGTTGAGAAAAGGCAAAGACAGCTTGTATTCACCAGTAAAAACATTAAGACCAGTCCAATATCAACAGGTTGTACTTTCCTATTAGATGATTCTGGAGTGCATGCTTTAGATCCTACATTCAGTGACATTGCAGGAGGTAATGTGTCCTTAATGCAGCAAGGTAAAAAGCAGTGTAATGTTAGGGGAATAGGAATGTAACACATCCAACATGAATGCTGAATAACAGAGCTTAATTTGAGCAACGATAAACATCAGCTTCTTACCTTTGGGTGAGTACTCTCTACTGTTATAAACTGTTCAACGTTTTTACGCTTGATAGGTATCTCACTCAAATCACAGTTTTACAATAAAAGCCTTTACGCACAGTTGGCTGACTAGCGGAAGACAAGTGAAATCAAATTAAATGAATTTGTATAGCCCAGAATCACATTTGCAGGATGGAAGTTTTGGCTGGGCAAGGTGTTAATCTTTGTCTTGTGTTTCTTTGCTCATGCTAGCTAGACTAGCATCCACATACTCAGCTCACCAAGCTAATTTACCAGTTAAATGTTCAAATCCAAATGTCTTACAAACATATTACATTTGATAATGCACTGTGAGCCATATTGCTATTATCAGACATGTTGTTCTTGTTTTTTCCCTTGCAAGCAACTCGTAAAGCAACATGACAACCTGAATTGGGAGTGTAGAAACTGTGCAGAATTAGCAGCAAAGCTTCAGTCAACTAATTAGTAACTTTAGGATCTGGCCATTGGCCATTTTGTTACTGTCATTTGCAATTGTTTTACTGTGACAAGTAAAATTAGTAGAGGAATGTTTGTGTGTTGTGTGGTTGTTTAGTCGGACCATGGATGTACTGTTTTCCACACAATAGCCTTCATTTACAAACAATTTTGACAGTGGAGATTCTCAGTTAGGGTTGTCATGGATTAAAGGTGACGTAGGAAGACCACATAGGCCACATGAGGTGACAATGTTCTCTCTCAAATACATTCAAAGCAAACACTGGGTAAGTCATAGGATTTTATCTCCCATATTAGAGTTTGCATAAGAAGTTGATGAACCCACCTGTCATTGGATAGTAAAGAGGAATTTGGTGGGGAGCAGTAAAAGAGATGCCTACCAGCTGTATAGATGTCTAGCACGGTGATATATGAGGGATCTGGGAAAGAGGTGGTGTGTGCTGCCAGACAGTGGCTAAGTGATTAGGGACGTGTGGCGTAACCCTGTGCCATATTTAGCCGCGACGGGGCGCCCCGTCCCCTGCCATCTCCTTGAGGCCCAGCGCCAGATGTTGAAAGCTGCTGCGGCACGCCTGGCCGAGCAGGGTGGCACAGCAAGCCTGGGTACAGTGAGGATAACACCACCCCCCTGCCAACTGCCTTTCATTCACTCATAGGCAGAAATGCACACTACAGTTTAATTTGGTATAGGGACATTGGTGTTATGTTAAAGTTGTGGGCAGATTATTGAGGTCCACTTCTTGATGTTATATTTTTTGTACTTATGATTTACTCATTACATTTTTTAAATATGCCTGTCATTTGTGCAAAATTCATACTCCAATTGAAATCATGAGATATCTTGGTGGATATGTAGCCAACTACTGAATACACTTCAATACAATTTGAAACAAATCCTAATGTTTATATAGTTTCTTGAATTGCAAATACTACATTTCAGATTTAGAAAAATATCAAGCTGAACCCTAATTATCATTTTCAGGCACACACACACACACACACACACACACACACACACACACACACACACACACACACACACACACACACACACATTCTTAACTGAATGATCTCTCTACAGATGTTGTGCTAACAAGTGTCCCACAATTAGTCATCCTCTCTGCCTGCTTCCCTTTTTTTGTTCTTTCTTTCTCACTCTAGGACACTCTGCCGGAGGCTGACCAAGATAAAGTTTTGACTGGCAGGACCATTTGTTTTAATCAGGTGTTTGCAGACGCTTCCCTGACCTCCATTAGTTGAAGTTTTAATTGAAATTAACCCCCACTACTACCCCAATTAACCCACGTCCCCCCTGACTGGTGCAGCCCTCGTCCCGAGCATCTGTTTCGGGGCAGGAGGAATGGAAGTCAGAGTGGGGAACCGGAGGGGAAGGGGGGCTGGCGCGACCGCTGAGGATGCAGTGTTGTCACCCGAAGAGAGTCAGCATCACGTCAAGTGTACGCCAACTGCGCCTGGCTTGCCATGAAGCCCCGGGGGGCCTTCTGTCTCTCTGTCTACAACATCCCAGCAGCGAAGCTACACATGGCTTAGTCTTGGCCAGCGGGAGGTGGGGGGAGGTAGGTAAAGAGATGAGCTCCAACACAGGAGAGGAGGATGAAGATGTCCCACAGGGGGGGAGGCACAGAGAGGAAAGATGGGAAAGTTGGGAAGATGAGAGAGTGGAGAAGTAGTAGAGGATGGGTTGGGGGTGTAGAGTGGGATGGGAAGAGGGAGGGAGGTGGTAATTACTGTACAGCATGCTTTCTATCTTAAGCCTCCCTGCTGGAGATAAGAGTGTGTGGATAGAGTACGGAGTGAGTTAGTGTGTGTGTGTGTGTGTGTGTGTGTGTGTGTGTGTGTGGCCTCAAACACCTGTTTTCTTGCCTGTGGAAGGTGTAGAGTAAGGAAGCTGTCAAAGTGGCCCCTCTAGCTCAGAGCTGAGACTACTGAGTGTGTACACATGCTGAGGTATCTTTGTTTAGCCTTCTCTCATGCCCAAAAAGTAATTGTGCAATTAGAGTTTCAACTACAAATATAAAAGCACAATCAGTAAGAGCCAGTGTATTGTATGGACAGCTGTTGTGACAGCAACAGTTTAAAGAAATAATTCTCAATGATAACTCACTTCCTCACCACTAACCTGAAAAACTAACTTTTTGTTAAGGTTGGCGAAGAATTCCTTCAAATGTATTTTCTCACCTCAGAACGACATAGCAAAAATAGAAAAACTATCCCACTGGAATTCGGATTTAAAGTTTCAAGAGTGTTACGAAACTTTGCTTTAGTGATAACTGAGAGCTTATTAAATGTGCTATAAACTGTACAGCATTTTAACAATTTTAACAACAATAATCAATTACTGTACTCAAAGCAGCTAAGAGAAACGTTCAATTTTCATCGATGTGAGCACCAACACCTCACATCGTAAAGATCTTGATCTGCCGAGCATGCACAATTGTTTTTGAAACTAGTGACAGATCGACGCAGCTTTTTTCTAATAATAATTTCATTCTTAAACACAGCTGTTTGCATGACCCACAACAACTTGGGATAAACAACTGTTACACGAAGATGGGGAAACAAAGAAAGAAACACATTTTCAGAATTAGACCGGTTGCAGGCATTAATTCAGACCTGGTATAAAATCCATCCTCAGTGATAAAATCACAAGTCGACAGCTCTAAGTCTGTCAGTTTACATCTGGCATTGACACGCATCTTGAGTGAAGACTTGTGATCAGATCTCACTTCCTCCTTAAATGTAACATGTCCATCAATGGGCCAAACAGACAAGATGACACGATGTATAATGTTTACCATATTAAAAAGAAGGCACAAACATTTAAGAATGTGTATACAGCTTTTCACAAAGTTTATAGAGTTTCTCTTATCTCAATAACTCTCAAAATTGAGTGATTTTTTAAGGTAACCTGGAGACTTTCTCTAGGGGGTCAAAGAAGTAGTCTATTTTGGTTACTGCTTACTATGTCTGTAAAATCTGATATTTCCCAATAAATGAAATTGTGTCTCCTTTCATTAATTTAGTGTAAAAAAGTGTTCAAACAGCTGGTAGGTAAGACACACCTAGGACAGAGAAGCAGACAAACTGGTCCAGTGATGCTACAACAAACGGACCCTTTACAAGGAAAGCCACATTTATTTAGAATTTTCTTCACTGTTTTGCAAAGTTTGTTTCGTTACTCCCCACTCAATAACTTGTAAAATCACACTATTTTTTATATGGGATATGGTGATTACTAGTTCAATAGTTAGGTGAAACTGTGTGTTCACAAAAATCTCCTGCTATTATTAGCAGATTAAGAGAGCCCGAGTATGTACTTTGCATTACAGTGAACCACATACAAAGTAGACACTGTTGCAAGCCTTTTTTCCTTGTTGTAATTTGCCGCTTCATGTTGTTTCACTGTGAACGTCAATTGAGCAGGCGGTCCCTCAGTGTGGTCCAGGACACGTGTGTGCATACGCTGATGTGGTCTGAGTGATCAGATCTCAAATGCATCCTCAATGCATCTTGGGGAATGGTAACACCTGTACTTAAAACTCAACCCCAGCAGTATTTTTTAATCCTTTCCTGACAATGTTGATCAGCTACACTGTTCACCTTTTACAAATACTGTAAATATATTTTGTGCAAAAAAAGAAAAAAAATATATGTGTTGTTAAAAGAGCAGTCTTGCACTGTAGATATAACACATAGCTAAGACTAGAGTCTAGGTTCGGAAGAGAAGTTTTAAGACTTATTCTCAAGAATAACAGATTACAGACCATAAGGTAAGTTTGAACTGCTGGAGTGGGGCTTTAAAGGTGTCAACAGTCTAATAACAAAACAGAAAAAAGAATCTGTTTCATAAACCTCTACATCTTAGGTTGTAATTTTAGAAACAACATGTGTTGAAAATGGGCAGTCCATATACTTTTAGTGTCCTTCATTGATCATAAAACTTGAATTTATCTTACGTTTGTCCAATGTTCTACAGAGTAATGCAAGTGTCTGGGGAAGAAAACCTGAAGATCTTAGTCCAAGCCTTACGAAGAGACAGCACCACTTATAATGTGAGGAATTGACTTTAAAAGAAGCAGTAAATGTACATAAATAGAATAAAAGTTAACCCAGAGAGGGTTTATAAAAGTATATCAGTGAGATAACGGATGGACAGAATGCCAACCAGCTGTGAGCTACAGAGCACTGTGATAAGCAAACAAAAGAACCCACAATAAGTAACACTTGCAGCTCCTGTTGATGCATGTCATGGGGTTGTTGGTTGGGATGGTAATAGCTGTGGTAATTGCAGGGTGCTTTAAAAATGGGCAACAGTGCATCAGTGCTCTATCCTTCACCTGAGACAGGAAGAGCCAAATGGAGGGGTTAGGAGCTGAGGTTGGGAAATGGTGGAAGTGGTCGGGTAAAGGGAAAAGGTTGTGTGGGGATGGTAGGACAAAAAGGCGAAGGACTTGGCCCCTGCCTACTGTCACAATCAAGAGCCATCCTTCATGTTAGACCCCCCAAAGGAGATTTGGCCTTCTCCACACACGCGTAGGAACCGTGCCACTGTAGAAATCTGGTCTCCAGCCAGACTCTGTGTATGAGGTGGTGATGATGTGTGTGCTAGGCTGGGGGTTGTGGAGTATCAGATTCAGGGTGGAGAATACCCATCAGCAAGTTGGGCTCACACTCTGGCTCTTTCCTTGGCAATTAATCAGTTTTGTCCATCAGCAAAAGTGCCTTTGTTATAGAGTAGCATAGCTTAGCAAGTTGGAACTCAGCCCGTAAACCGGAAATCGGCCAGTGTATGGTGATGAGTATGGACTGGAAGCTGGAGAGGCTAGTTCGCCTCCTCGTATCCTTAGAGCAAATCCAATCATCTCTCCAATCAACTGAAAATGGCCTGAAACATGCTCCTAAACACTTTGTTGATGTTATTGTTGTTGAATAATTTTGGCACCAAAATGTTGTCAACATTCATCTCAAATCCTAACCTAACTCTTCCCCAAGGTCAAAAAAATGTCAATACAAATATGTCCCAGTCAACTCGAAGTGGCCTAAAAGATGCTCCCAAACACTTTCTGGAGGAATACTTTTGACCCTTTCTCTTGGTCAATTTTCATCTCTGATCCATCCCATTCACTTTGCAAGCCTGCCTCTAACTTGATACCATCTAAAGATCCAAAAAAAGTGCAAATACATGATGGTGATGAATAAATACAAATGGCCTGAAACATGCTCCTAAACACTTTCTGGAGGAATAATTTTTGCAGCAAAACGTTACCAAACCAGTGCCTTCTTGGACTGTGAGACTTATAGACAATTTCAGTTGCATTTTAAATCTCCCGCCTATGGGTCGCACGCATAACATGTTGTCAAAACTGCCCCCTTCCTACACAGATGTCTACATCTGGATTCAAGTGTGTTTAATGTGGTAAAATACTGCTGTAGCCCATTTTATTTTTTCATTCGTTATTTTTTTTTTTAAGAACGTGGTCCTTTTTTAACAATCATAAGTGGACCTTAAGCTACAGAAAGTTGAGAACCCTGTGATGAAACCTCAAACCCATGAAACTGTAACTCAATGTGGAATTCCTGGACCATATTTTACTGACTCACTGGTACCTGAAGCAACACGCCCCCAACACTGTTATAACATCGTAATTTCATGGCATTAGACCACAGGACACAGTAACAGCAAAACTTTGACTCTCATTCCCTCTCACCTAACCTGGTGTGGTTTGGAATGTGCTTACAACTATTATGTGGCTTAGATATGTCCACCATGGTTGCCCTGCTAACATTGGCCCCAAATCAGAAATCTGAAAAAAAAAAAAAAAAAAAAAAAAACTGCAAATTAACCTGTAAGATAGCTGTTACACAATAAAAGGACCACAGAGGGTAGTATACTCTTCAAAGTTGGCTGATAGAGGCAGATCCATGTACAGTTTATGTGAAACTCCTGCACACACAGAAACGCACACACCTTCACTATTTAATAGATGAACTTACCTGCAGATGTTTTCCCTGTTTTTGGAATGGATCCCAATCAGGGGTTCCCATCGCCGCGGCTACATCCATCGAGGAACAAATTACAGTTGGGGATTAGGATTGGGGAGGGGGGACAACCCAGTGTTTTATCAGTGGGGCCATGTTCCGTCTGCCGAGCCGCTTATATTTCAGGTAAACATAATCCAGATTCGGCTCTGGCGGGGGTAGATTCAATTAAGATACAGAGACAACTTTGTTAATGCGGTCGTATCTTAATACCCTGGCCACAGCTTGTAATGAATCAGGGCTCAGGGGTGGGAGCTGCTAGTCAGGGACAAGGGAAGAGGACTGAGTGTGACGGTATCCTGCGGCATTGGCTGCTGGAGTTACAGTCATCAGGTCCAGCCTAGTACCTTATGGGTGGGGAAACTTAGAAATATTGTGTTTTCAGGTTTGTCTCAGCGCACATCAGATATTGATTTGACAAGAGAGCACATTTCAAACATTTGTGTTTCTAAGATATTTTTTTTATCAAAGAATAAGAACATTGTTGAACTGATCACTACATTGTCATAAGGCAGTAGAGAGACAATGTGTTATCTTCTAATTTGTTACTTTGTGAAACTGATCTAGTGCCTTTTTAAAATGTGCCTGCTCAGAATGGGGCTATTGCTCCGCCTCTGGTATTGCTGCTTGCAGCTTTCTCATGACCTGACCATCCAAATTACTTTACACTCAACACTGAATGCATAGGGTTATCAAAATGTTAACATTAAAAATCTAATTATCAGATGCTTAATCGTGGATAACCAGCATGTTATTGTTTTCTCACTGCAATGCATGAGTATAGCAAGTTGTGCACCACACTGATCTCCATTTTGTTTACATCTGTGTCCTCAAGAGATCACATGAGGTGGTGCATTGCGATCTCTGAAAGGATAACCTTATCGTGTCCTAAAATCTTGTAGTGTGTGCATGTTTAAGATGAGAGAGAGAAAATAAACCTCTGGAGTTTATCCTTGTGTGTGACACTGCCAGATTTCGAAATTGGATAGGGTTTTGAAATGTCTTGTAGTGTGAGGCCAGCCTCAGTTTGCAGATGGAGCTGGAGGGCTGAAGCCACGCCCCCACTTTTGCATATATAAATATTGATGAAATTGCAGTGAATTTTACTATGCACTTCCATTGGTCCTTAGCAACAAACGACTGAAATAGATTAACAGGCCACTACAGAGTCGAAAATACAAAACAACACAACTTTGAGCACCAAATATCATGCATCCTTTTTACATTGGATAAAGAGTTCACAAGAGCTCATGAGTTTCACTAATCATGACTCATTTCTAGGCATATGTGAGAACATGAAATTTCTATTATTTCTAACTTCTATTAATCAGTATTAGTTTGAAAACACAGTCAAATCATTGATTTAATTTTGTATTCATTTTCTTAAAATTTTAACAAAATGTATTACATACATCTGACACACAGAAATGTGGCACAAAACAGGCCATTTCAAAAAGTGGTGGGGACATGTCCTCAGTGTAAACAACACCTTTTGTTAAACGTCAACTAGTCCTCCCAAATGCTTTTGAGATTCAATTCAAGTTTTAAATACCAAAACCAGAATCCCCAACGTTCAGTACAGTATTCTCAAAAGATTCAGCATTACACCCGAATGACCATCCATCCAAATGAGTAAAATAAGATGCTAAAATCCATACAGCTATCTAGTGCATTGCTGGAGTTGGGATTAGATGATGCACAGAATACAATCAATACAAATGGGATGTTTTTTTTTTTTTTTTTACCCCTTCCCTCTCATTAACTGAAGCAAAAAAAAAAAATACTTTTCCTATTTTAGGCAGCAGTGGCATTGGGACATGAAGTCGACTATTGCTGTTAGTCTAATCTCCTCTGGATGTCAGAACTGAAGCCCGAAGTGAGTCTTTGTCCTCCAAGACACGGCAAAAAATTATTTCCCACCCATGCAGAAACAGTTTCACATCATCTGATTTGGTGGCCCAATTGATGAAGGCATTTCCCCAATGGCATCTACAAGAGCTGCACAGTCCCAAAGCTCTTTTGGTCTTTCAGTCTGGGTCACTAGCTCAACAATCCTTCTTCTGTATCAGCTAAGAGACAGCCACCCTGAGACCCATGTGGTGAACAGACTGCCTAACCAGAGCATATCTCATCCCTCTGGAAGTTAATATTTATTGATGGCACTAGGCTGGTGTTAGAACATTAAAAAGGGGATCGAGAAGAAGGGCTCTGCGGACTTAAGCCCTGGGAGGCCTCGGCGACTCAAAGTCTTATTCAGATGATGTGCCGTGAGATGCTTGTCCTTGAAGAAAGGGAATTAGTGTATGTGGAAGTCAAAGGAAAGATGGAGAGGGAAAAAAGGGGGGCTGAGAAAGACAGGAAGAGAATGTGTTTGACAGAATGAAAAATGTGTGTGTGTAGTTGTGAATGTGTGTTTGCATGCATATTTGTGCACACGCTCGTGTGAGATAGGAGGGAGAGGAAGGCAAAGCTAGACTTCTTCACGCAGGGTGAGATGATGCATAGAGCGCAGGCTGGTACAAAAGTGTTACCACAGGACCGAGCAGACAATCCCCTCTCCAGGAAGCGCAGATCAAAGCGGATTTAAGTAGTCAAGTCTTGTTCCGTGTGGTTCCACCCAGCGGTCTCGACCCTGTAGCCATACTTTTCCTCTCTGTGCTGAGATCAGTTAGGAGCAGTGACGAAGCTTCAGAATTCAGTCACGGCAAAATTTGATGGAGAGGTCCCGCTTTTCCTCAGAAGCACTCTCCACATTGTGTAGGCCGTTGTAATTTTTCTGTTGAAGATACATTATAATCACATTGCTGTGTATATAAAGCTGCCTTTTAGCCTAGCTCTAGTTATTTAGTAAAATCATCAAGGATTTAGTGAAATGAATGGGTTTGACTGAGACACAACATCATGTTGTGGTTTTGAACATTATTGAATATCATGCCCCATTGCCTATACTTACTTTATACCATAAACCTAATGTATGACCCACACAGCGTTCACATAAGACATTTCTTCCACTTTAAATCTTATTTCATTTACTTTTGCATACACTTGAAATTGTTTCAGGAGTTAATTCCAAACTGCTATATTTTACTTTTGTGGCGCTGCAACAGCATTACCTACAAGATACAAGATAATCATGAGGAAAGTCTTGTAATACCTCCTTCAAATGCTTGGATCTCTTTTACTTGAGACAAATAATTCAGTTTCATTCAAGTCTAATAGATGATTGGAAGACACTAGATGATTGGCTACAGCTTTTTTCCTAACTTGAAAACCTTTTTAAGCCATTTGGAAACATGTAATTTGTCCAACTATTTACTAAAATCCATCCATCCATCCGTCCATCCATCCATCCATCTTCTTCCGCATTATCCGGGGCTAGGTCGCAAGGGCAGCTGTCTGAGCAGGGACACCCAGACCTCCCTCTCCCCGGACACTTCCTCCAGCTCTTCCGGAAGGATCCCAAGGCTTTCCCAGGCCAGCCGAGTGACATAGTCACTCCAGCATGTCCTGGGTCTTCCTCTGGGTCTCCTCCCGGTGGGACATGCCAGGAACACCTCCCAGGGAAGGCGTCCCGGGGCATCCGATACAGATGCCCGAGCCACCTCAGCTGGCTCCTCTCGATGTGGAGGAGCAGCGGCTCTACTCTGAGCTCCTCCCAGCTGACAGAGCTCCTCGCCCTATCTCTAAGGGAGCGCCCGCCACCCTGAGGAGGAAACTTATTTCGGCCGTTTGTATCCGGGATCTTATTCTTTCGGTCATGACCCAAAGTTCATGGCCATAGGTGAGGGTAGGAATGTAGAGTGACGGGTGAATCGAGAGCTTCGCCTTTCGGCTCAGCCCTCTCTTCACCACGACAGACCGATGCAACGACTGCATTAGGCCGGCCGCTGCACCAATCCACCTGTCAATCTCACGCTCCATCCTTCTCTCACTCGTGAACAAGACCCCAAGATACTTAAACTCCTCCACTTGAGGCAGGAACTTTCCTCCAATCCGGAGGGAGCAGACCACCCTTTTCTGGTCGAGAACCATGGCCTCGGACTTGGAGGTGCTGATTCTCATCCCAGGCTGAAAACCGCCCCAGGACATGCTGGAGGTCCTGGCGTGAAGGAGCCAACAAGACAATATCATCTGCGAAAAACAGAGATGAAATCCAGTCACTCTTGAACCAGACCCCCTCCAGTCCCTGGCTGCACCTGGCTGTCCATAAAAATAATGAACAGAACTGGTGACAAAGGACAGCCCTGCCGGAGTCCAACATGCACTGGAAACAGGTCTGACTTACTGCCGGCAATGCGAAACAAGCTCTTGCTCCGTTCGTACAGGGACCGTACAGCCCTTAGCAGAGGGCCTCCCGGAGCACTTTACACAGAATGCCTTCACTGTAAACAGTGTTGGTGGAGGACTGCTTCCCCCTCCTGAGGCGCCGGATGGTTTGCAAGAATTTTTTCGAGGCCGACCGGTAGTCCTCCTCCATGGCCTCCCTGAACTTTTCCGACACCCGAGTTTTTGCTTCCACGACTGCCCGTGCTGCCGCAGGCTAGGCCTGCCGGTACCCGTCAGCTGCCTCAGGAGTCCCCCGAGCCAACCAGGCTTGATAGGACTCCTTCTTCAGCTTGACAGCTTCCCTTACTTCCGGAGTCCACCACCGGGTTCGGAGATTACCGCCACGACAGGCACCGGAGACTTTACAGCCCCAGCTCCGAACAGCCGCGTCAACAATGGAGAACATGGTCCATTCGGACTCAATGTCCCCAGCCTCCCTCGGGATCTGGTCAAAGCTCTCCCAGAGGTGGGAGTTAAAGACTTCCCTGACAGAGGGTTCCGCCAGACGTTTCCAGCAGACCCTCACAATGTGTTTGGGTCTGCCAGTTGACAGCTCAGCCCCTCTCTTCACCTGAGTGTCCAAGACATAGGGCTGGAGGTCAGATGACACGACTACAAAGTCGATCATTGACCTCCGGCCTAGGGCATCCTGGTGCCACGTGCACTGATGGACACCCTTATGCTTGAACATGGTGTTTGTTATGGACAAACTGTGACTAGCACAGAAGTCCAATAACAGAACACCACTCGGGTTCAGATCGGCGAGGCCTTTCCTCCCAATCACACCCCTCGAGGTAACGCTGTCGCTGCCCACATGAGTGTTGAAGTCCCCCAGTAGAACAACGGAGTCCCCAGTTGTGGCACTTTCCAGTACCCCTCCCAGGGCCTCCAAGATTCACTAAAATCAGTTTCTGAAAACAGTTGTGTTCATTGCATTTGCATTTCATTTAGTTGTCATTATTTGTTTTCCTTGTTTAAACATTTATTTTCTCTTTATTCATTTAATCTGATTGATTCCGGGATTATTTATTCATTTAATATATTTATCGTTTTCCCCAACTAATCAATAGTTTATGATATATCTGTCCTGCCATGGTCATTTTTAGTCATCACAAGAGCTGCTGCAGTGATTGCTAGCAGTTATGTGTGAGAGTTGATATCAAACAACCTGTTCAGTTGCATCAGTGTTATTTACACATTTACTTAATCTGACACTATTTTTCATGAATGTAGCTAGAAAGCTTTCTAGCTAAGTAGGAAGCTGACACTCACATTCTTAATCCCACCTACGAAGTCCGGATTGGGGGCAAAGCCACTAATAAGTACTTAAAATCTGAGATGATGTGGATGGAAATTTGCCAATTGTAATTTAATTTCAAAACTCAAGTAAGTGAATCAGAAGAGAAAACACTAGCGTTGTGTACCTTGCCAGGTTGAAGTGTGTTGCATTTTATAGGCACCAACTACAGATCTGCAAGATGCTATCACATTGCATTCATGTATATGTGGCCTACTGCTGGTTAATAAATGTATGCATTGCCTCTTCTATGGTGGCTTTCTCACTGTTATATTTAGGTGTCAACTTCAGGCTCAGGAAGAAGACCCTCCTCTGTGAATCCAAGAAGTTAAACCAGTTATACTTGCTTACTTACAAGACGTCATTGTGGTAATGCTGAAGGTATCTAAATGTGAAGTGACATCTTTGTCCACTAATCTCTAGGGAATAAGCAAATACTTCACACAGCAAAGGTTAAATGGTGCTAGAAATTTCTTTTTACAGTAGAAAAAGACATTTCTAGCTCCATTTAACCTTACTGCCTGTAACTCAGGATATACTGATCCCAGTATCAGCTTATATTTGCCCAGATCACTGCTATTGGCCTATCAGCAGATAAGACGACTTTTCAGTGATAGCAGTAGCCAATGTTTATCTCTTGTGTCACATCAATTTTGCACATTCATGAGCGGGCTTGGAACACCGCTTCCATCAGTTTGCAAGTCTATATAAGTACTGAACAGTTCTCCTTATTGAGTAGGTGGGTGTATAACAGGATACAACCTCTTTTAGAGCTGTTATTTTTATTTTAAAAGAGTATTTTTCAAAGGTTGTTTCAAATATGTGTATGAAAAAATAAATAACAAAAAAACATTGCCGTCAGCTATCGACCATATTTTTCATCTTAAACTTTGGTAGTGATCGAGAACTTTTGGTGCAACATTTATATGGAGTCACTGATATAATCCATTTCCATCTCTGACATTTTAACCAACTATGGTATTTGTACACTATAAGTACATGCAGTAGAGACAACAGACCAGTAATTTCTTTTACACTACAGAAAGGAGACTAGTTTTGAATAGTGGAGACTGTATATCTGTAAGTATAAGAAGTGTGCATTTGAAATAAGAGGCAGCAGATGATAAAACATCTGCAAAAGACTCTGTTCCATACAGCACAAGCTGGCAGGACAGCACAGAGATAGAGCAGAGTTTGAAGGCTGAAGCTGCAACAGAAACACAGATAGTGAACAACAGAGATTTCTGAATAGGCTGATAGAGACAGTATAATGTTGTGAGAGGGGGAGCCTGCAGAATGCATATCCACAGTGAAAGTAAAGTCTGTAAGAGAAAGGGGGATATGGGTAATATGATGTGTCTTGATGTTGATCACACAGTGATAGCATGTGGGTATGAACAGTGTTGGGGAGACTTAAACTACATGTAGTTGAACTACATAGCTTAACTACAATTTGCTGTAGCTTGCTGGTAGCTAAACTACATTCATATTTTGTGCTGCGTCAAGTATTTCAACTATTTTTTGGGTCATTTTTTGTAGTTTAACTACTCAATTTACAAACTTCAATTTTGGCCAATAACATGCATACACAACAAAAAAGATCTATACAATATACGTTTTTTTATTTATTTTATTTTTCTTTGAAAAAAGGCATGAAACATGTCATGACATGCTAAGCCAACGCTGCCTCTGATTGGCTTCCCCTGGCAGCACTCAAATGTTTCACAGAGTGAGTGGGTCTTTGTGCCGAGGAAGGCAGTGCTCATATGGCACAAGCACGTCATGGACAACCCTCCTGCTACCCCTGATGCGCCCCCGAACGCACCAGCCCAACCATGGCCATATTTGAGCATGTACATGTTGAATATAGATGCATCTACAGACACGACCTACATGTTCACGTGTTAGTGCCTCTGAGGTTCCTGTGATGTTGACCAAAAATGTCAGCTTTTGTTATTTAAAAAATAAAACTTTAGTTGGAAGGCATATTTCTGCTGGCATGTGAATTTTTTGTAGGCGACTATACTTTGTTTCATATACACCACATGCTGATTTATTTAATGCTGAGTTAAATGAGTATAATAAGTATAAGTAGTTGCTAAAGCTACTTTTTTTAGCAGTAGTTTCACAAACTACATTTCTCCAGGGGTAGAAATGTAGTTTGTTCAAACTACTGCCAGGCTGAACTACATGTAGTTTTGCAAGCTACGCATGCAAAGTAGCTTCCCCAACACTGGGTACGAATGGCCATCAACACCCTAGGAAGAAAGATGCTGGTCCCATGTCAGTGCTCTGTGTAAAACCCCAGGAGTGAGGCAAACCCCCTCAGAGCAGGTCTTGTGTCATGTAAATTATTATCCTTCCTATGTCTTCAACAGTGTATTCAAGAAAACCTTAATTACAGTTTGTTTAAAAATCATTTTTGGAACTCAAAGCCTGTTTGTTGCATGTCCACATAAAACATAACATGATCTGGTAACAAGGGAGTGTGTGAAGACATGTTTTATTTTTAGCCATGCTAATGTAGTGTGTATAAGAACTTGACAGGACAAAGGAAAGTCTCCAGAGGAAACTGAATAAACTTTGAGCTTCCGTAATAAATATTTCTTTGAAGGAGCTCAGGTTTTAATAGGAGGACAGCTGCCTTACTGGAAGCAATTTCAACACTAACCTGGACTGTGTATGTGACTTTTTGGTTGTATGGAAGACAGAACATTAGCATTGACATGTGCCTTGTTCATAAATGCACACAATGGGTCTTTCTGACTAGAGAAATGCAGCAGTTAATGTGAGATTATGTCTTTCTAATCAAGGGTTTGCTGGATTATTCTTGTGTATGTTCACAAATTCCAGGTCTTGAGGAGTAAATTATCATTCATTATAATAGTTGATAACAGTTAAGCCACATTCAACTGTTTTTGGAGGGTGTTCCTGTGGCTCAATATTATTTGATGGCTTTCAAGGAATAATCTTATGACATCTATTATTATTCAAACAGCTGATATGTCAGGAATCAAAATATCTGGATTTCCCATAGACCCCAATATTTTTTGAGGCAACAGCTACATCAGTTATGGTAAGATTTTGGTAAGATTATTTTTCTCTAAAACAATTCATCATATTAGATACAGACCACAGTGAGTGGCAGCTTTTTCATTTTTTATACCAGATGGTAAACTCATGTCACCACCCCTAAGATGTGGGCTGCACCCCTCTACTGGTGTCTTCAAACCTTGCATGTGTCAGCTTATTCCCGGAGCAGTCCATTGATTAGAAACCATGCCTGGATCTTCCTTAGCTCATACTGTGAGCTCTTCCATGCCCAGGAGAGAGATGGCAGAATTTCCCTCAATGTGACAGCCTCATTCTCCATTGCTGTCCCCAGGTGGGACACTCCACCTCCCCTTATCATGGGAGAAGATCCCATCAAACAGAGGGTGACAGGGACACATTCCAAACCTCTTTCATGCTAGTTGCTGGCAAAGATGCTTCAGTCTGAGACTCTACACTGACCAGTTGAAGGTTCATAGAAAGGATGATGACACATTTCTTCATCAAGCTACTTCTGCCACCTGCCACTAAACATTAAGCCAAGATCGAGAGAATTCATTACAAGTCAACCCCTCACCCTATTTCATTTGCCCCCGCCAAAACCCAGCTCAAACTGCTTGCAACCTGTAATCCGACAGATTAATGGCAGAGCATGAAATGTGGCGTTTACGTCGACAAAAGTTAAATGTTGTAGCGAGGGAGGGGCATTCTGGCTTTGCCTTGTGGATTACGCCCTGCGAAACCCCCTTAATGCCAGTATAATTTGATGGAGCTGCCAATTTGCTGTATGCGCACTCTCTCTGCCCCAATTCGTATTCCTCCTCCCCCCGAACCAAGCCGACTTTGCTGCAGCACTTCTGAGGATGATGTGAAGTTTGGAGAGGCGGAGATACATGTTGGGGGGAGGGACAAGCAGACTGGGATCCCTGCCTCCCCGAAGCTTAAGATCACAGTGCTAATGCATTGCAGAATTTATGTCACGTCTGGCTTTGCATAATATTCTCTCTGAGTCAAAGGTACTACAGGTACATAAAAAGGAAGAAACATTTGAAAAAAAAGTTTGTTAATTTTGGGTAATCTTAAAGGTGTTTTTATCACAGTTTGACATCTTTAAATTTGACACATCATTATGATTACCATAAACAAACAACACCATCTTGAGAACATCTAAAACCTAATAAACACATTTGGGTCAAAAATGTAACCCTTTTTGTTTCAGTGTTTTAACTTACTCAAACCAAAATGGACAAAGTTTATCAGCTGGGAGATATGTGCCAGCGATGAGCGCAATATTTAATCAAAATAAACTCACATATTGTTAAGGATGCAATACTCAAAGTTTTCCTTACAAAACAGAAAAATAAAACCGTACACCATGTGAATTCAAGTTTCTCCCTTTTACAGGGCTAAGACAAGCTTAACTGTGTCCTTAACTCATCATAAAACACACTTCATTCAAACTAAATAAAACTCACCTACATAATGTTTGTTTGTGTTTTCACTATCACCTCTGGTTTGGTTTAAATTCTGTAACTGACTCCGTGAACCTAACCCGCTCAATGCTCACTCTTGAGTTTCTCTTTGACTCCTCCCATCCTGCTGAGCCTGAAGCAGCTGTCTGACACACTTGTTTTTCCTCATTCGTTCAGCCAATATAGAGGCACATATTGACATGCTTATATGTGCAGAAGTTTACGTCACATGCGTTACATACTCCGATACTCAACAATGATCGGTTTGATCTTTGATAAGTAGTCAATGATTGATCCTCAGCTACAACCTTCTTTGTAACACTGTAAACATTGTAATGTTAACTATTCAATGAGTCATCGTCAACCTCACAGTGCTATTTTTTTTTGTTCACTGTTCCCTTTTTTTTCCTTCTATGGAAAAACAATAAAGGTAATCTATTTTATCTTATCTTATCTTATCTTATCTTATCTTATCTTATCTTATCTTAACTTATCTTATCTTATCTTTTCTTATCTTATCTAATTAAGACAGTTGTTTCCCTGCATTGAAACATTTATGGTACATTACTGTAGTCATCACATTAAAGTCACCATCACAGTTTTAGATAATGTGTGGTGGAAAATTAAGACTTTTAATAAAACTGGACTAAATGTGGTTCTAAAGTAATTTTTTCTAACATAGCTTATGCAGCGAGTTTGTACCTAACCATATTGGGTTGGAGTCCTGGCCTGGGGCCCTTTGCTGTGTGTCACTCCCCCTCTCTCCCTCATTGTGTTTCCTGTAATTTTTTAAACTGCTCTGTCGATAAAGCCATATAAAGGCCAATATATATATATATATATATATATATATATATATATATATATATATATATATATATATATAATTGCTGGGTTGGATTGTGACATGGATTGGTCCATAAATAAGATCTGTTTGGTCCATATTTTCATCTTCAGTTGCAGCTGAATAAATATTGGCTATTTAAATATCTATTGTAAGCTAGTATACAGTAAGATTCCAGTACTTTGTTATCCATGAAGGAAATTTAAGTTTGGTTAATGATGACTGTGGATTATACTGAATAAAATGTAACAGTGTTAACTTATTGACTCCTTTCTGCACTCCTGTTTTTTTAAAGATAAATGTCATGGTCTGCATTTACATTTACTTACATTTCCAGCTATGCTGGATTAAAATGGAGGCTCTGCTCTTTATTTACCTGTTGCATTGGTGAATCATATATCTGAGCTCCATTGATTTTGACTTTTTTCATTCCTAATGTTCGTGCTTAGCTCTGGCTAAACATAGTCAGTCTTGATTGAACTATTTCTGATCCGCTGTTCTGGTACTTCTGGTCTCTGAGTTTCCCATCTCGGGCTCAATCAACTCAGAATTAGAATTTAAGCTCAGAGTTTGTTAAGCTTCCTTTCTGAAACAGGCACCTTCTCTCTGGCTCACTACATCCCTCCTCCCTGAAATAATACTCATAATTCATTGGGAGGAGGAGGAGGGAAGTGGGAGGATGGAGGAGTTTGCTCTTTAGCATCATTCAAAGGACATTTCCAAACTATCGCTCAAAATGACAGAGGGAAGCACGGCGGTGTGCGAGGCGAAGGGGAGAGGGGGTGGACAGTCAGGTGGGTTGGAGGGGAGTGGGGAAGGGTAGATGCTCAGAACAATCATACTCATTCACACCTCCGTCACCAATCCCTTCATCTCCACATCCCTCCCACCCTTCCCCCCAAGTTCGGCAATTAATTGCAGTGAAAACATGTCTGATTGAATCTTTTCAAGCAAATCCTCAGGCTTGGGCTTTTGTTGGTCCACTCCTTGTCAACATCCATTAAAACAGGCCTTTAATGCTCCCGCCCAGGCCATCTTTTCTGCAAAATATGGAGTGAGCGGTTGGGAGGTAAAGGGGAACTGGAGAGGGAGAAGGGAAACAGTCAGGGGGAAGGAGGGGTGGAGGACAAAAACCTCCGGCGCAGACTGATCCCACTGTCTTCAACTTTAATCAACTGTATGCTAGACCGCTCTTCATCCTCTCTCTTTCTCTCTCTCTCTCTCTCTCTCTCTCTCTCTCTCTTCCTCTGTCTGCCCAATAATGTGCTGTTTGTAATGCAGGAGGCGAGCTCAACATCAATCATTCGCCCCAGTTTTCACCCCCACCACCACCACCTCGTCCTCCGCTGCAATAAATATGGAAATGAGCAGGAGCCAGTCATTGGTAATTTCAAGCTCGGCTCACTAGTGTTAAAAAAGGACACAAATGTATTAATTGCCAGCGGCCGGAGGAATCCCATTTTCTGTGGGCAGTGATTACAAAATTGGTGTGAGCAGTTTTTTTTTTTTTTTTTCTTTAAAGTTATGGCTGGTTGTGTTGTGTATGTGTGTTCAAGTGGTAGATGGCGAATGACAACGACAGGATTGGTGATGTCACATGCACATAACCCTTGTGTGATGATGTGTGGTGTAGGTCAGCTTCCTGTAGACATACAGTGTGGCAGAAATATGAGAAATAAGTATTTGCCATTGTTTATCTTTAGATTATAATCAGAGAACTGGATAGGCACACACACGCTCAAGACATGCAACTCCAACACCACCCCTACTTTCATGAAGCAGGCAGTGTGCATGCTCGCTGCCCAGCTGGCTGTACTAATGTGAGATTATGTTGCGTGGAGACCCAATTATTCACAATTGATCCCAAACACCTCCTAGTGCCGCTCTGAGAACACCTGTGTGTGTGTGTGTGTGTTGCTTTTGTTGTTGTTTTTGTTGTTGCTGCTGCTGCATAGCACTTACCTCAATAAGGAAGAACCCACATGGACATTCTTGCAAATCCAGCAGAGAGACATCAGGGGGACAATTCTGTCAAGGTTAAACGATCATGTGATTTATGATCAGGATGAGCCTTGTATCTTCAGTTTTCAGCATCATGCAACCTGATAGGTTTGAAACTTTCCTCACTTCTTCCAGGTTGGTGCTGCTTCCTCAAACATAAACACACACAGCTTAGGTGAAAGTATTAGTAATATATGAAGCCCATGTCAAAAAACATGTGTTTCTATTTGGGTTGAAAATGTATTTCACACTGATATTTAAATGTCATTTAACTGACTTGAGAAAAATAAAGAAAAAATGATGAGAAACGGTGAGCCCAGCCATCATCAAATGTTTTGTTCACTGACTCAATTTCAGACCATAGATGAGGTTTGGAAAATACAACATTAACTGATAAAGTGAAAAATGTTCCTTCAGGCTGAACTCCATAGTTCAGTACACCACATTCACCACAACAGTCAGGTACAACGCCTGCTTTATCCAATCAATCAATCAATCAATCAATCAATCAATCAATCAATCAATCAATCAATCAATCAATCAATCAATCAATCAATCTTCATTTGTATGGCACTTTTCATATAGAAAGTAACACAAAGTGCCTCACAGAGATTAACGGTTGAAGCTGCATCAAAAAAAGCCATTACTTACTTTGCTACTTTTGTCCTGCCATTTGGTTTTTATATTGGAATTACCAACTTACGTTGATGTTGTTTGTGGACTGGTACATTTGCTTTTACTCCTGTACTTCCTGGTGCCAACACTAGCATAGTCCAGTGCTGTTCCCCAAGCCTTAATGCTGCACCTTCACCAGGCTAGGTTAGCTTATGGTTGTCTTTAGTCTGGTTGCTATTGCTAGCTATCCTCTGAACTAGCTAATCATCATCATGGGTACCGTATATGAAGACATTGCATGCTGGCATACTCACTGCAGCAAGACAGCATCACACTGGCACACCTGAAATGGGATCCTCAGAAGGGTGAGCCAATCCTGTGCTTTTTCAACTGTCTCTTCTTCCCAATCCAGACATCTCTCTGCGTAAGTCTCCTCCTGCTGCCGAAACAGAGGCCACCGAGTGCTTATCCTCTGATGCCACTCTTCCCTGCTCAAGTTCTGTCACCACAAGAGTGTCCTGGCTCTGGGCTATGACATGCAGCCCATCCTCAAGGCTAAACTCATGTCCTAAGTCTGGTTCACCCCCTGCAACTTTGAGCGGTGGTGGTTGGTGGTTCTTGGTCAAGAGTGTCAAAGATCATCCTTCGCTCTCTCCAACCACTGTCAGCTGAGCAATAAAGTTCAAGTACTGGACAGTGGTGATGGACAATGCTCTCTAGTGAGGCTCCCATGCGTGGCCATCCATCTTCTGTTCAGGCTTCAACTCATGGGCTGGTTGGTGGTTTGCTCTTTTAAACTGATCGAACTAACATGGCAGCGTGCACAATCGCAGCAGCTTCTTGAGTGTGATTTTATACAAATGTTCTATGTGTCAGTGTTTTTCCACATCTGTTGACTGAGACAACTTGGTAGACATATGTGCACCCAACATTTTCTTTTACATATAGGCAGGACACCTATATGTGGCAACCATACTTGCCGCTCAGAGAGTTTAGAGCATCATAATTGTGACGGTATGAACTCAACTGCTGATGCTAATGATTCTTTAAATGAACTGCACAATGAAAAATGTCCTAATTGATGTCTTAAACACCTCTTGGAGGCAGGCTGTTGTTCCTATGACCCTAAAATCTGCCACTACAAGGCATGTCCAAAAGACGTCTCCTGTTTCATGCCTAAACAAATACCGTCCCCTTTGCACCAAACCCAATGACAATGAATTGCTTTGAGAGGTTGGTCATGCATCACATCAGATCCATCCTCCGCTCAAACATGGACCCCCACCATTTTGCATATTTGGTCAACTGGTTCACTGAAGACACAATATCGTCTGCCCTGTCTCGGGCCCTAACACATCTGGAAAATATTGACACTTGTGTCAGAATGCTCTTCATAGACTTTAGCTCAGCTTTTAACACCATCATACAAGGATGTATGCTCAGTCCACTCATGTTCACCCTGCTCAGTCATGACTTCACTACCCGATCCAGCTCCAACCACATCATCAAGTTTGTGGATGACACAACAGTTGTGGGTCACGATCAATGATGAGATGCACTACAAAGAAGAAGTGGAGCAACAATGCTTTTTGCAAAATAGTGCAAAGACATAAACCCATCCTTGAAGATAGGAAAGAAAAAAGAGATGGTCATCGACTTGAGAGGAAGTCAAAGTGTGCAACACCTGCTGACCATTGGAAGTAACTGTGGTGATGACATTCAGCAGCACCAAGTTCCTGGAAGTGCACAATGCAGATGACCTGACCTTCTCCACCAATGCCACAGCCTCACCAAGAATTCCCATCAACACGTGCAGACAGACAGCACAATGTCAGATTGCTGGTCCCTACAGAAGATAGTAGAAATTATCATTCGTGTCTCCCTCCCTGCCATAGCTGACGTCTTCCAAACCCAAATAAATGTTTTAACATGTCAGATTTTATATAAATCTAGGGACTTTTCATTAATTCTTTATTTTAATGACACTTTTTCTTTTCTGATGAGTGCTGTTGCTGAGGAAAACAATACTTTGCTCACATGAATGCCAAGTATGTATTATGAAGGTGACAAATAAATAACTCAATTAAGTACTTCCCATCTGGCCAATTTTGATCCTCACTTTACCAATACTTATGACCAAATTAGTTGGTTTAATGATTGGTGTACATCCGGCCTTGACTTTTCTGCTCCATATTACAACACAACCCCTTTGGGTTAATAACGACAAACAACAACAAAGAGAGGAATATAGCAAGGCCAAAAGCTAAAATCTAAACTTCACCACCCCCTTATTGTTGGTATGGTAGTTACCTGCTTTTCTGGTTTGAAGCATATTAATAATAAGCACAACCCAAGGTCTCTGTTTAGTACTCCTAACCACCTTGTAAATCCTTCACTTGTCTCTAATACTACTTCATCACTTATGACTGTAAAATTTCTTGTCCTTTTTGTTGGCAAGATCAATGATGTGAGGTCCAATTTACCCCTGACTTTTTTCCCTCCGCCCATTAAGCTGTCCTATTCTACAGCCTTAACAGTCTCCTAACTCGCTGCAGATCATTTCAAACACTGTAGTTCAAATATGTCCCTCCTTCAGTCCCTCTGAAACAGTTCCAACACAATTCCTAAATTCATTCTGTCTGTCTTTAATATTACTTCTCTCTCACATCTGGAGCCCTCCTGATTCTTTTAAAATTGCAAGTGTTCAGCCACTTGTTAAAAAATTATATCTCGACCCAGCCCAGTTAGAAAATTGTCTACCAATCTCCAAGCTCCCCTCTATATCCAGAATGAAAAAAATGTTATAGACCAGCTTCTGAAGTTGGTTGTGTAAAATCAGACAAATTTCAATCAAACTTCCGTCACAAACTTAGTACAGAGACTGCATTACTAAGAGTGACCAAAGATATTCTGCAAGACATGAGCAAAAAAATCATTGTTTTCCTTTGGTTTTCCAGGTGTGCTCCTCTCTAGGCTGTGGATAGCGTTTTGGTACTGAGTTTGAAAGAAAGACCGAAGTAAATGATATTTTAAAATATTTGTTGCCGTTGGCTTCCTTGTTTGATACTAGTCAGATGCCTGATCGGCACTGTGCATGTGCAGAATGATCAGAATGAAGAAAAATGTGTCAATCCCTAGCCACGTCCATTATCAGCACCAGAAAAAAAAAAATTCTAATTGAGAATATTACCAAGACGTTTTAAAACAAGTTTCTATCTTCTCTAAATGCATTCTAATGGAGGTAAATGATTTGCTACGCTCTACTGTTCCCTTGTTTTCCAGTGCAAAACTCACCTTCTGGCAATGTGAATAGTCAATCACCTATTTTTGACAGGTTGACCCGTGTTTAAAAATCCTGTGTTCATGCAATTTCTTTCAGTAAAAGTGATACTTTTTTGACGAAAAAGGTCTAAACATACATGTTGCAAGTTACATTAAGTATTAAGTGAGTGTCTTCACCCCCACACGCACAAACAGGACTGCAGTCTGTCATCCATTGTGTTTGTGTGTGTTTATGTGTGTGGTTGCTTAAAATGAATGTGCATGCAATCTGTGTGCTTATGTATGGATATATTTATGCATAATGTGCTTTTGAATGCATTACTATGGAGTTTATTTTTGTTTATGCCTGCCTGTTAGCCTGTCTCTGCTCACAGTGTTTGTCCTGACAGAAACCCAGAGTAGTGCAAATGAATCTTGCTTTACTGCTATTAATGCAGGCCAACCTCATTCATAAGTCGAACACATACTGTACACACACACACACACACCACACACACACACATAAGCACGCACCACAATAATAATAAAAATAATAAATCGTCACGGGTCCGAGATGGTGTCCAAGGAATCTCATTTCTCCATAAATTATGGCCGTGAACTTGCCGCCACACAGCATAATTAATTCTCATGCTGTTACACAAAAGGAAATGTCGAGTGACAAATGGGCACAGGACTTGAAAGCTGCCAGGTCTGCAAAAACATTTTCCACTCCAATTTGTAAGCAATTTTACTGTAAATCGTCAACCAGAACTGGCTACTTCAGGAAACAGGACAACATGGTAAGTGGGGTGATGAGGGAGAGAGACAGGCTTTCAAATCTGAAAGGACTGAATTGTAAATATAACCCTGTTCAGTATAAAATACATAAGGTATTATAAAATCAATGACATTATGAATTACTGCAGACCAAACTTAGAACTAATTTATCATAATAATTAATAGTAATAATAATTAAGTCATAATTAAACTATGAAAAAATCTTAAAAAGTCATCTTAGGTTTATAACACATTCTTTGTCTTGAAAATAATTTATTACCGGTAATTTTGTATTTAATCCCAGCAGTCTTTATTTGCTAGTATTTAATAAGATACTTGTCTGTGTGGTAATTCATAAACAACATGAATATGGCTATTTATGGTTACTTGCCAATCGTAACTTCTTTGTTTTGTTTGAGGTGAAACTGTTAAATTATTCTACATGTTCTATTTTGGTTTGTTATTATAAAAAAATGTGGATAATACTAATGCATAGTGAAAACACCACAGTCCACTGATTGGTGACACAGGATGACAGAGGCCAGATCAAGGCCAGCGAACTCTATGATAGAGCACTGCCTTAAATTGCAGCAATAAAAACAAAACTCAAAAGGTCTTACTCAAAACTTGATATTTCACTCCTGTGCACTCTTCAGTGAGCTCTGGGACCATCTCAGCCCATGCTCTGACTGCAATTTGTTTTTTACTAATTTGTGTATTTGACCTCACATCCATGTGCATGGAAAATGATAGTCTGCCCTGGAAGGCCGTCGAGTCAGAAAGCATTTTGTAAGTCAGGTGATATAGTATAAAGATGGACAAAGACAACCTTCGAAGGAAATCATGCTGGATTAATGGACCTTATAAATTACTTTCAAGTGGGTGACCCACGTGAGCTTATTGTTATCAGGTATTTAAAAGAATATTTTCGGGCATAAGTTACAGTTTGGTTAGGCTAGATGGTAAAATTACCAGGTTAGGCCTAGGAAAACATTGTGGGTTGGATTCAAACAGTGATCATCACTTTTGCTTTTGCATGGGGCATGAACAGAGATGATCACACAAAAAAAATCTCTATATCATTGAAGTGAAATTTGTACTTGGCACTTCAGTGTGTGGTTCTTTGTGCAGCAACTCTTCAGTCTTTTCTTGTCTCCTGTTTTTCTGTTCGCACTCTCTGTGACTGCCGCTAACCCCCATTTCCATCAGGCGTGTGTCCACCACACAACTGCATTTCCTACTTAGAGCATTAGAGAAGTGGAGTGTGCTGCTGGCTGATACAGTAGACCTCTTGAGATTTTGTTTTTTTTTTGTCACATTCTTTGTTTGTGCTTCGGCCATGGGTGAGCAGGCTATGTGCTAAAATCCTTCTATGACGTATTGTTTCATTTTGAAAAATGACCGGATGCACAATGCTGTTCCTATGAGTGACTTCCTGCCCGGCACGATATGCTCTGATCAGCTTGGTGCAACTGAGTTCTGCATCCGACAGAGCAGAGCGGAGAGCCGCTTCTGGGATGCTGCTGAGATGTGCCCTGGTACAGCTGGTGGAAACATGAGCATTGACTAGAATGACTGTGATCAGCTCTGGCGACCGTATCGCGGCTGTGACGGTCCCAGTGGAATCTATGGGTAACCCCTGTGTAACAGATTTTAACAAAACAATACCAATGCAGCAATGGATTGCTACAGCTGCTCAGACTTTCCTGTTGGTGCCACTTTTACACAGCTTTACCACATTGGCGCAAGTAGTTCTCTCAACATCTAATCATCGCCAAAAACATTGCTGGGCTGTACCTAATAGTGTGATGAAAGCAGTGCCTAATGCTGGGAGAAAGCTCACTTTGACTCTGCATTGATCAACACTCCGGACTGATTGGGGCCAATGCAAATAACTGGGAAGTGATGGACAGCAACTGGACTGTCTCAGCCCAGCCTGGAGGAATTAGCCTGCATACCTCTTACCACACACAGACCCTTTATCAATGTCTGCGGACCAGGGGCCAATTTGAATGTGACTGAGGCACTCAGTGGATGTGACATTGACGAAGGAGGCCCATTGGAAGCTATGGTTCAATGACTCATTATGGTGGAGGCTACAGGGCTGTGTTTTCTGCATTTGATACAACACTGGCCTTTAAAAGCACTAATTGGAGTGTAAATGTGTCCTTTCTCTTGCATCTGTTTTGTTTGTTCTTATCTTGTTACTGAAATGAGCTTTTGTCAGATCAGCCATTAATCTCAGTTTGAAGTTACAGTACATTGTGATAAAAAAGGCAATAAGTTAAGGCGAACAAAAACATTCAATGTATCTAAAGAAGTTTCTGTCCTGACCAGGATTTGTCGTGGTGTATTAATGGTTGTTGTATAAACGACACCAATGAAGAGGTCTAACTCTAAAATAACCCTAAAAATTATAACAAGGTATATAATTATATGGATCAATGCCCCATCCTCACTTTAAACCCAAGTATGACATACTGAAGACAAAGGCTGGAGATGTATACTTGATTTTTAACCATCCACTCCAACCCCAACAACTGGCTGCATCCTGAGAGAGTTGTTCCCATTTTTGCCTATAGACTAGGATACTGCTGGATGGCTCCCCAGAGAACTCAGTCTGTATAGAAATTCTGAGTTTGCATGATGCTGTTGATATCCTTACTGACCCCTGACCATGTCACATCCTCATACTGGCCATACACTGCCTATGCTGTTTGTGTGTGTATTGTATCTTGCAGATGTGTAGTATTAATATCTGAGGACGTGCACAATCGACACTCCAAACAGATGAGTATATCTCTGGCTTTTCTCCTACAGACCATACCACACCAAGTAAAAAAAAAAAAAAAAGTCTGTACCTACTTCTGTTCTAACCTGGAAAAAGGTGACAGTATCTGCAAACAAAGTTGTTGGATCACTTTAAAGCAAAAACCCCTTTTGTAGTTTAAAATTAGTGGCAGGCCAAGCCTGATGACTGTAGCTTTCTTAAACAATCAGATAATCCTGCCTCGTTTACACAGTGATTGACCAGGCTAGTGGAGGTGTAAAATTAAAGCAATGCTCGTACAATTTATCTTCTTGAGAATTCAAAGGCACACAGAAGACACACCTTCAGTGAACACTTAAACACATTGTGGCTTCCTGCATGGTCAACCTGATTGACTCCTCTACATTGACCACATACGAGATTCAGCAGCAGCCTCAGATTAACTATGATTGCACTGAGGTGGTGAGCTCCATGTGTAATAGCTTTAATTGCACTAAATTCTAAATATAATCTCAACTCTATAAGGCTTTTGTATTAGATTATTATGTTGCAGACTGAATGAGTAGGTGATCTTGTTCGCTTCAAGTTGCAGTAGACATTTTGTCAAAACAGAACACAGATGTCTTCACACTCTACTAACGATGTTGATCTCCTGAATGTTGTGCACTAAAATTCTAGCTCTATCTTGCAAATTGCCCCTTTAATAACATAGATGAGGTAAATTATTTATAGAACTGCGCTTTAAAATGTTGACCCATTCTTTTTAGGTTGCACATTTTTGAAAGTGGACACAATCTCATGGTTTGAGGTTCATACCATATCAACACATGCACCAAAGAATACTGAAACATTTCCACGCAAAACTATGGGACACTAAAATGGAACAGTGTCCATTTGTCTCTGTGGCCTCCCCTTACTTTTAGTTTTAATGAATTATTTTCTGTGAAATTCCAGCAGCCTATCTACACCATTATAAACTTTGGCAAGGGTAAAAAAGGGAATTGCTGTCTAATTAATTATTTCCAGCTTTTGTTTCTAATTAAATGCATGGTTAGTCTACTCTGCGAAGGTGGGTGTGTCGCAACAATGCTGTTTTACCACTGCAGACACACTCACTGAGTCTGGTTCTATCTGTCACACCCACACATCTACACGAAACATGATGCTGTGCAGCAGAACAAGGCAAAGTTTGGGAAGGAGAAGTAAAAGAAAGATCTTCTGCAGTGAAATCAACACAAAGACATTTGCTGTGGAATGGAGACCCAATGTTTACCATCTCAGGTGTGTTTACCAGTCAGATTTTTTCAAAGCAACATGCTCACACAGGTAAATGTAACCATCCCTGCAGCAGCTTGGATATCGAGAACACCACAGTAAACTTATATGAGACTTACCATGAGCGAGAGAAGGGACTCTAAGCCATGTCCTATCTTCTAACTATGATTAATGACTGCCAACTGTCATGCATGCATCAAGAACAGAGCCATACATCATGCAATAACTACAGCTGGCAAATACTGACAAGCACAATGAAGCCATGCCACAGCATAGACCTAATGGCACATTTCAATGTTCAAGCTATTTTGATTCAATATTCAAGTACTTGTGTTGAAAAAAAAATCAATATGTACAATTTTGGCAAAATAGAAAGCAAGAAAAAAGTACATGTGTGCATGGATGCATACACACATACACACACTCAGAGCCACACACCTCTATTCTCATGTAATCCGTCATCTTGCCTATGGTTTTAATTCCTGTTAACTGCATGGTTGCATGCCGCTGCACCGTTCATTCTAATGGAATTGAATAACAGAGCTGCTTGGCTGCACTTGCACAGGCCTGCTTTAATTGGAATGAATGTTTTTTTTGTTTTTTTACATAAATATTCAGGCCAGTTTTTCTCAACTTAAAGACAATATGCGGCTCTAGTACTATATGTGTGTGTGTGTATAATTATCAGGTTCTTATACAGTATATACTGTTTATAGACAAATGTCCCCTGATAACTTGGCAAAGAAAAGTATGGTTGCCTACTGAATTTTATTTTGTGTATGCAAATTAAAGTAATATATTCAGATTAGAATATGTCACATATGCAATAATGGCTATATGCATTCTGGATGACTGAAAGAAATGTTCTGATATACCTGTATTTCCAAGCTCTGTAGTCATCACAATGAATCAAATATAGGTAACTATTGACATCATGAAACGAGCATTGAGAACATTGTTTGTGTACACAGAGTTTACTAAAAAGAAGGTTTGTAGCAACCAATAATGTAATAACGGCCAACAACGTAATACCAGCCAATAACGTAATAATTTTGGCCATTTTAAATGTAATAGAGCCAATAACGTAATAACTTGCCAATAATGTAATAACGTTTTTGTATAGATTTATATATATGTAGATATTGTTGCGTCAACAGGCATAGAAGCAGGTTCGGCAACAGACAGAGCACCAAGTTCAGTGTCAGACAGAGAGGTAGGTTGGGACACTCTATGCATCTCTGCCTCCTGAATGGAAAGGATATTTTTAATACTTGGCCAATAACGTAATAACCAGCCAATAACGTAACTTATTACATTATTGGCAAGTTATTACGTTATTGGCTTTATCACATTTAAAACGGCCAAAATTATTACGTTATTGGCAGGTATTACATTGCTGGCCGTTATTACATAATTGGTTGCTACAACGTTTTTGAACAACTCACATTTGCAGCTGTATAGTTGGCGCACCGCCGTCATGGCAGACAAAAAGTGTCGATCCCTGAGTGTGACCTAACAGGACGGAGAGTAATGGTGGACCACTCCTCAAGCCTTCCTGTTAGACCCTGGTGATACTAAGAGCAAAGTTTCATGTTGTGTCGAGCCTTCTTAGTGTTTTAATAATAGCGATTTTGATGCTAGCATAAGAGTGCCCCTGCACTCCATTGAAAATTAGCTTGCCCGAAAACGAAACTATGGTAAATCTTAAAAGTGCCTCTTCCATCACAATTATGCTTTTACACAAAGGTTTGACTTATATACATTCACAAATAAAGCCTGGGTTGCTTTTTGGCGAGAGTTTCACTTTAACACCACAGGATGGTGCCTGTAACGCACAAGCTACAAGACATAGCCAACACTGTTGACAGCTAGTCTAAACATACTGTAAAATGAAATTGACTGTCAACTGTACGCAGTGTTGTTGACTTTGAACCATTTCCGGTTTATATTCTTTCTAATAGGTGAGCTGAGTGAAATAGTTCATCTCCGGTTGCTAAATTCTATCTCAGGTTCATCCTATTTACTGAAGTAATGCATTTACAATGAGTAGGAACCATAAGGAATTAGGCTATAATGTTTGCTCTAACTATTAGTATTATTGTAACTAATAGGAACTGTGAGTTATTGCATGTGAAAAACGTTATATTTTAATCACAAAACACGTGGGAATATAAATTAATGGCCTTATGTGTTTTTGTGTTTTTGTGGGATTTTTTGGCAAAAGGCCATGGCATAAGCAGAATAGGGAATTAATGGACTTTGCTAAGGGAACCCCTCTGCTGCAGCGTTCCAATGTTTTTGGAACTGGGGCTGAAAGCATAAAGCAATAATCTTGCCAATAATTTAATCAACCAACATAAATTACTTGACTTTTTTTTTCATTTGGTGTTAGAGACAATTTGCCTGGCGCTCACAAAGTGTTGAGTTTCAATACCTACTTACTGGTGATGATGTCTATTGGTACAATTGCAAACGCAATAACTAAAATTCTCTGTTTTATGCTTCTCACAGTATCAATCAAGGTGTTACTTTCAGAACTGTCATAATCAACTGAAGTTATTGACCTGATGCTTAAACAGGAAACATCATGAGTTTATTTCTTTCCTCTGCATGGGTTGCTTGCCCATTCTCATCACTGTATACTCTATGTACACAGAGCACTCAATACTCATCAGTACACACCGTGACAACTTAGGGGCCAGATTAGTGCATGTGTAATATCCACCCTCCACCAAAGTGAATTAATTGTCTAATGGCTTTAAATTGATTAGGCATGTCTCGGGTTTGAGTTGCAAATCTCCCTCTAATCCAGGTATTTCCCTCTCAGGATAAGCATGGGATTGCTTTAATTAGCAACATGGCCATGTGTGTTGGGTACAGTAACACAGCAACAAATACCTGGAGCTGAAGTTACAATGTGTTTGGGTGATAAGGGCTTTCTATGGTGGTGCATTTAGCCACTTGCTCAAACACAGTCAGATAATGCCACAGTAAAAAAATGCTAAGCTGGCAGAAAATAACAAAAATCAATTTGCCCAGGAGACGCTATAAGCAATGAACAATTCTAAAAATGAGTGCTACAGCTCCAACAGAAATGTAGCTTAATTGTATATTCCCAAATACAAAGCTTTATCAAGTTATGGATTCCTGTCTACACGTATGGTTTGCTAAAGGCAACTTCCAGCTGCTTTCAGGGGCTGCTGGCAGTGCTGTTGATTGTGACTGGTCAAGGTGATGTGTTGTTACATCACATCACAATAATGACAGGTATAACTACAATAAACACAACAACAGCATTAACTATTTTGTAACTGCATCTCTACCGAGACCCATGCTATGAGAAAAGACTTGGGGGTTGTTTGACAAAGCAAGATGACATGGCCCTGAATGAAAATGGGGGGTATTTTAAGGTAGTTTGTGCAGTTAGAAACTAAGTGAACCATCATCACATTTTGCAGTGATTAGCAAGACAAGAGTATAGAAAAACAGCACACAATTTACAGCATAAGTACTACAGAGTTAAGGTGTAATCTTTTGTGCTAACAGTCTACACTTTTACATGGGATTTTACAAAGAATCTATATTGCAGTTATTTTTCAACTACTGGAGACTGCCCTGAGTACATCATCATTACAGGGCCTATATGATGTACTGAACAATAATCCGAATCTTTGGGATTATTTTAGAAATAATTCATACTATAGTTATCTTTTAACAACTGGGGACTGCCCTGAGTACATCAGAAATTAATGCACTTTGTTTTCAATTAATTCCATTTGCCTATATTTTTTGTGTGTTTTGCAATCGTCAGTTTTTCACAAGTAGTAACTCTGTTTCCCTGACAACACCTGGGAGTGTGACTTATAGCTGAGACAGTCATTACAATCCAATCGGGTTCTTATGTAATGGAAACATTGTTCATTACTCCATTAATGAGGACTAACCTTAGATACAATTTAGCAACAGGAGATAAACTAGTCTGCTCAGCTCATTGAACCTTTCATCTCAGCTGTTAGCCAGATAGCTAAAATGATGCTAGCAAGATTAAAAGTAAATAACATTGTGTATGGTCAACAAACACTTAATATAATTTCACAGCATGTAAAACAACAAGACAAGCCAGTTAGCCAACCATGTCTCAACCCATTTCCTCAAATCCCCGCCCCCCCAAAAATAATCACAAACAAATGAATGGCTGCGGCTGCAACTTGATGGAATGAGTTAAATAGCAAATACGACGTGGGAGGATCGCTTGATATAGTCAGCTCCCAGGGACAGTGTAGCAGCTGTAGTGGGCAGTAAAGGCACATGAAGTCAGTTCACCCAGCTTTTTAAAATACAAATGGGTACACATTCATGAGTTGTCCATTACTTGTTTTATATATATATATATATATATATATATATATATATATATATATATATATATATATATATATATATATATATAAATTTCTATATATAGTATATATGCTACAGAAAATCTGATCCTGATCTCACCTCTGCAGTCTACTTTTTTAGCTGATTTCTATTCGTCCATTTATATAGTTTTGTTTTATTCAAATATTGTCTGAATTTAGTGTAGGTTTTTTTTATTGTTTTAAAGTGTGTGAGAACTATACAAAATAGTGGACACACTAATTGAGGAGCTATTTCAGACAAAATGCATTCCCAAGCAACAATGAAATAACCTCTTCATAAAAGGAAATAAACCAACTCAACAACCAGTGTGAATTGTAAACAGATATTGCAAGTGTGTTTGTGTGTGTATTTCATGTAATAACACAATGGGAAATTGCCAGTGCAATCATACACAAACAACTCATTGAGAAAACCCTTGCCCTGAGCAAAAAACACAGCAGTTGGTCTCCAATATGTGAATGACAAATGAATATCACTCGGTGGGTCAGATGGTGTAGACACACTCCATGCTCAGTGCTAATCAGGCCAACCTACAGACCTCACATACCATCAGGACATCCTGCAGGGGGAAATTAGTACTTTCCACTTTGCTAAACGAGTATACTTTCCTCCCAGGGTGAGCGCATTGTTTGTTACATGGGCAATTTCTTTATGTAAATTGTGCTATAATGAGTTGATACCAATTATAGGTAAAATATTTTTGTTTTCATACTGATTCTAACTAGAGGCTATACTAAAGTCAGAAATGAGCTTAATATTTACTGTGATATATTCATCAGCTAAGGCTAAAACTGAGTATAAGTAAGCTACCTTTGCACTGCACAAATATAGGAGTAACATTATCTTGACAAAACACATAATGAACAACTGGCACTTTATACCATGTTCATTTTGTGCTCCCAACATTAACACCATCTGTATGTACCCTACGTACATGTAATTTTCATATTTTTCAATATTTCAATATGTGAAGCAAACCCGTGACACTCACACGCCGTCCTCTTGAGAATCGTCAGGTCTTTAACACATTTTGGAATTAGACTGGGTTGTAGGACTTAGCTGCCTATTTTTAGCAGATTTACGCACTTTTAAACAAACATGTATGCAAGCTACGTGGTCTCACCCCAACTCGTTAAATACGGCAGCTGGGTCAGTAGACCTAACAGGCTTGAGGAGCAGTCCACCATTACTCTCCTACCTGTTTGGTCGCACACGGGGATCGACACTTTGTGTCTGCCATGACGGTGGCGTGCTGGAGATGCTACTGCTAACATGAGTTGTCCAAAAACCTTCTTTTTAGTAAACTCTGTGTACACAAACAATGTTCTCAATGCTCGTGTTCATGTGTAGAGACCCTGGTGATACTACGAGCAAAGTTTCATGTTGTGTCTTCTTAGTGTTTTAAAATAGCGATTTTGATGCTAGCATAAGAGTGCCCCTGCACTCCATTGAAAATTAGCTTGCCCGAAAACGAAACTACGGTAAATCTTGAAAGTGCCTCTTCCATCACAATTATGCTTTTACACAAAGGTTTGACTTATATACATTCACAAATAAAGCCTGGGTTGCTTTTTGGCGAGAGTTTCACTGTAACGGGGCTTTCACTCTGATCTACTCACCCAACGCAGGAGACTGTAGTTTGGATATTGGGATTGGCATGATCCTGGACAAAAGTTTTCGTTGAAAAAGCAGTAGGTCAAGATCAAGGTGAAGAACTGGATGAGCCTCTGAGTTCAGTGATAATGCCTGATGATGTCATAGCTTTTAATAACCATAATTGCTCTCCCACCATTTAAGATGTCACATTCATATCATAGTATGTTGTATACCATCAAACTAATGATTCTGAAGGATTCAGATGAACATGCTGTACATTCTTGGGTCTTGTTTATTGTGAAGGTGGATATTTTGGTTTTGATGATCTCATCCAGCAGCTGTCGAGATCACACTGCGTTGCATCAGACACAAAAGTCTTACACAAGTGATGCAAAGGGGACGGACACAATTATAGAAACACTTTTCAGAATACTGCAACACAACACAAAGGCACTCCAAGCAGCCTCCAAAATAACCACACAGTAGAATCAAAAATAGCATCAACAAAAACAGAACATCATAACCTTCATGAAGGGAGGATTTCTTGCAGGACTGCTGTATTAAACTGCATTGGATTTAGCTAGGTGTACCTAATGAACTGGCAGTGAGTGTATGTTGGATGGCAGCTAACGGCTGACATTATGAGCTTTTTTTGGGTGAGATTCCTCACTTTGACTTAATTTCATGTGGCTAAAGGTACAGAGCCCGAAAATCTGTGAGGAAATCACTTAAAATTATTGTCAAGTGTTTCTAATTTGCGTCTTATTTTTAATTTAATGGAGCAACTTTATTCTTTTGCTTGATTACATCATAGATTTTAGTCTAGACTGAAAACAGCTTGAAACTCTGAAATTTTTAATTATTCTTCCCTGCTCAAGTTGATTTTGGTTGACTTTAATGGAGAATAAAGGAGAATAAACAGTTGTTAGCTGTAAACTTTATAATTAGATTGATATAACTCCACTCGGGGCTTAACTCCATTAAACACAATATGGTGTGGGGTCAACTTACCACAGCCAAAGACTTACACAGTTGTTCTATATTTTGTGGATCCAATATGTGAAATTTCTGCTACCTTCAGGGTAATAAATGGATTAAGAATTCAGTGTTTCTCCAGATGTTTTTATCCTGGCTGTGTGGAGAAGGCAAAATTTCATTTAAATGATATTTTCATCAAAATTGTAAACAGTTATTTGAATAATCAAATATAACACATTTAAGTATTAGTTTGTTATTGGGTCACAATATTCTGCGGGGGTATGGTGTCCATGGGAATTTTTGGTCTCATGCCGTTAGTAGTTCTAAAAATCTTGGCAACTGCCCTGACTACAGTAGAATACTTACAAAGCAAAATTGTCCAAAGTGTACATAAAACATTGCCTTCCAAAGCCACAGGACCATATCATATTTTACTTCATTCCCTTTTTTACCTGCTCAGTCAGGTGTTCGGACACAGATAGACTGAAAACCAAATTCTGTTAATGCAGGAATCATTTGTATCACGGACAGTATCTGCATCAGAAGATTCTTCTGACTTATTCCAATTCTCTGGGTCCCATCTGAAACTTTCTTTTGTCTTTTACATTTTCAGCCATGGTGGCCACCGCTGATCCTACTCACTTTTCATCTTCTGTTTATTCCACAAATCCAATTCCAAAAAATCCAGGATTTTTGTCTTTAAAAGAGCTAAGGAGCTATAAGTTTAATCCTTCTTGAATTGCACCTTTGAGAGGAATTAAAGCATTATTTGTTAGAAAATGCCCATCAACATCACTTAAATAGTAAAAGAAATGGTCTTATGAATGAAACATCCCTTTATGCCTTTAGTCTTTGAAAGAGGTAGGAGTAAGTGTAAAGAGTAGTGAGGTGGCAAAACAAACGGCTCGTCAGCAGAGGTCCGCTTATCAGGCTGCTACATGACTGTGTATCACCCACTCGCTGAGTATTGAGCCAGGGAAATGTGGCTCAGCGATCAACCAGCCCGCTCCATTGATTAACAGCGTTTTCTCATTCCTGGCCAAGAAATTGGCTTCCTCCTACATGTGTCGTTTGTTTGAGAAGAAAAGAGGACCGGTGCCATGTGTGTGTGTGCTTACGCTCACTCCGAGGAGAGGGTACACTTCCAGCTGAGCCACTCTGCATTTAAAGCTAGCAGCCAAATGCTTCTCATATGGAGAAGGGCTCTAAAAAAACCCTTCTCATTTTGAACGCAAGTATCTCAGTGTTTGCCTGCTGGGCCTGATCTTCCTATTGGCTCAATATTTTGGCCCCTGTTGTACCCTAAAGTAAACCATTTTGTACACACACACCACCCTCCTTCTGCTAAGCATTTAACCCCCCCCCCCCCCTCATCACACACACATGCACATACAGTACACTTATTTTGGATCTCAGTGGGTGTGTGGGCTATTCAGACTTGCTGACTCAGAGATTTAAAATGTCATTTAAACCCTATTCTGTGCTGTTAAGACTTGTTTTATTTTCCAGCATTAGACTACAAGGTCAGTTTGCACCAACAGCTGATGAGCAATCAATAGAAGATGTGAATGTAAAGAGCTGTGGCCCCGGGGGCGGTCAGTTGCCAGCGCATGGTGTTATCACGGGGGGGCTAAGCCCAGTGGCTCAACAGAGACCCATATCCTTCCACAGTCCCCCCACCCCCACCTTCCACCCCACTTCCCCAAGCTTGGTTAACTCTCAAGACCATGATTAATTCATGGTGGATTACAGTCTGGAGGCAGGGGAGAAAACGGGGATTGCATATGGTCCTAAATGCACATTCAAGGTTTGGTAGATAAAGGTTCCCCCGGATTCATGCCACAATCCCAACGACTGACTCGTTTCCCTACAAGTATGAATAATTTTTTCATCCTCCCTGCAAAAGATCATGCCTCAGTGTTTGGGCTTCTTGATTATTATTACAACTATGTTCTTTGAAATAAGTTAGGAGATGTCCCTCTCAGCCGTCAGACCGCACCATGAACAGTAAGCTGCAGGGAATAATAATGTACGAGCGGGCTAATAAAAGCATAACAAGCAGGAGAGCTGTGGTCACAGCAATTTCATCATTGTCCTTCACAGTTGCACAGCTAACTGCTTATGATTAGTTGACGACCTCGAGTAACTGAAAGGAAGATTCTGAGGCCGGAGCCAAAGTGGTCTGGGAAAGAAGTGGCATCAGCATAAGTTGTGAATTCGCTCCCCCTTGTGTTGGCTGCAGCAAGCAATCCACTTAATGCCTTAAGTGAAATCAGCAGAAAAGTTTTTTGTTGTTGTTCTATTTGTCTATGAATTGCACTTCAAGCCGTCATGATGTGGTGCAACATTGCGACATGTAGGAAAAAGAGAAAAGCTTTTGCTGACATTTTAAGATTAGCATCATACAATTCAGACTGCAGAGCATGACTGTGGCTTGTTTCTACAACATGTGCTTTTTGACAAGTGCCGCTCAATTTCAATCAATGTCTTTGAAGTACATCCATCAAAATTTAAAAAATGTTTACCTGTCATCATGTATGCAAAGGCCAATCATTTCACACTTCATGTGAATGGAAAATATGATGCCTACAGAGATGCCCGTGATATATATCTGCACTGGCACCGTTCAATACATGATACACTGTAATGTGAGGCAGATAGCTGCTCCAAAGAAAATATGTTCATTAGTATATTTTCTAATTTTATTAGAAACACATTTTTGTCAACATGTTGTATTTATACAGTGAATGGTCTAATATGCACTGGAGGTCACATAAGCTTAGGTTTATTGGAACAATAAAAGACATACCATGAGGGCTTGATATTCAAAGAGATGTAGCAGCTACTAGCTGCATATTTGACCATCAACTTTTAATAGTTTGGATTTTTCTCCATAGAAGACACAAAAATAAAACCTGTCTAAGTATGTCATATCAACAATTTTATGAATGTATTGTCAGCAGACTAAAAAATTAAGAATTCAATTACTCCTTTTAACACTTACATTTTGTCTCAACACATTCTGCAGATGATGGTGCAAAGCACTTTAACAGTATTTGTGCTATTTTTTTTTTTAATTTGGCAAATGTCTACTTTACTTATGTTTTTATTCTTTTTTCAACCTTTTTTTGTAAACAACATCTTGTACAAACTAGCACAGTGAACCACAACCCCAGCAAATTTGTTTTTATCTCCATACAATATAAATGAAATCAATACAAAAGTTTGGTTGGTTGCTTGGAACATTTTTATATGGATCGAGAGGTTCTAAAACATGGTTTTCGAGACTTCTGGACTCCTGAATTAAATAGATTACGTAAACAGTTGACTGTTCTAAGTCCCATTTAGAACCCCAGTAGAAGATTTTTAGAAGGTAGACTTCATTTCAACATTTCAAGTTCACTTCCACTTTAAATAAAGGGTTTGCAATCCGTAGAGGGTTTGTACTGTATGCCTTTTGAAGGCTGCCTTCTTCAGATTTGGTGGAAATTCTGAAAACAAGAAAAGAACAAAAAAAACCAAAAAAAAAAACCAAATAGAAACAAATAGTCCAGACAGAGGAAAAAATAGTCATTTCCTCTGGCCTTTGTGTCAAAAAGGTTAAGTGTCAATATGGCAGAGCCTTGAGAGGCAAAGAGGTCTGAGGAGCTTCTGAATAAATACAAGGGTCAAGTCCAGTGCCTCAAACAAAGTCTGAACGCCGCTCAGCTTTCCTACAGTGCCAGGTCAGCACACAACCAACCCTCGCCCCCTTTATTCTCTCTGTAAAGCTATTGAAGTCTTTGACAGTAGCTAATGATGTTTTTGTGTTCGGGACATACTCTAGGAGATTTCGAAAGGGTTGTTTTTTACCCCACCGGTGAATGTTAGGGGGTTTGGTCGTTATGGCAGGCCACTGACAGGAGTCAGGTGGGTTGACAGGGTGCTGCAGAGGCCCAAAGAAAGAGGTGGGGGGCAGGGTGAATGGGGGCAGTTCAGCAGTCTTGCCCAGTCTTTTTTTTTCCAAGTCCAGTTCTCGATGCAGGGGGGGTGAGGTGTGAAAGAAGCAATTGAAACACCCAAACACAATACTGAAGACAATTTTTTTTTTAACATAACTTGTTATGCTTTCCCCACAAAAACAGATCACCAAATCAAATAGGAAAATAAATAAATAAATATGAAAACACCAAAAAAGAAAAAGAAAGAAAAAAAGTGATTCAATGGCATTGCCCTAACCCTGTCGATATCCGTGTCCCCGCTTTCAACCCCAGGCCCCAACACCGCCAAACGTCACCACCCTCTGTTACCAAATCTCTCGCCAATAAAGTCCGCTCTCTCAGAAAGCTACCACACAGTGCCCTCGTTCATTTCCGAGGGTGGGTGGGACAGGTGGTTGTTGTATCCGCTGCCATTCAGCGACAGTGAGGTAAAGGGTGGACTAGGGCCAAACACCTCAGAAGAGATGCTGTGTAGGGGCCCCGGGATGCCGGGCTCCGGGCTGGGAGAGTCCCCCGGGTGGTGGGACATAATATCGGAGAACCGCTGCACATCACTGGAGGGGTGGTGGCCCGGCAGGGGGTGGTCCATACCTCCGAGGGGGGTGCCCGTGGGGCCTGAGGAGGGCACGAAGGGGAGATCAACTGGGGTCTGGGCCTGTGAAGATGGAGGCCCCTGAGGGAAGAAGTCATAGTTCCCTCCTGGGCCGTAGTATTCGCTTTGATAATCTGCAGATCCAAGAGAAGAAGAAAGAAATCAACGTTAGCTCTGAGAACAATGGCGTGCAGAAATAATTCCAGAGACAGTGAGGAATTCATTGAATATACATTGCTTGGTTTGTATTAGAGAGGGAGAGAGACCCTTGCCGTACTACATTAGGCACAGAGCATGTTACACTTAAATCAAAACTGCAGTTGGGAGGAGAGAACAACGTGGCCACAAAATTAATTAAAATGGGGCCATTTCATCAGCGATTCTACCTACTGAGACCAAGTTTTTTTTTCAGTTCAGCAGAATATTATTAGACATTTTGCTTCAGCAGAAAGGACAAAGGCCCGAGCACAAATCAAATGATCAGACATTTGAAAGCCTCTGAAGAAGGAGTGTGGTGTGAAATCACAGAGATGTAAACTAAATTCACTTAAACTTTACTCACAGCTCACTGATTTCCAAAAGCCTATGGAAGAGATGACCTGGGCTGAATAATATATCACAGTTGAATTTGTTGAAATAAAAAATAAAATGAGATCCTTCATGCTGAATATCCAAACTTGTCACAATGTTAAGCAAGAGCAGAAAAATCTCTTTATTATTATTTATAGAGACGTAACTCTAATTTCGTGCACGAAACTAACACTTTTGTTGTAAAAAGAGTTCAGAAAACCAAGTGTTCCGGTAAAACATGCTTTCTGTTTCCTTGAGCTGGCAGTGCCTTTATGCAGCCAACAAAGAGCTAAATAAACCCGCTTTATTTATTTATTGAACACCTTAGCGAGGTACAGATAAGATGGAACAGAACAATGAAGGAGCGCGGTTTAATGTCAGAGGGAAATCGAAACAGAAAATAAATGATAATGGAAATAAGGACCATACAAGTTAGGATTTTTTTATTTTTTTTAAAAGATATGTTTAAAAATATATGACTGAAACTCGGAACAGTGAGAAGGAAAAAAGGAAGTAAGAAAAACTGCAGCAAGTGAAACGCTAAAATAAATCGGGGACGCCAGTAAAGTCCGCTCTCTCAGTAACTGAATCACACGCATACCTCCGTAGTATGAGAAGGGCCCGTTGGGGATTAGCTCCCCGGGCTCCAGCCGGTCCACCAGCGTCCTCATCCGCCTCGGGCTCCGGAAAAACGCGTGCCTCCGGGCGCCCAGCGCGCTCAGCTGCTTCATGCGCCTCTCTTTGGAACGTCGGTTCTGGAACCAGACCTGGACACACACACACACACACACACACACACACAGACACGTATACGGGTCAGCTCGTGTCACTCAGCTAACACACAGTGGGCTGCTGGCGCCATTTTGATTGCACGTCAATATTCTGTGTGCAAGATGGGCAGAGAGTGAAAAATGGAGGTGGCGGAGGAGCGCTGCGCCGCGGTGTGATGTGACGTGGGGGTTGCGGAAATGTGTGAATGAATATGTAAACAAACAAAAAGTGGCACGTTGTGGATTTTTAAAAAATATGTAAATAAACCTCAGTGTGCACACCTCCCCACCCCCCAGCCCCGTACAAAAGGAGGTGTAATTAGGTGTCATATTTACCTTGGCACCTGCACCGCGTTGGCTTCTTATTAGAGTAAATAACCGAGCTCTGTATGTTTTGCGGCGTGCGTGATGAGCCGGTGCGTTAAATCCGCAAGGCTCTGCGGCGGAGAGGACTGCGCCCAATTATCGTTACAGAAGCGAGAGTCCCATCTAACCTCCCTAATGATCTTTTAACCCTCCATTTACTCCGACTGAAGGCTGCAGCAGCGGGGGCTTAAAATCTCCAATTAATACTTAATAGGAGGGTTGTTACCAATATATTACCGGGCTCTTGGAGGTTATCATTTCCTAATCTATAGGCCGGCTTCCTTTAATTACGCTCTTCCCTTTTCCCTCGCGCTCATACATATTAGATACCCCTACTCCACCACGTTCACTTCATCGCCATTAATCTGCTGTGCTAAACCTTTTTTTTTTTTTTTTTTACCTCTGATCTGCCCGGAGCACTGAGTCGCTTTACGAAACTTCACTCGGGAAAAAAACAAAAAACAAAAAAACAAATCGCATTCATGGAAACCTGTTTGTGAGAGGCTCTGCTGTCCGACGGCTGCTGAGCCTCATTCTATTCACACTCTGCGTGCGTCTGTTTTGATCCTGATGTGAAATAATAACCGGCGCATGAATCTATGAGCTAGAGACATTCCCTATCAGTACACTGGTGCGCCACATTTAATTATCGCTTTAAGAATTTTCACCAAATGCAACAACAACAACAACAACAGTAATAATAATAATAATAATAATAATAATAATAATAATAATAATAATAACAACAAGAACAACAAAATAATTATTATAATAATAATACAATAATAGTGATAATAATAATAATAATAATAACAATATTAAATATTGTCATTATCATCATTATTATTATTATTATTATTATTATTATTGTTGTTGTTGTTGTTGTTGTTGTTGTTATTATTATTAAGTGTTGCTCTTTGTTTCAGTGAAGGCGGCCCTGCTGTAATTCAGAGTTGTGAGGAGACAGGCTTGAAGACCCTTGAAACAGATTTCTGTCCTTCCACTTGGCTGGAAATGCTCACAGCATGGCTAAATGTGGTCGCAAAACGTGATGGCTGCGCTGTGCCAGGACTCCCAGCGCTCCCAGCAGCCCACAGCCAGTTGGCGACTTTGCCCCGGCGCGAGCGCCAAGAATCAAAAATACCCATATAAATTACCCGTTTCTAAATCAACCTCGACCGTCAGCCAATCTTCGGCTTAATGAATTCAATGTGACCACGCAGTTTGAAGGGAAGAGGCCTTCTTGCAAGAGGGGTGAAGGATGTGAGAGGGGGGAGGTTGTTGGGTGCTGGGGGGAGGTGGTGTCTCTCTGATGGGATGAGGCCTGCGCGGTCACGGCAGTCTGGCAGCCTGGCAGGGACATTTTACCATAAAATATAAGCTGTTACATCACACCTTTTAATGGGTGCGTAACACCCTATAAAACAGAAAAGGCGCGAGCCCACCTCCTCAACCTGTGGGTGTCCCCTGAATATTATTTCCATAATATTTCACCCAGAACCAGAAGACCCGTCTGGATGATTTACTATTGACCCGTGTGTAAATTACAGGGATGGTGAAAGCGATAATTACAGTAGTGTTTTTGTTGAGGCTCTCGTGGTCCCCAGTTTGAGAAACACCCTCACTTAATAATAAATATGGGCGATTATATATCTCTGTATCTGTTGGAGATGAATGAGTGGCTTAATGGTGAGAGCAGTGAGCCCCCGGAACGCGCTGGAGCTGCTGCAGGACCTCAGCCCGGAGACCAGGACACACTATGAGCTGCTAACGTCTCCGCAGACAACAGACACCCCCGCATGTGTCGCTGTCGTTGTCATAGGCTACCATGTGAGCAAAACATGTCATACCACGTTCACAACGTTTCAGGATTTTGGGAGTGGGACAGTAATTTTAGGTGTGTTTCTAACCATGTGGTTTTTTGTGACTAAACCTAACCAGCGCATAGACAGAGCCCAGGAATGAATCTTTGGATTCGCAGGAGAATTCCAGCTTGAGTGCCAAATGTGTCCCTTTACCTGGATGACCCTCATGTTGAGGCCGGTCTCCTGGGCCAGCTGCTCCCTGATGTGTCTGGTGGGTTTGGGGGTGGCAGCGAACGCCGCCTTCAGCGTCTCCAGCTGCTTGGCCTTGATGGTGGTCCGCGGGCCGCGCCGCTTCCCTCCGAGGTTCTGGTCGTCGTTCTCGTTATTCACCGTCTCCTTGTCGGACAGGGCGGCTATCTCCGTGTCCTTTAGGACCACGTCGTCCTGTAGCTGGTCTTGAGAGTCCGGCGATAAACTGGGATCGCTGCACGCCGTTACTACAGAAACGACAGGTTGAAATCAGAATCAGTCGAGCGGTTCTCCAAAAATAGAATTACTTCGATACACAGAAGAAGAAAAAACAAACAGCCAAATAGCACAAAACTAATCATATAATAATTAATAATGATGCTTTAATATCATCTGTATTTATCACTCAGTGTCGGTGAAGCAAACATTCCTAAAAATAAATCCTGTTGTCTTCAAAGTTTTTCCACATGAAAACATTTGATACAGTGAGCTGGTGCTGTGTGTGCTGCACCATTCAAACAGGTCTGACACATAAGAACAAGCTCGTGTGTTTTGCTGAGCGACTCGAAATTAAGTTAAAAAAAACCCAACAACGAATAAGTCCCCTACGTGACAGTTTATGGAATAAAACTGTATCATATCGACCTTCCACACCCGGAAGAAGAGTGTAACGTTGAGAGCGAGTGGAAGGCCTCAGCTGAGAATGTGATACATTTCAGGACAGATTGATCAATAGATGCTTTTTTGTTGAATTCTTTTCTCTGGGTGCCGTCTAAGTCCTGCTCATGGAAATGATGAAGCCACTGCGGGGCTGAACACATCACATCCATCACAATTTATCCCGCCTAGCACTCACACACAACACACAACACACAACACACACACACACACACACACACGCGCGCGCACACACACACACACACACGCACACACACTTGCAGGGCTCCCGCCGTACCTGAGAGGAGGTTGGTGTCTTTTACACTAGCGTTGCTTAGGTAATCGTCTTTGCAGACGAATTTGTTCTCGTCTATGATGTAGAGCTCCTCGCCGGTGGAGAGCTGCTTGTTGCACATCATGCAGGTGAAGCAGTTGAGGTGAAACACTTTGCTCCGGGCTCTCCGGACCAGGTCGTTCGGAGAGATGCCCTGCGAACACCCGCCACACTTGGTGCCGAAACGCCTGCAGGAGGGAAAGCAGCAGAGATGAGTCCAGCTGTCACAGATGCCTTTCACACAGAATGAGTGAACATCCGGTCAGGTTCGGAGACACGGCGGAGACGCTTGGGACGAAACCACTAACATTTTAAAATACTGCTGACTTGATTCAATAAAGCTTGAAGTTACAGTTTGATGGAAGAAAAAAAGACTTTGTAAGAGCTCCCAGACTTGATATTTTCGCACTTACATTTAAAACCTTATTGAACATTTGAACACCACTGTTATACATTACATTTAAACAGATGAATGATAACAGTGAACAGAAGGCTCTACAGAGTCAGGAGAACACTTACACTCTGAACACGCTCTGTAGGAGCTATTCGGACCTTTTCCTGTTCTCAGACAATGAACCTTTACGCTAAGTCAATAGTGTTATGTTGGATTTAATAATAATACAATAATAATAATAATAATAATAATAATAATAATAATAATAATAATAATAATAATATATTAATATATTAATATATTAATATGTAAAATGCTGTTTCTTTATTGTACGGGCAGATAATAATGATACATTTGAGATAAATAACGTTATGAATCCTGCTGATGGTAAATTAATATTTCGTGCATGAGATAAATATATTGCAACTTATTTCTTAAATAATAACGTGATTTCCACTGCACACAATGTTCAGACTCGCTAAAGTATTTTATATATATATATATATATATATATATATATATATATATATATATATATATATATATATATATATATATATATATATATGATCAATCACTATTTTATTTTCTACGTTTCAGAGCGTTTTATCTTCCGTATAATTACGTTTTACAGGGTGAAATCCAGTAAACACCCCGGTCCTGTTACTCTAACACAGAGGCTGCAGTGGAACAGTAAATTACAGCCCTGCCATTGACTCCAGTCTTAAACAATGTGTATTGAGTGGGGTGCACTGCTTGTTGACAGCACGTCTGTGATTGCATTGTCTGCGGACTTGATCTTTTTAACTAGTTTACTATTCAAATCCACTTATCACGTCCTCCTCAGTCGGACTGAGTAAACACACCGGGCCGCGGCCGCTGTGGCCGGGGTTTGATCCTGCGCTCCCCGGCTGCTGCCTGCACGCAGTCAAATAATTAAAAAAAAAACAAAAAAAAAACACACACACACACTCTAAAGTGTGATTTCCTCGATTTCCTAACAAACCGCCCCCTCTCCCCGCTGAGAGAGAGTGCACACGCGTTTAATGTGGCTGCCTTCTCTTTTGTTGTTGTTTTGCATAAGAATCCAAATTAACAAGCTTTTAATTACTCGCTCCTAATCAAAGCTTATCGCCTGCAAGTCCTCGTTCACGCCTACAGGCACGGACAGGTCGGGCTGTTCGCACATGTACCTATTATTTAGCCCTCATTGTAAATACGATGCTGAAATGTCGATTTTTTTCATTAATAATTCTATTTAAAAAATATTTAAAACTTATTTTGTGAACTATTTTTCAGAGAGAAAAAGAAGAGGCAATTTCTTGGCATTTTCCAGCGCTTGATAATAAACAGCGCACAGCTAATTTAAAAGTTGTTAAGATTTAAAAAAAACTGAAATGGGATCTTCTCTAAATCTGATTTAAATGGTTTTTCATGTAGGTGTGATCTTTGGCCTAAAAGAGACGTGTCCAACCCTTTGTGCTGCACCATCACAGTCTGCGCTCCTATTTCAGTTTCTTTTGGTTCTGTGATGTCCTGTTGACCTGCTGCCTCCAGCCCCTCACACCAAACCAGACACATTAATAAAGGAAAAATTATGAACATAAAATGTAAAATAATCAACGCATAAATGACCCGAGCTTACCTAAAGAAATCATTTTTGCAGTACAGTCTGCCCTCTCGAGAGAAACATTTCTCTGTCAAATTACATTTGCACTCGCAGCACTGTACGCACTTGACGTGCCAGGCTCTGTCCAGCACGTTGAGCAGAAAGCGGTCCAGAATAGGCCTCTCGCAGCCGGCGCAGTGGACCATGGCTTTGGCTGGGCAGCAACCCCGCAAACGCAGCGCACACACACAAACAAAATCAACAGCGCAGGGCGAGCATTGACCGAGTTATCTGCTTTCTCCCTCCCTGATTCGCCTGGAGCTCCCGGGTCAATGTGCGCGGAGAAGCCAGTCGATCAGGTGTCACCACAGATTTCTCCCTGCATGCGTAAAAAGGCTCAGCGTCCAAAAAAAAAAAAAAAAAAACATACAGGAAGGGATGTGAACGCGTCCCCCTTTCTCTTTCTCTTTATCTCTTTCTCTCTCTCTCTCTCGGGTGGAAAAGCCAAAAGGCGAAGAAGAAATAAATCAGTCCTCTACTGGATCCGGGGCAAAACACGCGATTCAGCCAAAATGTAGATTTTCAACACAGGAAGCTGTGGATCGGCTCAGAGAGGACCGGAGCCAGTTCGGTTGTCCCGGCGCTCTTGAAAGTGACGCATCGGCTGAGAGGAGCGTCGTATGCCAGTCAGTGCCGGGAGAGACGTCTAATAAAATGCTTTTAGGGCAGAGCTGTCACACAACAAGACACGCACGCCTATAAATAATTCAGCGCACTTTGACATGGCAGCGTATCCACTGTTCGGAACCCGGCGAGAAACAAAAATCACACACCCAAAAGATTAAAAAAAGAGTGTCTTCCCCTCTCGGTCAGTCCGAGGATCCTGGATGTTTAGCTCGTGGCGGCGGGGGGATGCTGAGATGCGCTGGCGGCTCCGGTAGTACTCAGTGTGTATGCTGGGATGCCCTCAGTCTCCAGTGCCGTGTGTATGCTGGGATGCGCTGGCTCTCCAGTACACTGTCTTGCTCCTAAACCTCCAGCCCAGCCTTATTCCCAGCCTCCTGACGTCAGGCCGCGGCCGGGCCAATCAGCTCTGCGCCATGCCAGAAACCATCAAGCCGCCCCATCATAACCCAGCGAGGGCTCTGCTTGCTATTTATGCCACACACTCAAGACACCAATTGTCAAGAATTTCCCTGCAAACTGTCATATGTTAGTGAATGTGTTTGGGAGAAGCAGCCGCGGCGGAGGGCGAGCAGCGCGGAGGGAAAGACTTTACTTCTCAGCTGCTGAGCAAATTGTCTTCTGGGCATGAGGGGGGCATGGAGGAGGAATCTGAGCAGGTAGATACAGAGGCGTCTTCAGTAGAAAGAAGCCGGCGGCGGATATATTGCATGGCGTGAATGTTTATTCATGCAAAGTTACTTTGCGCCAGAAAATGACGCACATGTCGGGCATGTTTGTTTTCTTTTTGTTTTTTGCATCGTAACTAACCAACTGTGCGTTTAGTATAAATATGTAAGCGCCTGCTTTTGGAGCGCATCATCAGTCCAGCTCCGTGTTTAGATTACACAGCAGAAAGCTTCAGAACTTCATGATGGTGACTGGGTTCCTGAGATGTGACGTTAACTGTTCTCGCGGTGCAACATTAGAGAGTGCCACGTGCTAATTTATTTTATCAATGTTTCCCTGCGCGCCAGCGGCGGCAGCGCGCTGTAGCACTCTTGGCTCTGATGTGGTGGAGAGGAAGCGTGGAAGTGAAAGACAGGAAGGCTCGAAAGTTGACAGCTCAGCGCGGCTCAGCCGGTCTGGGAGCTGCGGCCCAGACACCGCGGACGATTCATTTGGGAGGTCCAATTCACTTCAAGTCCACTTTAAGTGCTTAAATAACCCCATGAGCCTCACAGCCTGCTGGAGTATTAGTCATTTCCCCTCAAAGAGATTCATCAACTATTTCGTGTCATGATTTACATCCTGCAGACTCGAACATTTTTTTTTTTTCCCTTTTTGCTCAGTGAAGATAGATCGCGTAGTCTCGAAGCAAGACGACACAAAACAAGACAACAACTAAACGAACACGTCAGGAGATTTGCATTTGCCGGGAAAGCAGTTTGGAGCGATTCATCTTTGAATGGTTTGTTTGCACAAACTGCTCTATTGTGGCAATAGTTCGGTAAATGTAATCACAGTAGGAACTGTCGTGTCCGTCTTTGTCGTCAAAAAACAGAAACAGAACGGCGCGTTTATCTCGCCTCAGAATGGAACCACAGCAGCGCACACAGCAGAAAAAGTGAGCAGGGACACCAAGTGACTGTCCACCAATGGCCCGCGAGCATCCTCCTGCACATGGGCTGCTTCTCATGCAAAACGCCCGCCCGGCCCCGTCCAGCTGCCTCCCGGCGTCTGGGGAGCGCCCCTTCAACAGGACATGTGTTACTGGCGTGAAGAAAGAGAGAGATAAGGCTTCACAACAGACAGACTCCGTCTCTTTTTTTTTGTCTCTTCTTTACACAACCCCTTCAGCATCGACAATTTCCTCTCGCTCTACCTCAGTCTTCCTCTTCTCTTTCCCTCTACCGTTTGTGTATTTGTGGACGGAGCTCCTGAACGCATTCTGCTGAGCATCTGCTCGTGTTTCCATCACGAGAGACAGGGAGAGAGGGGTCATGGGGGGACGGGGGGTCCAGAGTTCTGCATAGAGGGGCAGCCAGCAATGAAAAACATCACGTTTCAGTGGACTACAAAACTCTCTGTTCTTTTCTGCAGTAAAACCTGCTGAACAGTGTGAAAGTAACCGCAGAAAGCCTGCAGTCTGCAGCTCTCACACTCCGCCGCCACACAAACTTGTGTATGCAGCATGTAAACAAGAAGCGTTGTTGTTATTTCCATGTGTAGAAGATGCCTTGATAGTCTGTCAGTGGGGATAATCTCCGCCTGATTTAGAATAAACCAGGGAGGAAAAAGGAGGCAGCTCACAGAGGCAGATTAATCCACGAATAGAAGGAAATCAAAATATAGGCTATGGGCTTAAAAATATCTCAACTCCCCTCCAGGCGAAGACACTATTAAATGCAAAAACGGTTTTAACCTTACCAGTGTAATCCCTCACCAGCAATAGATTTGATTCTCAGTCGCATTTTCATTCTGATTGCAGAATGCAGAAGTTGCACATTAGAATTGTGGGAGCGCGTGTGTGCTCAGGTTTTAGTTTTAGTTTCGTTCTGCTGTGACGTCAGAATGATCGGAGCCGGACCTGATGACCTGCGCGAGGCCCGCTGAGGAAAATGACCATCGAAGCGAGAGACGCCACCTGAAAAAATGAAAAACACAAATATCCTAATTCATCTGAAATGCATCTTTTTGTTGTGGCCTACTCAGATGAATTAGATTATAAACACTTTTACATTTTTTTTCTTATGATTTATTTCCCTTTCTCCAAAGTGTGAGTTGCGACACTACAGGCCGCAGTCACAGAGGAGAGGGATATCCTTTCACTCAGGGCCGCAGCGCTGTACACAAGCCCAGGAGATTTGGGGTTTATGAAGTGCAGACAAGTGAACTGGTACACTGCGAGATAATTAATCTGAGATAATGAATGAGGCTGTGAAGATGCATGCAATCATTAATTCTAATCATGACACGTTTATTTGTCTCCCCTCTCTCCTCCAGGCTCAGTTAAGAGACACAATGTCACCACAACAATGTGTGCGGGGCACGGCGGGAGGAAGGAGAGGACTTTGGAAGTAAAGCCTAAAGCTGAAGCGAGCAGGTGATTAGATAGGTAGAGAGAATGTGTTTCAAATATCAGAGGCAGACACTTCAGTCTGTTTCTTCCTCTACATGCTGTTTTCCGGGCTGTTCGGACTGCGGATGCCGGGCTGTGTGCAGCCGTGCCGGGGAGGCCGGGGAGGCTGCCGGGGGGACGAACCGTGACTTCGGTAACACACAGAGAAATATCACCCCCGACTGGAGCTTTGATCAACCGAGTGTACCGGGGAGGAGGCGGCGGGGGGGCGGGGGGAGGGCGGGGTGCTGTTTGCGGACTGTCTCGCTGCAGGATTTTTTTTTTTTTGTCTTTTTTGTAAAGGAATATTGCAAACAGGCGCTGACATTCATAATTCATAATATGACGCATTGATCATTCTGGATTATGAATGCGTTTGTTTTTTTTTTTAGGAATAAACAGCCGAGTTTCTGTGAAACCGACTCAGTTAATATCTTTTGTATTTTTTTCATCTTGGAAATCTTCCCCACGTGGAGCAGGAGAATCTATTCGAAGGCGCAGTGGTCACGAAAATGAATGAAAGACAAAAAGCTCACGAGGATTGCGACTAAAAGTATTTTATTTTTTTTATTTGATTTTGTTGTGAATCGCTTTGAACAAAAGTATCTGCCAAATGTAAATGACGTGGAGTAACGAACAAAGACAACTGTCTAGATCACAAAACGCAGAAAACAAAAATGCATTTTTTCCTGAAAAAAAAGGCATTTTTTTAATGAAAACGATAACCAGCATCACATGTATCTGTGTTATTTAAAAGTTACATAATACGCTGAAAGTGTAGTATTTGTAGGTAATGCGCCCACCCACAGAAAGCTGATTTAACCAAGAGTAAACTGTGCGACTCATTAACACGAATCACATGCCTTCCTGGCTCCGCAGACTGCGTAAAAGGCGCGCACAACTTTGCCATCATATTCATAACGTGAGCGTAAGTGTGGAGAGGAGAGGCTGGGTGAAGGGGAGGGTGGGGTGCCTTCGCTGCCCAGTCTGCCAATCATTCTTCACCGCATTATCACGCACTCCCAGGACCGAAATCCCACCCCTCCTTCTTCTATGCCTCCGTCCATCCATCTATCCATCCATCCTGGCGCGCGGTGCTCACGCAGCAGAAAAAGCCCCCATGGCTGACATGTCTGAAGAAATTGTGGTGTAACCCACATAACTAGGGGAGGCTGTGGCAGCTAACGCGACGCACGCAGATTCCCACAATCGACTGGCTGAGCTGTGTCCTCCCCTCACTCCTCCTCCTGCTCCTGTAGATCAGCAGCCAAACATATGCCGATGTGAACTCGACGTGGATTATTGAGCCAACAGCAACTCTACGCAAACATTTTCCAGACTTTCCAACTCCGGCCCGGCCTGCACTGAGAGAAATCCAATGGGATTTATAGATCATCTCCCTACAGCTGTCCCTTCTCTGTCAGTCAACCCCCCACTCCACACACACACACACACACACACACACACACACACACACACACACACACACACACACACACACACACACACACACACACACACACACACACACACACACACACCGGCCGATATTCAGAGGCCGTGGTGATCCGACCTCCAGAACCGTCCACAGCTACAACCAGCACTGTCTGTGTGTTTTCTCAAGGAGATCATATCATTCAGTGAATTAGGCGCGTTGGGCTCCACCACAGTAACCCTCTGTGAGCCCAGAAACAAGGCCAGCCCCACCACCACAGTCCCGCTCACTCCTCTAGGGGGCGAATTCAGCCCGAGCAAAGTGAGGGCTAGATGATGCCATCATTACTATTAGTATTATTATTACCATTTGTTCCTTTACTCCAGTTTATTGCTGTTTTTTTTTTATTGTCATAATAAAGTTCCAGAAGGCGACACGGTCACCAAACAGTGGAAGGTCATCAAACTAAAAGCAGACACATGCTTCAGTATCACCAGGTCTACATGTCTTTATTTGATTCGTTTTTGAGGTTTTCAAATCAAGTTTTGATTGGGAATATTCTTAAACGGTGAAGCCTGTGGCCACTTTAACACACCTTTATCATTTAATAAATAAATACATTATTCTAGTGATTCTAAAGTGAATAGATATATAAATAAATGGTGAAAGTCTTTCGTGTTTACGCCCAAATCGTGTTGTTTTATACGAGAAAAAACACGTGTGAATGTATTTTTAAACCGAGAGGAGACGCCACAGTCCTCCGGCCGGAAACCATTCGAACGCATGAGTCACGCAGGTAAAGGGACATTCTGTTGGTTAGCAGATTTCCACTTAACACCCGAATAAATCAGCGGAACAAATCACAAATACAGCATCATATTTCCATGATAGCAGGTGGAGAACACTGACTGAACGCGGCGGGTTTCCAACACATCCACTGTGAATCAGAACCAAACAAAAAAAAATAAAAACAAAAAGCTTCTTTTCATATGAGCATGCTCCAAACAAAGTGACTGAGAGGCGCACATACATGAAGCCGCTGCCTCTAAAGCAGTTCCCCCAGTTCAGATTAATGGTACTCGGCGCTTATTCTGGAGTCGGGGTGAAAGGGCTAGGATCACTAATGATTATAATATAATGTGCGGGCGATAACCACTCCCTTTGAGATATTATCGCCCGCCGGCCAATGCTCTGGGGGACGGGCTGCACGGCTGCAGAGCGGCAGATAGCTGCTGCCGCTCTGCAGCCACCGCAGCGGATTTCTGCGCTCGGAAATAAAAAAAAAAAAAGCCCGCAAGCATGGAGAGAGTGCTGGCCGCTGCTGATACCTGCATTAAAATATACATCAGAGCGGAGCAGACCGGCCCGTCAACGCTGCTTCACATCTGCTGTTTGAAAAAATAAATACAAATGTATTAATGACGAGCTGATGATTCTTATGGTTCGAATGCGTGTTTGTCAGGAAAATCCGATCTGTCATTTTCACTTTAAAGTCGATAATCTTAAAAACATTAAAATAAATCGTTTAATAGGAACAATTTTAAGTGACTTAATCACCAGCACCCGAAACATTCAGTACTTTTTTTTTTTTTTTTTTTTTTTTAAAATGCTTTTTTACAGCACCAAGTGGAACACCTTACTGGGCTGTTTTTTTTTTTTTTTTACCCTAGAAGAATTCTGTCTTAGCGATTCTGTGGTGAGAATATCAGGTCTATATAAATCCTGAATTTTAAGATTGTATTTATTTTAATAGTACATTTAAATAATACATCTAAAACACAAATATTATGGCCAGTAAAAAGCCCAGTGTTCTTTGTAAAATGCCATTTAATGCTGCTGAATGTCTGCTTGTTCATGAACCATTTCCTGAAGACCAGACCATGTGAAGACCTCGCATGATTTATGCTCCCAAGGGGATGATTTTATTTAAAGCGTATGATTAGCAGGCAGGGGAGAAATACCGTCTTGTTGAGTTTGAAAGAAAAAAAATCTAAGAATCAGAACCCAATATAGCCTTTACTTTAAAGGTGTGTTTGCTGTAAGAAATGACGGTTGTTTTACTTTATTTTGTATAGGCTACAAGCATAAAGGCCTGTCAGAGGAACGGAATGATCCGCGGCCTGCCTGCATTTTATAACCTTCCGTCTTTAGAATTAAAACCCTTACACAATTGAACAATAAGTGTGCGCCAGCACAAACAATGTTCTGCATATTAGTCGTTGTCCAAACAGTCCAAAGCAGTAAACACTGATGCATCACAGATGTCCATATATAGCTGGAAACGTCCTCACGTTAAATGAAAAAAAAAAAAAAAAAAGAACCCACAACACCGAACTCAAACAAGAATCAAGAAGATAATTCTTTAATGTGAACGCGGCAACTTTTGCAAAGCCGATTAGGCTGGAAATCCCTGCATAATTATCGACATTCACTGATCAATAACAAACAGCGCAGTCCTCAACAACATCTGAGTAGAAAAGGCTGTGAGAGGGGGAAGGGGAGGAGGAGGAGGAGGAAGAAGAAAAAGTAGAGTGAGTGATGTTGCCGTGCTGGACGCATCGCGGCCAATCCCGGACTATCTATCTTCATTGGAGCTTTTGTGTGCGCAAAAAGCAAAGGCGCGCATAAGGTAAAGCCCGCATCAAAGCCGCGGCTTTATTTTTATATCCAATAGATCAGCAGGCAGACAAAGCTTTATTTTCGCCAGGAGAGAGATATTTTACCTCTGCCTTACGGTTTTATGTTGGAGAGGTGTCAGCCGGGGGAAATAGATAGCTAATGCATAGGCAAAGCGCTGCCCGCCTCGCATGCTGCACGTCAGAGGGGGGCTGCAAGGAAGAGCAGGGGGGATTTAGGGCCCCTGGGGGCCCCAACACGGGGGACTGAACACGGCCTCCACTCATACTGTAGCTCATAACACCGTTGAACACATAAGCACACAGTCAAAGACACACAGCTCAGTTATCTGTGCGAGGTAGCCAGCATAGGCCTTTTTGTTAATAATCCAGGGCCGGTCCCAGTATTTTAAGGGGCCAGAGGCCTAGCCCCCCAAATCACCCAGCCACCCCTCTAAAGTTATTTTATATTCTTATAACTCAAAGTGCAAACTGGACTGTGATGGGCTAAAAGACAACATGAAAACCAGCCTTGGCCTTTGATTTATAAAATCCACATCTGCTCCTGGTCTTGATGGGACCATCAGACTCCAAACCTCCCAAGCCCACCTCATAGTCTTGTAATGCATCATACCAGAGTTTTACATTATTGGCAAGAGGAATGTGATGTGCTGATCAGTAACACAAGAAAACAAGCATGTAACTACTGAACTGATTTCCACAAAACTTGGATGGAGGATGGGTCTCAAGAGTAGGCCCCATTAGTTTTTGGTGTGGATCCTGATTATGGGATGGATACAGGTTTTTATAAAACATTTTTTTTTTATCTTACTTCCTTTACAATTAGATAGGACATTTTCTGTTAATTTCTCAGGATGGATGCATGGATAATTCTGACAAATTTAGGTGGCACACAATTGCCTTGGCGGAGGTATGCACTCTAATGAGTACTATTCTCGTTGAAGCAGAACAAACACCTCTCCCCTGCCCCAGAACAAGGGACAGCAACAAAAACACCCCCAAAGAAAAGATGAATTAATGTAGAGAACAACATCATAATGAATGTAGAATTTCTTTTTTTTAATTATTTTTATTCAGGATCGAACTCTTGTTGTAGGTTGAAGCACAAACAAATCTAATGGCCGAATTTATCTCATAATACAGAGCACACATTCTTGACCAACACATTAGTTAACTCAGTATGTGAGTCTGTCAGTACGTTTTAATTTTTTTTAATCCAGGGCTGGTCCAAGTCTTTTCAGGGCCTGAACCATAGCCCCCTCCCCCCCCCAAAAAAATGAGCTTCCATTCTGTACTAAATCAACCTATATAATAGATATGAAATAATTCGTAAATTGTGGCAAAAATATATATAGCATATTTTTTATTTGCTCTTTATGGCAGGGTTAGAAACAAGCAGCCAAGTAGGTTTGTGCCAGTGGCTGGCTATAAATTAATACCAGACCACACTGTCAGGAAAACCTGTGTACACTTAGTCAGCTGTTTAAAATTCTTCAGCTATGCAAAATAAATGCATGCAGAGGGTTCACAGTTCACAGGGTGCTAAACATGAAAATTGACTGTATGTGTAATAATCTAGTGGTGAGTTCTTGTATCCCATAATGGTCTAATTGCTGTTTCAGAAGCTTTTCTGTACCAACGTTGTACATTTATATTACATTTATTAATGCTAACAGTCAAATGTAAACAATTTAAATAGCATTAGGCGTAAGCAGCACCATACAAAGAGATCTGTTGGAATCAGTCTTGAAATCTTCACAGCAGCTGAATATACTTCAGACCCCTGTAAGACATCACCATATAGAACCATTAGCTAGTTGCTAAAATCGAATGCACTGCTCACTCCCTGACATGAATGCAGATTTCTCGCAATATGCTGCAAGAGTTAACGAGATTTACAATGCCGCTCAAAACACAGAGCTTCCCTGTCATATTTCCCCTCATGCTAAATAGAAATCTTAAGAAGTAATTGGAATTTACTGCATACCTGAATAACTGCATATAAATAAGCACACATTTCATCGGGGGGTTCACTGACACTGTTTGGTCGTATAAAAACTGCTGCATACATTATAATACACAGCAAATAATCTTATTTTGCTGGAGCCTTTGCTACATGCTTGGGATTCTGCCCAAATTACAGAGGATTCAAACAAGCGTTTTCAATTTATTAAACCTATATGGGCAACATTTCATTTTAATGGGACAATTTATTTCTGGGAAGGGATTATCAGGGGTTGGTTGAAACCATGGCAGTGTGTAAATCTGACAGTGTTCGTCTCATTTAAAGGCATGCAACCCCTCCCTTCACTCAGACCTCTCTCAGTGGACGGAGGAGGAGGATTCAGGTGCCTTTGCATGGCCTCGACCCTCTTTCCTCTTCCTACGGCTGAAAGGCAAAACTAGCTCATTGACTTTGGCCATGTCTCCTGGACAAATTCCTCAATTCTCAACACCTTTATGAGCCTGCATGTGCTTACCGAATTTGGTGGAAGAGGACACAAATCCTCCGGATGGGATTGGCAGTCATGCCCCCAGTCTCTCGGCCCGACACGCTTGGGATGTAAAGTGGCCGTCTGCGCTGCGACCCCCGGTCGAGAGGGCTCAGCGGATTTGGAGATAATGACATTGCCGCCTCTATTAAGATTCACATTAACCATTTCACCACACGACCCCATTTCCCTTTGTCCTAGCCACTGTGTCAAAAGCCTCACAGCCTCACCGTGCCTGTGGTAATTTTCAAAGCTGGCCAAACAACCTGCATGTGCATGTCTATTCCTGGGAAGGACAAAGGAGAGGCTGTCTAAATGCAAAGAGTACAGTGGAAATATATCCCACTTGTTGAAAGCAAACCCCCTTAACATTCATGAAACAAACTATTTGGCTGCAAATAGATCCCCTACGCCTGTATCTGACATTTTCCATATTGGAACACACACTCACTCTTAGTAATATGACTTTCACTGACTGAAAGACACCTACATCAAGTGAGGTTCTCTCTGTCTCTCTCTCTCTCTCTCTCTCTCTCTCTCTCTCTCTCTCTCTCTCTCTCACACACACACACACACACACACACGCACACACTAACCCCTAGTTCCCTCCCCTGCTGGCTCACAGAGCTGAGACTGTGGGAGGGAGGCCAAATTGTTTGTCTCTCCCTGTGTCAAGGCTCTGCAGCGGGGATGAGACCATGAGAACAACTGCTCTCTGTCTGGCTTCTGGCTGATGGCTCCATCAGGTTAGAGCAACAGGGAGTCGGACACAGGATGAGGGTGAATGTATGTGTTTGATTGTGAGTATATGCGTTTTAGGGTAGGTAGAGTTATCTTTCCGGGAGTCAAAAGTGATGCTATGTACAAACAAAATGAGCAGTTTAAGGAAAGGTGGAAAAGTGATTTTCAAAAACCAAAGTGTGATATCACAGAGTCATTAATACCAAAAGAAAACAACTTTGAAAAAATGTTCTAGGCATCAAAAATACTGACAAACTACAAAACAAAGAACTCAGGCACCACTCCTTTGAGAAAACGTGAGCATCCCACCAATAGATATCATGAAGGCTTCCATAAAGTTTTTCTTGCGAAGAGCTCTTTTTGTCAAGGGATGAGTACAAGGCAGCAGGGGGAGGACCTACATGCAGATAAGCCAAACAAGAATTGATCAGGGATTTATTGGTAAATTGAAGGCACTCGAGTTTACAGGTAGGTATGCTGGCAGGTACATGTCCAGGAGAAAGGGTTCTGTTTGCAGGGTTCAGGGTGAAAGGTAACAGGGTCCAGGTAACAGGCTATAGGTATCAGGGGCTGGAAAGCAATGACAAAACACAACAAGGACAATCTGCAAACTGACTCGGCAAAAACAGGTTTTTATACTGACAGGGAAAGGGGAAAGTGATGGGGGAAAGTGTAAACAGGTGAGCTGGTGAATAGGAGAGTCCAGAGTTCAGAGCGAAACAAAGAGATGGATAGGCTAGGGACTGAGCAGTGGAGCAGAAGACTTCAGATAGATGACCTAGGGTAAAGCAGATGGGTTAAGCCATTGAAAAGGGCAACCAAGCACTGAAGCCAGCAGCATGGGACTGCTCTGGAGTACAGGGAAGGAGGCCAGAGACAGCCAACTTATGACTTAGCAGGGTGTTGATGGAAACAGACAACTGAAGATATGGAAGATCTGCCAGTGCATCGGACAAGATGGCTGTCTAAACATCTGTCTGGTGGTTGTGGTGCTGGAGAGTGGAAGCTCTGTGTCACTGGGCAGCTGTGACTCTGTGGCTCTCTGTGGGAGAACTGGCTCAAGGTAGCACCATGCAGGCTCGAGGATTGGTCAGCAATGGCACCAAGCAAAAAGGGCAATCTGGCAACTGACCGGGGAAAAGGAGCTGGTGTACTGACAGGGCTGATGAGGGAAAATAGAAACAGTTCAGCAGGTGACTGGGACTGGTGGAAAGATTTGAGGGAGTCTGATGGCGTGGAAAGGTAGAGAATGGCAATGAAGAGGCCCAGGGATTTGGGAATGTGACTGGTAAAAGGGACAGAGGGGTACAATGTGACACTATTGATCCTTGTATACTTGAAAAAAGGCCAGTTTTTCATTAAAAAGGTTGTGATGCTCAAACAAATGTATCCACAGTTTTACAGTCATGTCTTTTTCAATGTAAGCTTATGTAAAGAAGTTATTTTGTGCGTCATGAACATGACTTTAAGACGTGATCCTGGGGGCTTGGTGCTTATGAGGTCATAAACCCCACCATGCTGTAGTTTCTGTAGCTTACTCCATCACTCTGACTGCTTCACCCTTCAGATGTGGAGTCTGAAGCCAGTGCTCAATATTTCTCTAGCCGTTAAACAAATAGTTTAACATTAGGGAAATATACTTCTTTGTCTTCTTTTTAAAAACTCAGATGACACAATCAATGTAATTCTCATTTCTATGTGTTAAATACATATATGGAATCCAGATGTGGTTAGCCTAGCTTAGCATAAACTGAAGCAAGGGAAAAAGCAAGTCTGGCTTTGTCCACCAGCTTTAGAAATGTGGCACTTTTCTTGGATAGTGTCAGGGAAGCTGTTTCGCCCTACTTTCAGTCTCTTATCCTAACATCCGATAACCGCAACCTCATTCCAGCTCTGTGCTTTTTAGCACACACACAGATATATCCAATATGTATGTTTTTGCATCATGTTCCTAAAACATTTGATCCACACAACATTACCTTTCCTATAATTGAATTATGAGCTTATGCAAAACTACATGACTGTGATTCTTAGGAGACAAAGTTGTCAGAACTTTGATTAAACTGTAAGGTCCAGCACCTTACAGTTTATTCATGTTTGTACTGCTGGGCTGTTGGATCTCAGGTTGTCCTATAAGGTCTCTGTGTAGAGCACTGTGATCCTTTAACCACAACATAAATATTGTCCACAGGAGCAAGGTGACTGCTGACGGTCATCTTATATTTATTGGCATTTCCTTTAAAGTGATTTTCTACATTGCATGTATTGAAGAGTATTAAGTCATATTTCCATCCCTGCTGATGTATCTCACTGAACTCTCCATTCATATAATTTTCTGATTGTTCCCTTGTGACAATGTGGACGAGGTCGTTATGCTGCTGCATGGAGAACCCTCCTCTTTCCCTGACTTGCAATGCCTGGAGATGAGTTGAAAGGGTGAGGGGGTCGCAACCTTCCTGGGGGATGTTTTACGGTGACACGGCTGGGAAGGTCTGATTTGTCTCCACTGGAGCGTGCTGCTGGCGTCTTCACACCCAGCCAGAGAGAAGGAGGGAGATGGAGATAAATAGAGAGAGGACAGAGGGAAGAGTGTCAGTGATAGTTGCGGAGGGGGTTGGGGGGGTTTGTTTGTTGGAGGTTTAGACGTTGCAGGGTGGAGGAGGATGGGCTGTAAATTAACTAGTTTGGCAGACTGATGGTCAGCCGTGGTTTCAAAGAACAGCACCCACCTTGACCCCCACTTGGGACTTCCAGCTGAGCCCCGAGGGGTCAGGAGGAGGAGATATTGTACCTCAGATGTGACAATGTAGGTTTAGTTTTATCTCAGTGTTGTAAACACACATATTCTTGTCACTCCCCCCTAATTCAAGTTACAGTTGCATTAAATGTTTCAACACAACTTTCTGATATATTAATGTTAAAAGCTCACACTGACACTGAAATATGGTTAAATATTAAAGTTAAAAAAAAATAAAGTTTTCCCTTTTTGTATCTGTTTAAGTACCTCCAAGAAGGGCCTTAAAAGCTTTAAAAACTGTATTTTATCTCTAGCATTATTACATATTCATGACTACATGAACAGCAAAGAAAGTTGAGGTCTTGAATGAAGCACCTTTAGTAGTGTCTTTCATCTGCTGCTGAGAGAAAAATGCTCAGAATGGTCATGAGTCAACCAAAAGGAAAGTTGATACTGGAAGACAGGTATGAGTGTCCACAGTCAAGTGTGTATTGTATTGCCATGGGCTGAGAGGCTGCTGTGTAAGAAAGAAGCCCTTGCTCCAGACACAGCACCTTAAAGCTCCACTGAAGTTTGCTGCTGATCTCATGAACAAAGAAAAACCTTCTGAAGGAAAACTCTGTGTCAGATGAAGTAAAAATGTAGTTGTTTGGCCACAATGAGCATGTGTTTGGAGGAGAGAAGGTGAGGCCTTTCAACCCAAGAAACCATACCTACTGTGAAGCGTGGTGGCGGTAGTATTATGCTGTGGGGCTGTTTTGCTGCCATTGGATCTGCTGCTCTAGAAAAAGTAAATGGAATAATGAAGAAGGAGGATTATCTCCAAATTCTTCAGGAATACCTAAAATCATCAGCAGAAGATTGGCTCTAGTGTGCAGTTGGGTGTTCCAACAGGACAATGATCCCAAACACACATCAGAAGTGGTAAATTAATGGATAAATCAGGCTAGAATGGACGTTTTGGAGTGGCCTTCCCAAAGTCCTGACTTGAACCGCAGTTGATGTGAAAATAGCCAAGAGACACTTAACCAAATATTAGAATTATTGAGTGTATGTTTTTGAGGCAGGGGATTTGGTCACACTGATTGATTCATTGATAACATGAACAAAACGTGGATCTAGTGTTTAACCTACGCCCCCCCCCCCCCACACACACACACACATTCAGGCCTTAAGCTTGTTGGTAACATTATAAAATAGTTAGTTTTAAAAGACATGCAGTGCTTTCAACCTTGCATAAAAACACACCACATATAGCAAATTAGCCTATACTGAACAAATTAATCTCACACTTGGCAGTTCATTGATCTGCTATTTCGTTGTTTCTCATTTGCAATCATGGAGCTCATTAATGGAGAAAATTATAAGCGTCACCCTGAGGTGCTTCAGCTGGGGAGGATAGAGTTAAACAAGTACATGGGCACACCAGAAGGAGAACGGTGCCTTTATTTGCATGGATTTTGCTGGAATGCACTCCCCCATGTTGGGCGTAGGATGGAGACTTTGCACCCTTCAACACACAGCCCCAACAGACTCTAATAAATCATGTAATCCCAGATACTAGAAGACAAACATGGGAGCAGACCTAATCAGGACTTGGCAGAGTCCTTTTATCTGCATCTTAGCCGGGTCGTACACAGTACACAGTCCCATGCTCCTCTTATGACAAACACTGAAATGGTTGATAGGTAATGATGGATAGGGGTTAAATCTGACAATTTACAAACCAAATGAGATGACAGTTTTCACTTCTATTGGGCAATAAAACCCTCCACTGTAATCTATCATAAGATACTTTTTGGTTGTTTGTCTGCTACAGGTAACAGAATAAGTCCCTTAAAAAGACAGTTCACCCAAAAAAATAAAATTCAGTCATTATCTTCTCACCCCCATGCTAATGGAGAGCCGGGAGAAGTTTTGTAGACTACAAAACATTTCTAGAGCTTCACAGTAAAACAGACTTGCAGTTTCTCCTAAACAACTGAAGTAGATGGGGACTTGTTTTGAAATGTTAAAAACAGACAAAAAAAAGACATTAAATGGCATCAGACAGCTTACCTGATGTTATCAGTGTCTCTGTAGGCCCCCAAGATCCCAAATGGATTTGAAATAAGCCATTTAAGCCCTTGACACTCAGTCCAGTTTGTGCACCAACTTCAGACAGGATGCGTGCTAATGCTTTTAGGTTAGCATATACAATGAACAATTACACCCTTTTCAAAGCTGAAATCTGCTAAGCTAAATGTGTGCATCCTGTCTAAAATAAGTGCACAACCTAACCTGCTAACCTGGCGTTACCTGGCTAACCCTAAATCCTGCTCCTTATTACAGGCCAAAGGTATCTCTATTAGGGGATGGACATTAATAATAAAAGTCCCAGAGCTTTGTTCAAAATGACACATTTAACTTTTGCTGAGGGCAGGAAAATGTGCTTTGAACACTTGGGCAGACAAGCAACCTGTGTTCTTTATCAATCGCTGTGGCTTACTGGATTCTGGATCTCTCCTTACTAGCAGTGTAGGACCACCTGCTCTATTCCTTTGGACTGTTCCCTCATGTTCCCTCAACATGTGTGCATGCCAATAAATCGTGGGCAGTTTGCACATAAACCAACTGTTCACATTTTATCCAGTACATGCTTGTGTCATGTCTGTGAATCCTTGGTGCATGTACATGTCCACCAACAGAACACAAAATATCATCTACGAATAGAATTTGCAACGTTCTTAGGGCACATGTTGTATGTGGTTCTGCAGACCAAGTTGACCCTGCTCTGCTGATGTGATACATCCTAGCCGATGTGTTGTCTCCTTTCTCCTTTCTTTGTATCTGGATTGCAGGTCTGTCTGGATGAGTAAAGTCTACAAAGAACTGCAAAATAGCATTGTCTGCTCTCTGTGCTCGGTTCCTAAAGAGACCTAAAGCACTGGCTAGAGTGTTTTGGCAGACATAACACACATCCTTTCATTTCACCTGGGTATTATAACTTCCCCCCTATGCGTTACCCTTTGAAAAACCCCAGACTTCAATTATCCATCCAGCATTGGCAAGGTATCAATGAAGAACCCAGCAGTGACATCCACAACTTTCCATGCTGTTCTTTAATGATGAATAGATGCAGATTATATTTCTTTTTGTGTTATTTCTTCTCTGCTGTCACCCTCACCTAAGCCCCCACCACCACCCATCAATGTAAAAGAAGGTGCCTTGTTGAAATCCCTCCCAGCTCAGAGCAGTGTCTAATCTTGAGTTAGTGGTTGATGGGATGCAGCATTGACAGACATCTCTCTCTCTCTCTCTCTCTCTCTCTCTCTCTCTCTCTCTCTCTCTGTATGTGGCTTTTGGCAGACTCCCCTCAGTGTACTTACCACTATAACAATCAGGGGGTGGTGGAGGTGGGGGTAACATTGCAGGAGGTTTTGCAGCTGAAAATACAGCATCCACTGCCTTTGTTGGGCGATAAGGGAAAGGTGGAGGGTGGGGGGGTGGAGGGATACATGCACACAAGGAGTGATCTTGGGAGCTCAACAAATCTGAGAACGGCATTATGGGTTGGTAAACACGGATGCCATAAGAGGCTGCAGGATTTGCCGTTTTCCCATTTTCTTTTTGGCGGAGGGCTGGAGAGCTAAGCACAATAACGAGATGGATGTGGTGGGAGTGGAGAGATGGAATGAGACAGACAAAATGAAAGGCGGGAAAGGAAAGAAAGGGAGCAGGGAGACAAGAAAGTGAAGAGAGTGTGGTGGAAAAGGACAGTGACAGTAGAAAGTGAGAGAAAAGGCAGGTGGAAGGGGGATATTAACAAAGACCAGAAAAGTATCCCAGCTCATAATAAAAGTTGAATTCAGCGTTCACGGTATGAGGTGATTTATGCATCATTATAAAACACAGGGCTGCATGATGAAATTAAAGTTTGTAAACTCCTTCATGCTACACAAATTACAGAACATATATAGTTATTCATATACAAATAAATATAAACACGTAATGCATCTTTTGAATCTGCATCAGGGTGTGTGTAAGGTGGTGATGATAATATGATCAGCATCCAGAGTCCACCTCACTCTGTCGCTCAGAACATGTTCTGCTTGTCCAGTGCAACAGCTTGATCCGAGATGCAGCGGTGGAGACAGGTCTCTGTAAAGATGTGGTGGAGACTAGTCTCTATGATGATGTGAGGGGCACAACAGTTTCTGATTTCGCATTGTTTTGCCAGCCAGAGTCCCATTTTGTCCATTCCCTTTCCTTGTGACCATGCCAGGAGCAGCCTTAAACCAAGCTGGATTAGCATGGCTTTTATTAGCACTCTCTTCCTCCCTGGGGAGGTCCAAATGGTCAGGTTGGATGGTCGAAAGCTCCATGAGCTATGGAGGTCTCAAAGTCTGCTGCTCTTAATGCAAAACACCTGCTTTCTTCTCCAATGATGATGATACTATTTCTGCCATGGGTAGGATGTGCATCAGCAATAACAGGCACTATGACTGTCAAAAAACTGAAATGTAGCATGAGTTTAAGAAGCTACCAGCTGCTCCATCTTCATGCACCACCGTTAGCATCGCAAAATGACTTTATTCTGGTGAATTACTAGCTACAAGACAATAAATGTCAACAAACCATGTTTAAAAAATATATATTTTTGTTTTAGAGTCAAACTACTGGATCCAATATTAACTCTAAGTTAGTATTGTTTGCTATTTTATTGTTTGCGACTATGTGACATGCTGTACAATATCAGTTTTGAAGCACAACAAATGTGCCTTGTCAATCAAAGTGCTATTAAAATCCCTATTAACATGTATCATCCAACTGTGCTGCTCACATTTTAAATGTGCACTACAACTTAACACGAGATTTAGCTGTAACCTTACTGTAGATACATTAGTAGCATTCTATAATAAACACATGTTGATGGTGTTGTTTAAAACATGATTTCAGCTGGCAACATTGTCATCTGAATTGTAAAGCCACTTGGGATCTCCTCTCCCCACAGACATACATGTCATGAGTCTTTATTTCTTTATCTTTTATTTTGCAGCACATTTTCACCATCTCATCCACTCTCTCCTCCACTGATATTCAGCCCTGTTGCAAGAATAAAATGGTTACATTTTACATTTCATATCAATATTTCTACAATATATGTTATATGATGTTTACATTACATGGATATGAGCAGGCTTTCATGTCACAAGGGGATGATGGTGTTATTACAGCCAAAGAACACAACAGGCAAGCGAGAGACAGTGGTTTGAGGAGGTGTTTAAAGTCTGAAGTCACTGGATATTTTTGAGATGCGGGGACATTGTCCAGTTGTGTTTCTGGCGATAGAGCCAGGTATTTTAAGTCAAAACATGAAGCTAACCCTCATCAAGTGTTTTGTGTGCCTAAACCAAACCAGACTATAACCACAGCATTGTCACAGCTTAAAATAGAAAATTGAACATAAAGAAATATAAAGTTGCAACATAAAGAGTTGCAACCTATCTGTGGTTTCCGGATGTCAGAATCAGAATCAGAATCAGAAATCCTTTAATGTCCCGCTGACGGGGAAATTTGTTTATCGCAACAGCAGAATATATGTGTATGGATGTGTATATTGTCAACATTTATTTATATCAGGTGATTGTGTTGTGATCTTACACACATGATTTGTTTTTGTATTATTTTCTTCATAATTGTTGTGAATAGATACTTCAGTGTTGAACCCGTCATCTCCCTTTTGTTGCAATGAGGCAGCTCATGAAAGGGATTCTCATCAGCAGTTTATCTTCAAATGTTGGATGTAACAGTTCGCTGGTCTGCTTCCTTTCATTATACTGGCCACATCATCAGCTTCTTCTTTTTCCAGTGGCAGTGTGTGGTGCAGTGTGAACAGCACAATGACATTATGTTTACAACTGTTGACTCATCTATAATAGGTCATAATAGAGTGTAAACGGACAACATCCAAAATGTGTAATTATGTAAATGTGTGCGGTACTCAAACTGCAGGAGGAATGTAATTGATTCTTGCCAGGAGCATCCAATGCATGAGATCTTTTATGCATCATCAGCTTGATGTTTAAAGGTATACAGAGTGGATTCGAAGATAGAGGTACAACTCAGTGCAGCCACAAGTCTTTAATGTGCAGTGTTTGTGTCTGTTGTGATTTTGATTTGTTCTGGTCCTGTCTTAACTTGGTTTTCCTTTGAAGCTGCTCTAAGAACTGCCTTGGTATTCTTCTCTACAGATCTACATCTACAATGACTGACTGAGTTTAAATCATGCATTTGGACTAGCAGGAAGAAGTACGTAACAGCTGCATCACTGCATTCAGTGGTTTGGCTTGAGGGAAAGGAGAACTCTCACCCTGCCATCGGCTGCTCAGTGGAGATAAAAGATTCAGAGTGTTTTTACCAGCGTTTGTCTCTGCCACTCTGTATCTGGGAATTACACCAGGGAGCTGGTCGATAACGCCACTACAATCAGGCTCGCCACAGTGAGTAGCATGTTCTCCTTTCAGGGCTGTCACACAGGAAAGACAATGCAGCACACCTGTAGGCTCCACCGAGAGCTTCCTCTGTTTTATTGTCAGCTCAGTGCGCTGGGACTGAGGCATGAGCTGCTGCTCACCCCTCTGGATACTCTTTCACATCACACAGAAAAGACTGTAGACTCTCTCTATGGAAGACATGTGCTGCATGCTTGCTCTTGTGTTTGATGCAGTCATTCCAAATGGAGGTCCTGCTGCTGGAGTGAGGGATGTTTACAAATACAAATATAATATTCAGCAAAATGAAAACCTTATTAAAGTTATTCTCCACCAGGCAAACAGTGCTTACAAGCTTTCTTGTGGTCCTTTGACAGACTCAATTTGCTTAGTTGTCAAACAGATAGCTCATTAGTCATCACCAGTGTTGTGTAGCATTATTTTTTAAAAGTAACTTGTTACATTACAAGTTTACTGCTATTAAAAAGTAATTTAAAGTTATATACAGTATCTGTATAATGTTACAGTTTTAGAGAGGTAATGACTCAGCTGTATGATTGTTTTGCAAAATGGTGTTGCCTCACGAAGGCAGGATTTATTGCATAGAACAGTCCTGCAATAATATTTATTAATTAAAGATAGGTGTGCCTAATGAACTGTCAAGAGTGTTTATACATATATTCTTAAAATTACTGTTCACAAGGGGTTTAGTACATAGTCTGCTTAATAACAGAATCTGTTTAATCTTTAAAATGTTTCCCATTACTCTGTAACAGAATTGGCCCACAAATTTCTGAATGTATTAAGAATAGCATCATGGGATTTATGGACATATTTTGAGAGAGATGGGGTGTTAGGACCATACAGCCTTGCTAGCACTGTCAACACTTCACGATGAAATGTCTTATTGTGAAACAAATGCAGATAGTGATGAGTCGATCAACAGTATCTTTATTACAATCTTATCTTACCCGAGAAAAAATAAAATGAAGAAAATGAACAGAGCAGCAAATAAAACAGGCCTGCCGCTCAGACAGTGTCATCTGAGTGACAGAATGACTCATGGCAAATAGTGATCAATAAGCCAATATTTTGCACAGAAGACTGTTGTGACTCCAGGCCTGAATGAATAGCTGAAACTCTGACTGAATCTGTTGATGCTGGCTAAAGTCAAATAAATGTGACAACTACTGCCAACAGTGCTGACCAGAGGCTTCAGCTGTTAGTAATGTCAATTCCATTCAGCGTAACATTTAAAAAACAGTAGTGTTGATCGTTTTCCAGGACACTAGATTATTTTTGTGCCATAGAAATGAATTTAATGCTAGTAATCCATTAGAGAGATTTTGTCTGATTCAGTCTTTTCAGTTTATGCATCACTGACCAGTCTGCTGGTGACCTATGACGTGTAGTAGTTTATGATAGTAGGAGATGGTTGAACAATTGATGCATCAATACCCCAATAATACCATTGCAAATTACATTGGAGGCAGTGTTGACTTAAAGGTCAGAGAATTTGACAGTTAACCAGAGGCTGTGTGTTTCAGCCCAGCCACCAGCATAAAATATTAGTAGTAAATGTTTCTGTAAACCACAGTTACTTTCACATTTGTATATCATATCATGATCGGGAGGGGATGGTTGTAAAGTGAGAGGCGAGTAGGCTGCCAAGCTAATGACGACAATTTGTAAGTGTGAACCCACTGAATATTTTTAAAGAGACAATGGATCAGTTTCCAGCAGTGTTTGTGGTGAGCACAACAGGCATTTCAAGCCAAAAAATGCTGTTTTTCCTTATCCTAACCAGAGCATAAACACAGTGTTATGACAAGGGAAAAGTTTAACATTTAAGCTAAAGAAAAATAAAGTTGGCACACAAAGAAATGTAAAAAGTCCCATTACTTTGCCAAAATTTATCCATGGTCTGCCAAACTAAATCACCAGGGTCTCTGTACCTGAACACGAGCATTGAGAACATTGTTTGTGTACACAGAGTTTACTAAAAAGAGAGTTTTTGAACAACTCACGTTACCAGTTGTTTTTTTCCGCTGGCCGCCGTTATGCCAGTCGAGAAGCATCGATCTCGGAATGCGAGGTAACCTGGAGGTGAGTTAAGGTGGAACGCTCCTAAAGCTTAGTTCCATATAAATGCACGTGTAGCGCCTCTCTAGTGTGTTAAACTATAGTGAGAGGTGGCTAACCTGTGTTCTTTAACTATCAAAAATGTCTTGGAGTTTCTTAATAAAACTGACAATATTATCTTAAGGTGTGTATTCATTCACTTTTAAAGGCAATACTTTTTTCCCTTCTAGACGACAATTTAAACATTAATACTTAAGATTTAACATGAACTGAAATGTCTTTGGGATTACCTTGGTTCTTTTTAAACACTCTTACTCTTTATCTTACTTTAACACATCAAAAATAGTCAATAACCACACCTGTTTTATAAATAAAACAATGAATTATTTACTTTAAATGGTCTTATCAAATACTGCAACTCACAATATCAAATGCACTCACATACACATTTAAAACACATGGGCCCATAGAAAATAAAATAGCCGGCAATAAAATAACCTAGTGAAAATACCCAGTTCAACGTTGCAGGCCTGAAGGTAACTCCTGTACGTTGTAGCCTTAAAGAAAATGGCTGCTTCACCCCAAGGGCAAAAAAAACAAACACTGGTACCGTCACTCAATGGCGTCAGCCTCCCGCGCTCAGGATCCAGGTGGCCAGAAACAGGAGGAGAGATGAGGAGAAGACTCACACCGCTGACGACATCAACAAAATCCACCACTCGGCAACGCTGTCCGGCTCCGTCCGGGTCTCTGTGTCTGTCGTCGGTCTCACAGCTACACACCGGCCTCACTCATCAAGTTTGCTCGTCGCTAGCTTGTTAGCAAAGTCCGTGCAGCACCGCTAGCCGCTAGCTCAACAGCTAACTCAAACTCTTTAATGTCTTCTTGTGCTGAGTAGTCCACTTAGACATATAACTCTACCACCGTTCAAGTTTTAAAAAGAGTCCTGGTCGAACACCTTCACTCAAACTGGCACAGACATCAACTTAAAGTTCGTCTTTTTACTTTACAGCAGACAACCTCCATCACTCGGCTTCCTACGCTCATAACTCTCTCTCTCACTTCCTCATTCCTCCGTTCATCCCACCCCCTGGTCATTTGACCACAACTGAGATAGGTCCAGGAATAAGAAAGGTCCTGACATAACATAAAATCACCAAAGGTCCAAGAAGGACAAATTCATAAAACATTTGTACAGCTCTTCCTTTCCTATTCTTACATGTACATTCAAAGCATTTCAACATATTATATTACAACCAACAATTAACATTTTAAATGCTGTATTTTATGAAACCTTACATGTCACATGCACAGTACCCAATATGAATTCCTCTCATTGAGCAATATTTTAACTTCACTGCTGATCAATGAATTTTAACATTTTTAATCACAATATTTACATGCTCTAATTATTAAATGATACTGCAAGCATCACTTATGATCTTGTGCTTTTAACCGGGTTACACACGGATAATTCGTTGTTTTGTTGTTAGCGAAAAACAATATTGAACTTGAAGATGAAAAAGGAGCCTCATAAAAGAAACAATATTAAAACTCAAAAGCTGGAAACGTCCCGTGAGATCTCGCGTGGATAGTTGTTGCCAGAAGACAGTAGCGGTCCACCGCTTTTCGAAAACAAAAATACAGCTCTTTCATCGTAATTATGCTTTTAAACGAACGTTTGACTCGGGTACATTCACAAAAAGACCCTCCGTTGCATTTTGGCGAGAGTTGTGTTGCCTTCAGTTGGGTTCAGTTGGTGCACTCACAGCAACAAGCTGAGCAGCAGCCAGTGCCTTGTGGATTTTTTGGCCTGGAGTTTACCTTTCATTCTTTTAACCAAGTGACTGGTGGGCACTCCTCAGGTCTAAAAGAAAATGTCAGCCACTTCTATTTACTCTGCATGTGTTTTGGGAAAAATAATAATTCTACATTTCTACAGTTTGCTAGTCATGTGGAGGCCTGCTGTCTGTTGTCACTCGCCTCGATATTTGTTCAATTATTTATTATTCTCCACTGTAGTTTGCAGTTGCTCAGAAGGGATTAATGAAGTTGAATTGTTTCTCATTGTATCTTCTAAGTGAATGATGGTGCGTCTTCCTTGATCATAAATTCTGTCTTCCTGAATTTCTCATTTCCCTGAAGAGCTGCTGGGCCTTAAACAATCTTTATTGTCCTCAGTAGACATGCAGATTATGTATGTTGTACCTGAAAAGCAGAGCATGGCCAGTGTGAAACAGAATCAGACATATTTCATAGAGCCATTAATACCTTCTCAACCCAGTCGCCAGAATATATGTCAATTTGGTACATTTCTCTAAAACCATAGATGAGTTGAAATGATCCAGTCGTGTCACGCTTACAAATGTTGAAATGCCTCTTGATGTGAAAGTCAAGGCTTAAACACATAATGTGAATGTGATATGGTACGTTTTGTACGCATATCAATAAAGTAAGTAGCGCCAAGACGTAGAAAACTTGGACATGTCTGTGAAATGTTAACTGCTAACATTATATCCTGGCAACTGGGCTGGTTTCTAGTGAAACTAATGCAGCCTCTAACATTGCTTTTTATGGCCACACACCTGCACTGAGTGTATAAAAGCATGGCATACTTTCAAAGAAAATGAAAAATCCTTTTTCCCTTCTTGTTGCTTATAAACTATTGGAGATTGCAAGCAAAAGATAAAAGTTCTCTGCTCAAATGAGTTTCCACTCATTTTGTCTGCAGATTCAGTTTGTTTTCCCTTTCTGTGCTGTCTTCAAAACCTCCCTTTATTCCCTCCTGCTCTATCTTTTTATTCAGCTTTAAATGGATTTCATCTTTTCTTTCCACCACTATAATCATCCAAAAAAGCCTGCAACTTGTGAACTTGAGGAACACTAAATCCTCCCCCCTACTCCATACACACATTTGCACACATGCACACAAACATTGGCAGGGATCTTAGGCATTCACGGGCTGATGATTCCGATAATCTGAGTTCAAATACAATTCCTGGATCACAGGATTTAAATGACATTATATAGAAATTTGATTTCACATCTCGAGCAACTGAACCTCCCCCGATCCCATCTCTTTCTAATTACACTACTTTCCCTTGAATCTGCACCAGACTCTTTCTTCTGCTTCCCTTTTTGTTCATTCTGCTTGAATACAGGCTGGGATATTCTTTAGCGGCACAATGCATGTATTACAATACAAAGTAACCCAGGAGCTGCTATATGTTCCCAGTGATGGCTCCCCCATGAATTGGCTACGTGTTTGATTCATGGTGGGCCACAATGTTAAAAAAAGCAGGGGGTGAGCCTATCCAGTTATCTACCTGTGACTGATACAGGGAATATTTATAGCAGAGTGCCAAGTTCAACTGAAATCATTTTAAATCAGCTTTGTAAAGTGTTTGAGACAAGAAATCAAAGGTGATAACGGGGATACGAGGTCCTCTAATTTCCCACAGTGATACAGGTGTAAATGACTACTGAGGTCAACTTTCAGTTAGTGTTACAATTACACACATGACTGTCTACACATCCTATCAACAGTTACACTACCTCAAAGTCTACTGAATGCTGCTCTGTATGCATGTCGTCTCATCTCTACGTATGTACAGTGTATCTGTCACAGATCAAAATAGGATCCAAATGCAGACACACAGAAGCGGGCGGGTTGAAAACAAACAAGAGATCTTTAATCAGCTGATGTCCAGCGTGAAATCCAAAATCCTGTCCAAAAAACAAAAACCACAGTAACCAAAAGACAAAACAACAGGCAAAGGGAAGTCCAAGGAGAAAACCTGAAGAGAAATACGAAACTAAGGACAAACCAGAAAAACCTTGAAAACAAATCAGGAACACAGAGAGTGTACAAGGACCGGGAAATAGGCGTAGGAGCACAGGAAATGTGTGGACGGAGACAGATGAACCAACACAGATTGCAGGAACAAAACAGGCTTAAATAGGAAATAAACAAAGGGACGAGGTGCAGAGGGACAGACACTGGGAAAAGAGCAGTGCTAATGAGGTAGTGAGACAGTTGTATGGGGACTCAGGCTTGGGAGGAGCACAGGAACACAAGAAGGTTTGATGTACTAGCTAACATTATTAATTACAGCTAGCTAACAATAAATGAATGTTACTAACTCTAGCTAAATGTTAAAGTTGGTAACGCTAGCAAGCTAACAGTAAATCCCGCCCCCGATTTCAAAAGCCACTCCCCCCAAACCATGAATGCACACTCTCTGACAACTGCCGAATACCACCGAGGGAGTCCCAGTCCTCACGAGTGGTAGGAAGAAGAGCGTATCAGTGCATCGTTTTTATCACAACATCTAACTACAAGTAGCTACCTCATGTCTCATTCACTGGTAAGTAAACACCTAATATTATCATGTTGCATGTAAACAACCAACATTGCCATTGTTACTGATAGCTGTCAAGCTAGCTTTCTTAGCATTCAGAAATAGTTTTGAACGTTGTTTTGATGTTGCAACTTTTTGCTGGTTAGCTAGCGGCAGCTGGCTTTGGTACATTAGATATGGCAAAGCTAAAACATTAAGATTAGTGGTGTGCCTGCTACATGTTTATGTGGTTACCCTCAGTGATTCACAGACAACCGTGAATATTGTATTGGATTCATGATAATACGATGTGTTGCATGTTAGAGCTTCCACGATGAGAGCATTGTTGACATCATCAAGTCAGAGTCACAACCAGCAGTGTCCGAGGAAGTGGAATAAAATGAAAAAAATGTCATGTAAACTGGGACACCAGTGCATTTTTTTCAGGAATGTCTAAAGTATTCACCATTGGCTGTGATTGTCCTGTAGAAAGAATAGCACAAACACGCACTCTGAAAGTAAATACAGCTCCTCAAGTACATTGAAATTATTTTCAATTTACTATAACACCACATCTCTGAATGCAATACAAATATTCCCGATATCAACCAGAAATAGCCTCTGTTACATCAGAATTCTGCCATTTACAGTCATTTCATCTTTAGTGATTCCTAATTTTTTTTTTCGGGGGGCTTTTGGCAATATCGTTCACCTGACATTCATGCCTATGAATCGTACTGAATTGAGGGGGAAATAATAATGAGAATGTACAGCTTTTAGATTAGCTGAGCTTGTGGATGCCTTAATGATATGGCCACCAGACGCAACTTGAATGGCCCTAAACCAAATAACACTGTTACTGACATTACATACTACTATTACACTGTGGTTGTTTCTTGCTCATCAGAGGTCAAGAAGTGAGTAAGAGAGAGGGCGATTGAGAATGAGAAAGAAAAAAAGGATCATTTAAATCTTGTTGACAAGCAGAGAATAGGGATGCCGGACATTTCTACTCCAGATGTATTTTAAAACCTTAAAGGATTTTCTATATTGAATGACCACTCTTCTACATATGGTTTTCCATTAAATTGTTATAGTTATTCGAAGTCAGCATCTCATTTTCTTTCGAGAGCTGTCAAAATCTACTCAGCGTTCTATGTATGCTTTGGCTAAGGGTGTCAAATGACCACGTTTTGAACCATGAGAGATTATACCTATTAGTTGCAGAACATATGCAACCCACACATCAGGAAGGAGGGGAGAAGCTCTCTCTCCATGGGAGGAATGTGAGAAGGTGCTCTGAGGACAAGATCTACACATTTAACGTCTATATATCCTCACTATAGCAGTAATCATTCCTCCAAGAGGAGTAAAGAATAGAAAATACACATTTTTGAGTGGAGTGGATCTTAATAAACAGGATCAGCAGCTGTTTTTTTTAAATGAATATAGTATGAATATGCTGGTGTTGTTACAATAATAAAAATGTCTCACTTCAATGCAATACCTTGAAAAACATGTTCCAAACCACACGTAAAAATGTACCTAATATTGAAAGCAGACAATTTTAGAGTTAACATTGAAAGATAAATACAACAAGGCTTGTGGACTGTGTGCAAAGAGCAACAGCATCTAAGTTAATACCCCTCTGGAGGAGTTGGTGCTATGTGTTCAATTCAATTAAATTCAATTCACAATACTTAATTTGTCCTGGGGGGGCAATTTAAGGCACGTAAAGTAGTTGTACACAAACAGGTCAGCATTTTAGTTACACAGACACAAAACAAGTCAGATAAGGCTACTTCATGGCTCTAAAGCAAAAATGATTATTATTGCTTATCAAGTCAAATCAAATTTATTGTCAGTGCTGCTATATGTACAGGACATACACATAATTAAAATATTGTTTTCCTCAAATCCCTGGTACAAACAGCAATAAACATAAAATATAAAATACAAAAATGTTAAGTATAAAATAAAAAAAAAATCATATTCATACCAGTATTACACTATGATAGTTTCTTATGGATTACAGATGCAAGGACAGAGAGATAGATGTATAAATACCGACAGTTAAAGAACAGTTAGTGCTAGAAGAGAGAAAAAAGAAAACTTGCATGTTTGTTTGGTACAGTCCCACAAATGTCACATCATCATGATTTTCCGACGAAAATTAAAACTGTGATGCAGAAATGATCACCACCACTAATTATGATACATCTTTTAATATCTTGTGAAAATAATCACAACATGATTTAGTTTTTTCCAATAAAAGGAGCCCACCTCCAGAGTTCAGTCTCTTTGTTCTTTGCTGCTCTTTGCCTGCCTGAGCCGTGCTGCATTGTTTGAGCCAATTTGTTAAGAATAGCAGAGAGCTGCTAAGCTTTGTCTGACGCTGTACTTACTGTTGAAATAAAAACAGTTGTTAAAATGGCTGTCAAAAGTTGTTGAAGGACAGATGAAAGTCCCATAGTGGAATTTGGGATATAACTAAACAGAGAGACATTTGTAAATCACCTGTAATGGTCAATTTCTGTTGAAATATACAGTCATAAAGGTCAAACATTTATGAGATGGTATCTATTTAAGTTAACAGATATAAATCGTGTAACATATGACTAATGAGAGTAAGGAGAGTTAACATTGTTATTTTAACTCAAAAGTGTACTCAAACGTTTCCCAAACTGTGACTATTTAACAATGTTAATAACAGTCACAGCTCATAATGTGTGAACTTCTTGTCAGCAAGCTTTTACAGTCTAACATGACATTGCATATTATGTGTTGTTGGCAAAACTGACACTAGAGTAGAGGGCAGAGGGTTACAGCTTGAAGCTGACCAAGCTGCTGTATTTGAGGAGATGGCAGTAAGAACGTGTTGGTACTTTCACTGCTGGATGTCAATCAAGTTGCAACATTAAATATATTTTTTATTTTTTATTTATTGCAGATGTTATCATCGCCACCAATTCCTTTGTGCATTACATTGTTGGAGAATAGCATCCATTAGCTGCACACTCAATGATGATTAGTGGTGCTGTCCTGATTATCTAACACCACGGCTGTGTTTCACTGCAAATGTGTTCATATGTTTTTTCCCTGGTAGTTCAGCTGTAATCAAACATAAAGCCCACCCACTCGGAGGCTTGGAGGCTGCAAGAGCATTTCTGATGTTTCTCCCAAAAAACTTTAGTCTTTCTGTCAATGTTAAAAAACAAAACAACAAACAAAAAATCAATTCAAAAATCAATTTTGACAGCAAAAAAGGATGACTTTTGTTATTTTAATCTTTAAAAATGAGCCCATTTTGTACCAAATGTGTGTATCTGCTAAAATCAAAAATAAAACAGGCAGTATATCTTAATAGAGTATGTTGAGATGCCATAGATGCTTGATTGACTTCTGTTTATTTTCTACCTTTTCCCTTGTTTACATCTTCTCATTTCCTGGCAATTTTCCCTGTGTGAGATTACTCTCCACACTCAGCACGGCTGGTGGTTTCTTAGACCAAAACAAGATGTGCTGTCGACTGAATTTCAATTAATACACCTCCGGGATTTTCTTCACTTGATAGGAAGGTCTGTAAAACAAATTAGTTTGGCAGCTCGCTCTAAAAATAGGAGAGTTGCTGAGGATGTGGGTTGTAAAACTGGGAGCACAGTGGTCCTGAATGGTTATTTGTTTGAGCTGGAATGACTTTTTGTTTCATCTGGTTTGTTATAACAGACATTACTGCCATGATTGTAAAGAGACTGCACATATACACACTGAAATACACACACACACTAAAAAAAACACAGGCCCAGTGCATGTTCAGCAACACAAGGGAAGCTGGGCAGCAGCCTGCATATACACACTGTTTGTTTTGGACTCAGTGCCGTCTCATTTACACGTGTTAATTGCAGCTAATTGGTTCTAATTAGATGAACAGGAAACCCTCTGGGACCACTCATACCTTTAATTTGAAGTAAATATCATTAATTAACATATGCTAATTCCAAGCCAATTAACATTGATTAAGAGATGCCAGCAACAAGGGGGAAAAGCTACCAACTATCAAAAATTACTAATGACTCAGCAAGTGGGGAGAGAGGAAACATCATGTTGGGTGTCGGGGAGTGTGGGCCTGAGTCCAGGCACCACTGGCAACCTTGGCCCCTGGTCCCGTCACCCTGCATGGGGTCACACTGTGACCACTACCATGGCTACCATTCCCTCTATGCTCACTGTACCCAAAGTATCTGCCATGTATCATACTTACTGTGCCCACCATCTGTCAGTCCCACTGTTCCCACCATGCCCGCGGTACCCTCCACGGTTTCCATGCACGCCCTACTCATAACCACCATATCCCCCGCAATCACCATTCCTGCTGTACCCAGTGTCCTATTACTTTCTGTGTCCACCATACCTGCCACGTTCAGTCCACTTGTGTACCCATCAGTTTACTCATCATACTCATCGTGCCAAGCCCAACCTGCCCCGCTCGCCGCACTGAGGTTGCCGTGCTCACCACGCTCACCGTACCCATTGTGCATGCTCTGTGGTACACCTGCACAGGAAACATCCCTGCTGGCTCTGCAGACAGAGGGCATGTGTCTGCCAGGCGATTGAACAGGAGAGATTAGAGGGCTTACTGCTGAGAGAGGGAGCGGAGAGACAGAGGGGGAGGAGGGCGACAGAGAGAGGCCGAGAGTGGAGATGGAGTGAGACAGAAGGAGGTGACAGTGATGGTGAACACTAGAGTGAAATGAGGATTAGAGAGTGGAGCTACATACAAGCATGCAACATACATTTACACTTTGGTGAGGTCAGAATAAAACTGACTGCGCAAAGAATCAAATGTCACAGAGAGATATGGAAACTTAATATAATGTAATGGTTATAGGGCTGATGTTTATTCAGCAATTCAGTTGGCTGATTCTCTCTCTCCCGCTCTCCTGTGATTGAAAATTGAATACTTTGAAATGTTGATCAGACAGATTAACATGTATGAAGAGTTTCTTTTCTTTCTTTTTTTCCCTTATTTTCTAAACAAGTTAGTTAAAAGAGGGCTGTAAAATATTTTGAAATACACTGCTGTGTGCTGGCCAATCAACATCCAGGGCTTCCAATAAAAGGAGCCGACCTTCAAAGTTTAGTCTCTCTGTTCTTCGCTGCTCTTTGCCTCACTGAGCTGTGCTGCATTGTTTGCGTCAATTTGTTAAGAATACTCAAGAGCTACTTAGCATATTGAGACATATGTGGCTGGAGGTTGTGGATAGGTACGTTCTGGTATCCTTTAAGATAAGTTAGTTAGGTCTTTTGTTTTGTAGTTCCAAAGACAGAGATTTTGTCAGGCCTAGTTTTGTGATATTAATTTCAATGTATTTGGCACAACCTTCCTCCACCACATGTTTGAAAACCTTCGTTTTGAAGTACGGTGTCGAGCAGGAAGTAAATCACCTTTGATGCCACTTTGACTTTGATTGTCATGTCATTGTCTCTGATAGTTTTAATTACCTACGGCAACGACAAAGTCTAGAAGATTAAATTGTCCCTTTTAAGATTCGGTCTTATTGTAAAATACAGCAGTCTAGTCAGTGGCCCCATGCCTCTAAATACGTGCTGTAGGTACCCCTCTAACTCTATAATTTCTGGAAGCGCCCAAGATTTAGTATAAATAAGAGGAGAAATCCCAGTCAGAGCGGTTGACTTTTTTTGAAGTTACGTTACCATACTTACATTACGTAAATAAGGTAACTTATCATGTAACATACTGTAAGTAACGAAAGTGAAGCGACTGAATATACATAGCTTAATTATTTGAACACTGAAATACGATCTTTTCCTAATCCTTTTTTGTGTTAACAAACATCCAAAAATCATAATATGTCATAATATGTGAAATGGTTGTCCACAAGCTTTATTTTGTCTCTGGATATTGAATCATACATAATATTGCTAATTTGACTTAAAAAGCCCCTCTTGTGTAAAACTGACACTAGAGCAGTAGGTGGACCGTCACAGTTTGAAGGTTAAGGCCACTGACCAAGAAACCAGATATCACAGGTTAAGAGTAAGAACATGTTGATTTTAACATGGCACTTAAAACACCTTGAGTAAATCTTCGAGATCTGCTTCCTTTTTCCATTGTGTTCCCAAATTTCAGAAATTGACTTGTGAAAGGTTATTACAATGGGTAATCATGACAGAGAAGATTATGAAAATAAGAGACCAGAGACAATATGCTGAAAAAAAAAGTTTAATATCAATAAAATGTGGCATGGGGATGAGCTGACATGGCTGTTTATGATTGGCCACATTTAAACACCTAGTGCATATCTAACAAAGAGCCACATGGAGCAGGGGACGTACTCAGGCTCTGGGCATATGGTCAAGCAGACTGCAAGAGAGAGAGTACCAGAGAAAGACAACAGACTGAAGCACAAACTAATTTATCTTGTAGTTATAGCCAGTCATATTAAATAAGTTTGACATGCCTGAGGATAACACATATTTAGAATGTTTCTCCTGTTGATACCCTCTGTATGACTGACCGTTCCTACTATAAACCTGATATCAGCTAAAAATGTCATGTTCCTCATTTCAAATCAAGACTTAGGACAGGATCCGTCAAATAAGAACCAATGATCAAGCACAGGCAAACAGGTGTATCCCTAATCCTGTGTGTGTGTGTGTGTGTGTGTGTGTCTGTGTGTGTATATCTATGTATTCATGCAAGAATAATTTGTAGGTCGAGCAAGCAGGAGCCTGTGTGTGTGTGTGTGTGTGTGTGTGTTTGTGTGTGTGTGTGTGTGTGTGTGTGTGTGTGTGTGTGTGTGTGTGAGGGTTGGAGGCTTGTGTGTGTCCTCCCTGTAGGTGTGGGCACTGCCACATTGCCGGTTGCCAGGCTGCCCACCGAACCATCTGACACACATTCACACCTCAGCCACCATGCCCACAAGCACATGCAGACAACACTGGCAGTCTGTTTACCCACTGTGTGTGTGTGAGTGTGTGTGCGTGTGCGTCTTGGAGTTAGACAGATATAGCAGTGCGACAGATATTAACAATATTTATTCACCTTCGAAATTGTGGCTTGAGCAGTTTGGTACTGAATGCCTGACTGCTAAGATTAGTCGACCCTGTTCTCTTTCACTTTATAATTTTGATCCCTTACTTATGTTGAAAAATGCTGTCCAGTGCTGGTCTCATAATGCAGAATGAAGTTTGAAGGTTTTCAACCTTTTAGTCTGTATTCCTAGTTAAACTCTCCAAAATTTGACCTTGAAGCCTTCCAGAAGCAAAATGCCTTAAGTTGAAGTGATAGTGTGTCATTTGATGTGGGGTTGTATGAGTTACTTCTCTTTAGAAGGAGTGATACTTGAAGTAGATGACCGTCAGCTCTCACTTGTGTTAAGAAGAAGCGTAAGCACCAACAGGGAAGCAGATTATTGCTAAACGGTACCAGCAGCAAAGTGTATTCTAGCCACCTAACAGAAGGCCCACCTAAAGAAAATACATATCCATTAAGGTGTAAACTTTATTTTCAACATTTCTGGTGCTTTACATTGCCATCAGACATAAGGTATGGTTGAGGGAATTTAGTCCCAAAATAAAAGACTGTGTAACGGCAATGTAAAGCACCAGAAATCTTCAAAATACAGCATGCACTTGAACAGATATATGTATTATTATATATTATTATTTTTAGGTGTACCTTCTTTTAGGTGGCTAAACTACGTCTTGCTGTTGGTTCTGTTTAGCAGTACAATGTTCCGCTTCCCTGTCTGTGTTAGGCGCTGCTTCTCCCCACAGGAGGAGAGCTGACGGTCATCTACGGCAGGTAATATGCTGACTGAGGATAAGTACGTCATACAACCCCACATAAAAAAACCTGAACTATCACTTTAACAAAAAGCATCAACAATTTGATGTCTCTCTAAAAAATGTACTCACAAATGAACCCTTAGGAAATACTGTAGTCTGCAAATCCATCCTACCCCCTCCCTGTGAATGGTACCATTGTTATGTGATGCCAGACAAGTACTTCTTCGTGAAATGGGGCTAGATGGATGTGCCCTGAGTTTACAAGTAGAGATTCCGACTTTGAATAGCGTTGGCATTGTACTTTTTCTTGTAGGAAGTCAGAAATTTTAGTTGTCTGGCATGCAGCATTACTGCTGTCATCACTTATGATGCATACACCATAAATAACTTCAAGGAGAGAGAGCAAAAGTGTGCACCGCTATCCCCTTTTGTATGATTCATTATGTTGAGACTACAAAGACTCAACAGAGTTGAGATGTTGGTTGCATTGGCATCCCAAGCCTTTTGGGGGCCCTAAGCAGAATTTGATTTGGGGCCCCCCTCCCGACACCGTGGAGTCACCTGTGCTTTGTTTTTGCTTGACAAAATAACACTAAATGTGAGCATGTTCCACAAATTTGAAGTATTTAAAAGGCCAATTTCCTGCATTCACACTGTAAACATGTTTTGTTATTTTGAATTGTCTATGCACGCGAGGTGTCTAGATTATGCACATGACTCAAACGGTGGCAGACACAGCAGTTGTAGGCAGGCATATTGATCATGAAATCAGAATCATCTTGTCTTGAATTATTCATTCATTCATTCATGTCTCTTGTTTAATTTATTTATCATGTAAAAGCAGCCGCATAGTTTGCTTATGCCTCGGGCCGGCCCTGGTTGGTTGCAATGGGATGCAGCCACAAGGCTAATAAAACAGCAACTCAACCTGTCTTCAAGTGTGGCCATTCAGAGCAGGTATTAACACATTTGCCTTTAGGTAACATGTTGTATGAAGATATTTAAGACATACATTATGGTGGTGTTTAAAATCTAAAGACCCACATGTTAGCGATCATATCTGCATACTTAAGACCTGACCTAACTGAACCTGACTGGTCATGCAAATGCTCAAATCTTGAAGCTTTATTTTTTCTGAATGTCACACAAGGCTTGACTTTCATTGTATTTTGCTGAAGTCTTCTTTCCTCTTTTGGTTTTTGCTTTATTTGTAAAACTGAACATAACCAAGATACAAACATAAATCTGTACACAGACATTACATTTACATGTAGAAATTAAGAATCATAAACACTGTTATGTCTCAGTCTATGTTATAGTTTTGCTCCTGTTTGTCTGGTGTATTCACCTCTCCTCTCATTTCAGATTCCCCTCCTTCCTGCTCGTTTGGTTTCGTCCTCCTCTGATTGTACGCCCCACCCTGACTACTTTCACCTGTTGCGTGCTTGAGTGTATATTTAGTTCCTGTGTTTCCCCTGTTAGTTGCCAGTTCATCTTGTTTGCCCCGTGCACAGCGTCCCAGCCTTTTGTTTCGAGAAAACTTTATAGTGATCTTTGTTACCGACCACCGCCTGTTTACCCTTCGACCTGCCTTTGCCTGATCCCTGTCGGATTTGCCCGCTCCTGCTCCTACTCCTGCTCCTACTCCTCAGCCGGATCCGCCACCAAATCCGGTCACCATCCCGACTCCTGTGCTTCACCTCTCCAAGCCAGGGCGGTTTTCCAGAGACTCCGCGAACTGCCGTTCGTTCCTGGTTCAGTGTGGGCTGCATTTCAGGATGCAAGCTGCCTCGTTTCCCTCGGACCGCGCCAAGGTAGCGTATATGATCTCTCACCTGTCCGGCAGAGCAGAAGAAGGCTACAGCGGAGTGGGCAAGGAACTCGCCGGTATGTAACTCTGTTGACACTTTCAAAGACACACTCTCCAAGATCTTCGATCAATGCACACCGGGCCGGGAGGCTTCCAGAGCGCTCATGGGGCTGCGTCAGTGCCCCCTACGGCTCCGGAGGAGCCTATGCAGCTGGGGAGAACTAAACTCGACCTAGAAGAGAGGCGTCGCCGGATGCAGGACGGCCACTGCATCTACTCTGGCCAGATGGGGCACTTCTTGGCTTCATATCCGGTAAAAGACCGGGCTCACCCGTGATAAAGAGGGCACTGGTGAGCCGTACCCTTTCCTCTTTGGGCCACACTCACTGTTTGATTCAGGCTAAGGTGGTTTCGCCATCACAAGAACTTTTCCACCCTGTGTTTGTGAATTCTGGAGCTGACGAAAGTTTCATGGACTGGCGATTGGCCGGAGCTTGGGTTGGACAGGGTACCTCTGCCACAGCCTCTGGAGGCCAGCGCCCTTGACGGAAGGCTACTGTATAAGGTAACCCATCGCAATCAATTTATCCAACTCACTATGGCTAAAGGTCAAACAGAGTCTATAAGTTTTCACCTGTACAACTCTCCTTCTCATCCTCTCCTGCTGGGCCTTTCGTGGCTCGCCAAACACAACCCCCACATCGACTGGTTGTCGGGGGGAATTTGGGATGGAGTAAGAGCTGCTCTTCTACCTGTTTCCCTTCAGAACCAGCCCCTATGCATCATCTCCCTGCTCAGCAGCCGGCTTCACCTCACACAGACTTCCCAGACCTCTCCGGTGTTCCTGCCTGCTATTTGGACTTAAAGGAGGTATACAACAAAGCCCGAGCAACCTCATTGCCTTCTCATCGGCCGTACGACTGCCGTATCGACCTGCTCCCTGGTTCGTCTCCTCCTAGAGGTCGGCTTTACTCACTATCTGCTCCGGAGAAGGAGGCGATGCAGACCTACATTCATTCATCTCTGGAGGCTGGCATCATCCGGCCATCCTCCTCTCCTGCTGGGGCAGGTTTTTTCTTCGTTGACAAAAAGGATGAGACTCTCTGCCCGTGCATTGACTACTGAGGTTTGAATGACATCACCATTCGAAACAGGTACCCCCTTCCTCTTATTTCCTCCGCTTTTGAGTTGTTACAAGACGCAAAGTTTTTTACGAAACTAGATCTTCGCAACGCTTATCACTTGGTCAGAATAAGGGAGGGGGATGAATGGAAGACGGCTTTCAACACTCCCAGCGGGCATTATGAATATTTGGTGATGCCTTTCGGACTAACTAATGCGCCAGCTGTATTTCAGGCACTAGTGAATGACATTCTCCGAGACATGCTGGACCAGTTTGTATTTGTCTATTTGGACGACATCCTGATTTTCTCTGCTGATGAACAGACACACATACAGCATGTGCGACAGGTACTGCGGCGTCTCCTAGAGAATCAAGTGCGAATTCCATGTTTCCACTGCGTCGTTTCTGGGTTTTGTGGTGTCAGGAGACAGTATTCAGATGGACCCGGCCAAGGTCAGTGCTGTGGTGAATTGGCCCATTCCCACTAGCTGCAAGCTGGTCCAACGCTTTTTGGGGTTTGCTAATTTTTATGGACGATTTATTCGCAATTTTAGCACGGTTGCTGCTCCTCTACATGCCTTAACCTCTCCACAAGTTCCGTTTCAGTGGAGCCCCCAGGCGGACCTTGCCTTTAAGAGACTAAGAGAGAGCTTCACCTTGGCACCCATTCTCACGCTACCTGACAGCAGCCTTCAATTTGTGGTGGAGGTGGATGCTTCAGATCTGGGCATTGGGGCGGTTCTCTCTCAGCGTTCCAAGACGGACAACAAATTGCACCCCTGCGCCTTTCTGTCCAGGAAATTCTCGCCTGCAGAGCAAAACTATGATGTAGGCAACCGTGAACTCCTGACAGTCAAAGTGGCATTGGAGGAGTGGCGTCACTGGCTGGAGGGAGCGAAACTACCATTTCTGGTGTGGACGGATCACAAAAACTTGGAGTATATTCGGACCGCGAAGCGCCTCAACTCCAGACAAGCCAGGTGGGCCCTCTTCTTTAATCGATTTAACTTCTCCCTGTCTTACCGACCCAGATCCAAGAATGTCAAACTCGATGCTCTGTCCCGCCTGTTCGACCCAGACTCCTGTCCCAAGTCTCCCAGCTGTATCCTGCCCTCTTCCTGCACGGTTGGGGCAGTCACCTGGGAAATCGAGGAGAGGGCTAACATTAACTCTGTTGTACCTGATGTTTGCCCCCAGAATCGGTTGTTTGTCCCTCTCTCTCTCCGCTCACAGGTGATCCATTGGGCACATACCTCCCTCCTGTCCTGTCATCCGGGAATCAAGAGAACCTGTTTCGTGATAAAACAACGATTCTGGTGGCCCGCCATAGAAAAGGAGGTGGGTGAATATGTGGCCGCCTGTCAGGTGTGCGCCAGGAATAAAGTGCCTCAACGAACCCTGGCAGGGCTCTTATGCCCTCTCCCAGTGCCTCATCGTCCCTGGTCAGACATCTCCCTGGATTTTGTCACAGGATTGCCTCCTTCGAAAGGTAACACCACCATTTTAACTGTTGTGGACAGATTTTCTAAAATGGTGCACTTCATCCCTCAGCCAAAGCTACCCTCCGCCAAGAAGACGGCGGAGGTAATGTTGTGGCAGGTTTTTTGACTACATGGGTTCCCGAAAGATGTGGTGTCGGACCGGGGGCCGCAGTTTGCCTCCCGTTTCTGGAATGCCTTCTGCTTTCTCCTGGGCGCCACAGTTAGCCTCACAACCGAGTACCACCCTCAGTCCAACGGCCAGACAGAATGCCTTAATCAGGAGCTGGAGACCGGCCTTCGCTGCCTGGTCTCGCAGAATCCAGCTACGTGGAGCAAACATCTCATCTGGGTTGAGTATGCCCACAACACCATGTTCTTCCTCTGGTCTATCTCCCTTCCAGTGCACCTATGGTTACCAGCCGCCGCTGTTTCCCATCCTGGAGAAGGAGGTCAGCGTCCCGCCAGCCCAGGCTCTCATTCGTCGTTGCCATAGGATCTGGAACGGAGCCCGTCAAGTACTACTTCGGAGTTCGGCTCGGGTCAAGAGAGCAGCAGATCGCCGGAGAAGCTCGGCTCCTTCCTACAGGAAGGGACAAATGGTGTGGTTGTCGTCCAAGGACCTCCCTCTGAGGGTAGAATCACGTAAGTTGGCCCCTCGCTTCGTGGGCTCCTTCCCTGTCTCCAAGGTTATTAATCTGGCAGCTGTACGACTCAAGCTTCCGAGATCTCTGAGGGTGCATCCTACATTTCACGTGGCCCAGATCAAGCCAGTTATGGAGAGTCCTCTGGTCCCTGCCTCCAGAACCCCACTGCCCCCCTGGTTCATCGATGGCGGTCCAGTTTTCACTGTGAAACGTCTTCTGGCAGTTCGACGACGAGGCCGGGGTCACCAGTACCTGGTCGATAGGGAAGGATATGGACCTGAGGAAAGGAGTTGGGTTTCATCCAGCAACATTATGGACCCTACCCTCATCCAGGATTTCCGTCGCCGCCACCCTGATCAGCCTGGGACGTCAGGTGCCGTCCCTAGAGGAGGGGGTGCTGTTATGTCTCAGTCTATGTTATAGTTTTGCTCCTGTTTGTCTGGTGTATTCACCTCTCCTCTCGTTTCAGATTCCCCTCCTTCCTGCTCGTTTGGTTTCGTCCTCCTCTGATTGTACGCCCCACGCTGACTACTTTGACCTGTTGTGTGCTTGAGTGCATATTTAGTTCCTGTGTTTCCCCTGTTAGTTGCCAGTTCGTCTTGTTTGCCCCGTGCACAGCGTCCCAGCCTTTTGTTTCGAGAACACTTTATAGTGATCTTTGTTACCGACCACCGCCTGTTTACGCTTCGACCTGCCTCTGCCTGATCCCTGTCGGATTTGTTCGCCTCCGCTGACTGACTACATGCCTGCCGATCCCTTTGTCTTGCCTGCTCCCTGCCTGGTTTGTTAACCTCCGCTGACTGCCTACACGTGTACCGAAATCTTTGTCCTGCCTGCCCCATGTCGGAATTGTTTGCCGGCTCTGACTGTTATGGTGTTCTTCATTATTCTTCAAGTAAAGACTATTGCTTGGCCTAGCTCCTGTGTCTGTCGTGCTATTGGGTCCAAAACCTTGCTGTGTTTACCCTGGTTGTGATAAACACACATGTTGACACACATGACAAGCTTAAGAGTAGCTTCAGCAACAGACTAATCCAACCCTGCTGCCTAAAGGAATGGCCCAGGAAATCATTCCTACCTGGTGCCATCAGACTTTACACTTAACACTCAATCCAAAACACACATGCAATTTATTCCTCTTTAAATTATTATATTATTACTATATATTATCATTATCTTTATATAAAACTGCACCTTATGTTCCACTTAGCTCAGCATTTTAATTTACTTACCTCTGCATGTTATCTTATTTTGTAACTACTTAAGCATTTTATTGTATATAGTACTGGATTGTTTCATATTGATTCTATATTTGCACTTATATTTGATTGTATTTGTACTTGAATGTACCTGCTGCTATGATAACCTAATTTCCCGATCTATCTATCTATCTATGTAATAAGGATGCACTGTACCACAACAGCTAAAAGTTACGAAGTCAATTGGTGGACAGAGCTAGCTTCTGGCTAGCAGAGCACATGTTTCACAGAAACAATAAATAGTGTCTAACATGACATTGCCTCAAAAATACACAAGGATATTTATTATCTGAGTCATTGGGGTACATGTTATGTCCATAGACTTAATTTATCGGATTTATCAATTTATTTAATTATTCACTGCAAGCAATGATCAATTTTACATCAGGGCACAATTCTCTTTTATTTAATACAAAAACTCAACAGATCCCATCATTTATTTAGCAAAAAATGCATATACTAAACTGGAATTTGTTGTTTTTTTGCTATCCGATTTGCTAAATGTCAGGTTTTGCTCCTCAGATTCAACCTAAATGACATGTTTTTGTAGAATATTTTCATAAATATTTGTTCAAAATAATTATTAAAACATGAGAAAGGCATTTTAAAATCTGTTTTGTTCATTCATGTACGTTAAATCATCCACTTTGTGTGTGTCCAAGAAATCTCTGTCAACCGTGTTTCTCTTTGAAATATCTCCTATAAATCAGCGATGGTTTGCTCTAAAGTCACTTGTCCAACATCACTTAATGTCATTTCCTTTTTGGAGGGAGATGTGAAGAGGGTGTGGTAAGTCTCTACTTCTCCTCTTCAATATTTTATCAATAATATGGTGTGCACATAGAGTAGATTAATTCATTGTCAACTGTGTTACCAACTTGTTCACATGAACTTGCATTAGATGTTATTTTTACAAATATGCAGATAAAGTGTATGAAAACACAAGTTGATCAAAGTCATATGGTGACAGATCTGAGGTCTGCAGTGAGCACAAGGCCCTAAAATGGCTGAAATATCAACTGTGTTACCTGTCAACCGTGTTAACCAGCCACTGTAACACAGTTGACAATGTTGGCAGTTAATTGTTAACTTTGAACTTAATTAAGTTATAACATTTAAATTTGTTGAATCAAAATAAAGTTTTTTTTCTTAAGAAAAGGGTTCTCTTGTTCTCCTGTCCTGTCAACTGTGTTACTCCTGTCAACTGTGCTGCATGTGGTTTTTGTATCATAAATCTTTTAAATGTTGGACAAATCGTAACAAAAAAATTGGGAATATCTCTGTAGATGGAAGTCTTACATAGGGAAGATGAATAATTCTAAATTCAGTGTAATGGGGATTTATGTTGAAAAAACGTTCATCCTTCATCATAGCATCTCGCAAAATGACCATCATGAAGCTCAAAATTCACATTTTTTAATAAGTTTGACAAATAACCTCAAAACCCTTGTTGAACCACTGGTTTAACACTTTCAAAAAAATGTGTCATTAAATGTGTAGTATTATATATATGTTATATATGACGCAACATTTGTCCGTAACACAGATGACAAAATAATGAATCAAATGTTTTTTTATTAAGATATTTAAAACGTTTTTTGACCTTAAGCTTGCCAATTAATGCATTTAGCACATTAAGGGTGTATATTATGGAAACATCGAGTTTATTTATCAAAAAAGAATACTGATATTTTGACTCTATTGTAAAGATCTTTCCTAGCGTGTCCCGGCAGTAAGTGCATTTGCCTTGGAAACAAGTGAGAGAGAGACCGCAAGATGGATCGAGATGGGGTAATGTATTTTTATGTGATTTTATATGTGATTTATGTGATAGGACCTGAGTACAAGCATTAATAATAACTATGTAAAAATGGCAGTCTTTTCACTGATGGTCTTGTTTGCTGTTACAGGTCATTTATAATCATCAGATGAATCATGAGACTGTTTCATAAACACAAAGAAGAGCAACAGAAAGCATCTTAGCTGGAAACATCACAAACTGACATAGTTCTTGGATGGTCCAGGACAAGACAGGAAGTGAGGTGTCTGCACAGAGCCCAAAGGATGCTTAAAGACAACCCTTACACCAGCCACAGTCTGTTTACCCTGCTGCCATCTGGAAAAAGATATAGAAGTGTCTGCGGCCATAGTCTGGTGGTATGGCAGCTTCATTCCTCAGGCTGAGACTCCTCAACTCATCATCAGCACTCCAAAATAGATAGGACACAAAAAGGCTCAGTCATTGTTTAGCTTCTTTTTAGTCCATGCGATTTAAAAAACTTGACCCTACCTATTAAGCAGTGTCTTGCCTGTTCCGCTGGAACTCACTCAAAGGAATCTGCAAAAGGGCAATTGGTGGCTCTTAATGCATCTGTATACACAAAGTGATTGGATATCTGAAACCACCTTTGCCTTTTAGGGAAATTGTTGGCTGGATTTTTTGCCTTTCCAAAAAACGACAGTCACTGCCTTCCAGTGGGCCCTTCAGAACAGGTGTAAACATTTGTGTTTGTCACAGGGTGTAGTGTCTGTGTGTGTGTGTGTGTGTGTGTGTGTGTGTGTGTGTGTGTGTGTGTGTGTGTGTGCGTGCATGTGTGTCACAGGGAGATGCTGATTGGCGTGGCGAGCCCAACCCACCTTCAGCCAAGTGATTGAGTAAATGCAAGCCAGGTGTGCGGCGCAGGAGAAGGGGGAAGAGAGACACCAAAAGGCAGCGGCGCGACGCGATGAGAAAGGAAAGAGCCGGAGAGAACGACAGGGTCCCAAGCAGCCTACGGCCGGATCGACCGAATTCACGGGAACGAGAAGAATCCCAATGGCGCGACCGCACCAGGAAGGAGCAGCAACCGAGAGACCATAAACGTCCGGCTGCCACAGAGAGGGAGACACGCTACGTGGGAAAGTGGAGGGGTGAATGTGAGCTTCACCCCTCCTCCAGTTAAATCTCCCCCTTTACCTATTCTATGCTCTACTGTGGGTTATGCCCAGCGTACTGCGCTGGCATAGGAGTTCACTAGACGAACCGAAACTAAGAGGGGAGGGCCGCTAGATATTTGCATGTATTTTATGTGTGATTTTCTTATTACTTTACCAAACGTTTGTTTGACGATTTTCCGTTGATTTTGACTTGATTTGCTTAGTGTATATTTTATCGTGATTCAACGTTCTTTGTATGTATTTAGTTTTACTAGTCGGCCACCTGGAGTAGATCATTTAGTTCGTTCTGTAAACGCACCCGAGGACGAGTGAGTGGGACTGGGTCTGCTGATTTGAGTTCTCTCTTCTTTCCCCCGCCTGTACCTGCTAGAACTGGCCGTCGCATGTGGCAGAGGACGTCAGGCCTCCAGGAGCTGTTGCACACCACAGACTGGACTTTTTAAGCATCTTGTACATTGGACCCGGGGACACCCATTGGACTGGTTTTTAAATCCTGTTTTATTATCTCGTTTTATTGTATTTTACCCTGTTTTGTCATTTATTCTCTTTTTAAAATATAACTTGTTAACTGCAAACTGGCGTCTGCGTGTTGTTTTGAGTCTACAAATCTCCCCAATAGAGTTTATCTATATCTATATCTATATCTATCTATTTATCCCAGCATTTTGTCATGGCACACTTCACAAAACAAAGACAACTCACTTTTCTGGTTCTCTGCCACATTTGGTATTCAGGAACAAGTCGTGTCTGTGGCTGCAAGGACCCGATAACACCTCCTCTCTCCTTCTCTCTCCCGCTCTCTCTTGGGTGTTGTGGTGGTGGCGGTTGAGGGCTGAGGGGGATGCTCACTCCAGACAGACCCTGCCATACAAATGCAAAGCCTCAGCTACCACAAAGCCACCCCTCCTGTCCCCTTCCACCTCTACCACCCCCCGTTCTATTATTTCGTCGGATTTCACAGCTATTTTTGGATGGAGGAGCTAAGCCGACCAAGGATCTCCACTGGAGATATGTCATCCAAACCCAGCCATCTCCCCATGCAGTTATTAACATAAAAATTTAAAAAATGATCCGCGGCAAAAATGGGCAGTAAGTGAATGAATGAAGGCTGTTTATATCTTATTGGATTTTTTGTTTAGAATTTAGCCTAAACACATGCTTACAAAGGACTAACATGAAAAAAGCGATGGAAACAAGAAATGAGCGTTTTGGACAGGATGGGAAGGAGCATGGATGGTGCTCATCCAAGTATCCTAAAGGTGTCGCTAAAGCTTACTTGCGATGTCTTTTTTATGCATATGTATTCCAAAAATATGATACATTCCAAAGCTCAGAGGAAACGCAGACCACATGCCGCGCAGCAGAAAGCAGCTAGGTGAAGAAGGAATCTGATGCAATGCTTTCAAATACAAAGCAAATGGATGAGAAGACCAGACACTCAGAACTACAATTGACGTTTCTTAACATTTTTTTAATTCAGTTTCGAATGTCTCAGAAATTGGAACCTCCATGTGGAAGCCACCATTCAAACTGCACAAACACTTTTCTCCACGTCCACATGGCTTTGAGCACCAAAACCAAACTTCAAAATTAAAACCATCTCATGTCTTTACATACTATTCACTGAAGAGTTTAGACTTGTTTGATCTGGGACTATTTTGAAATCTATGTTTGGTGTCTTTATGGACAGCAAGGCTGACATTTTGACCAAGGGGATACATTGTTTGTGAAATCGCATAAAATGAGTTTCTACTTGTCACAGTATTGTGTACAGTATTAAACTTGAGATAGTAACAAATAAACCTGATTATTAGAGCCATGTTGGGTTTAATCATCATCAGTTACAAGAAGTTTGAATGGTTCTGCTGGCTGAGCTGGGATTGGTTAAATAGATAAAATAATTGCTAGGATAACAGAAAGCGAGAATGGGTAAGCCAGACCTCTGTGTTACTGGAAGCTTTGTGGCATCATGACAACTTACATGGCTAACTGGTGAACTACTGTTGCTGGTGAGAGAACCAGCCACTTGCTAGTCAGCAAGGAACATGTAAGTGCTGGTTAGTCACAACATAGATCTGGCACAATATAAAGCAGGTGGTTTTAATTTTGTGGCTGATCAGTACATAGCCAGCTCACTAAAGCTAGGTAGTTGCCAAATGGACAAGAAAGTCTCAATGTTTATTTTAGGGGTGCATTTGTCTTGACTCATTGATCCATTGGTAAAATAAAAGTGGCTGGTGCCACACAGCAAATCCTCTGTTTTGGACTCTAGACTTATCAGTCACACAGAGGTCAGTGCTATCAGGAGGGTTTGCTGTTGGTTTGATGGTGGTCACATATTTGATGTCGTAGTTCACCAAAGTTAGACTCAGTGTGAAAGATCTGCAAGGATTTGCATCAACCTTTTGAGCACTAAATACTGGTGTAAAACTTGAATTATCAGTCAGTATACTTGCTGGGCGACAGGGCTAGGAACAAAAGACTTATAGCAGGAAGTTTTTAAAAAAGTAATAAGTGTGTCAAAAGCACAAGCATGCAAAACTGGAAAAAGGGGGATGAGTAGAAGCGACAAGGATTCACAGACCCAACAGAGCACTGTGGCTGTAGTGGGCAAGTTTAAACTAAACTAATGAGGCACTGAGAAGCAGGTGTACAGAAAGGTGGATAGTCAAGTGACTGGCAAAGATGGGAAGCTCGCTAAAGGCATCTGGTGGACAGGTGTGGAATTACACCTAAAAGGCAGAAAGTATTAAACTACAACTGGAAACTGAGAATAAAGATCTCAGCCATTGGATATTGGCAGCCTTAGTGGAGTTCCGTGCAGTTTTTTTCCTAACGCCCATATGCAATCATTTGGTAGATATTACCAGAGTAAAATAATAATAGAAATAATAAAGTAATGGAACTTAAGAGTCATAACAAGGCAGAAAATAATATCACAGTAAAAATAAGTACATGTAAAAAGTCCTAGTGAGCATACTACAGTAAGATATGGGACATTTTGACAATATAATATAAGCTGCTCTGTGTCTGAGGCTGTGTCATTTCTGCTTCTATTTGCAAGGTGTTTATTCTGTTGATTTTCTTGAGTGTTTGCCCAGCTGGCACAGACTCCGGCTCTGGCAGCGTCAATGCACCACCCCCCCTAGGGGGTGGAGGGATCTAGGGCCTCACGTAGGGTGGTGGTGGGGGTGGCGGGATGTGGATACGAGAGCTAAATCGAGGGAGCAAGATGCCCATCCTCCCTCCTGGCCCTCACCACTCCCTCTGCGCCATCCCCTGACTTTTCCCCAGACTATTTACCAGAGAGCATGTGCAACGTCTGCTGAGGCGGTGGCAACGGCAAGCCAACCTGCATGAGCGTGCATCGATGCCAGTCCAAAAGCTGCCACCACCATCAAGGCCCCCAGCCTCCCCTAGCCAAAGTGGGGCGGCTTAGCCCCCACATAATCCCTATTGACTGCCTCTTGCTTTGTCTGCCAATTCCCAGCATTGGATTTGTCTCACTTGATGATGCGCTCCACTCCACTTCTCCCACATTAATCCATACTGTTATTACTTTTCAATACCAACGCTAATTATTGCCCCCCCCACCACCACCACTACCCATTCAACCCCACCTTGACATTGCCACACATACCGTTTTGGACGTAAAACAACAGCAAAATAAGAACAAATGAGTTAAGAGCCATTGAAAAGAAGCCAAGGATGACAGCAATGAAGCTAATTCCATCCTTTAGCTGCTGACAAATCAACTGGCGGCTGCAAAGCGAGTGTGAAATGCAACGTGGGATACAGTGCTGGGCGAGGCAGGATGGTGACATGGAGAGGCCATCCTCGCTATACTGCCTTCAGAGACGTGCCAGCTTTTTTCAGGGACAACCAGCTTTTCTGTCTGTCATACGTGCAGTCTCACGTCCTCTGTTTTTTAGATTTGACTCAATTCTCCATTTTTAGGGTTGCTGAGGATGGAGTTTGAGTTTCTGTGTGCATTGCTATTTTCTTCGTCCTTTCACCCATTTTGCCTGATGCTACTCATGCAATTCCTTTCTTTCTGGTATTAAAATGTGAAGAACATAATGTGAGTGTAACCTTTTCAGTGTAAACTGCACTGAACCAGACCAGAATGGACAAACCAAACACTAGCTCTCATGAGGTCCTTTAATGCTTTAAGCAGAGGGGAGGGTCAGATGAGGGGTGTCCAACTGGTTGCAGTTTGCAGCATTACCTCTAGATGCTGCTCCATCCTCCACAATGGGCCTTTAAGAAAATGAACATTACATGCAATTAGTAAAAACAACTATTGATACATTACAGAAATATGCCCCAAGGGATTCTGGTTCGCTGCTATTCTAAACTCACTGCACATCATTGCTTTACAAACACTGTTAGGTGTTCAGCAAGGTAGCTGTCACGTGCAGGTGGAGGTAGGTGTCATGTGTAAAAGTCCCTTCAAATCACCCTGGAGGCCCCACCTTAAAAAAAAAACACTTATTTTCCCAAGGTGTATGTGAATAGTTTTGTCGGACAACATTTGTTTGCAGGTGTGTGTTTGGGTGAATTTTCAGGATGTGTGCAGATGCTCCTCCAATGTTAAATCTTGAGATTACACTGTAAGCATCATTCGAGCTCCATGGGGCTCTGACCAGGTTTACCTGTCTCCTGGAGCTTTGGTGGTACCCAGGCCTCCAAGACAGGTTGTCCATCTGTCACTGATCCTAGATGAATCCTGTTAAGCAGCTTTGCATTGGGCCCAGCCAGTAGCAGTAGCTCAGGCTACAAAGAAGCTGCTGCCAACGGCCAATCTCTCTGCTGTGTGTGTGCATGTGTTTGTGTGTGTGTGTGTGTGTGTGTGTGTGTGTGTGTTTGATTTAGAATTTAGTTCTGGTCAGTAGAAGCCTGGATTCTTCCGTCTGCAGGAACTCTTTATGCCCTCACATCACTGCAGGCTCAGCTTTGGTTCAAGTAATGTTTGGAATGGTGCACACAGAGGTGTGTGATACTTTTACTTGATGAAATCCAGTCTCTATTGATCTGGCTAAATCTCGACTGGTATGCACTTAACTTTCTCCAGCAATATTCATGTTCGGTAAAAGGTGACAGTAAGTATCTCATCTCAGCTGAAGGAATCCAACATCGTCATGTTCACCCTGAAATTTACGTATGTCTGTAGATCTGGGGCTGATCTGGCTTGCCGATTCTCAAAACTCATAAACAACTTTAAACTGAAGACTTTACAGTTATGCAGATGCATGTTTTTCACTATAACTTGATTCAAGCACTGATTTTAAGAAATATTTAACAAATATCTTTTTAGTCTGAAAAATGAATGCTGGAGTTTTCACTCAGTGAGGTTTTGGAAGGGTTCTTGAATAGACCAGTCAGTCTTGTGTTGTATGGCCCAGTTGAAATAGCCTCTTTCTCTGTCTATGGAGCCTAAGCAAGATAAAAACATGTGGATGCCTATGAGACTCAGAATTACCGCAGATGTTCAAAACTCAAATTAACTGATTACCTGTTTCTGACAACATAGCTGCCTGAAAAAAAGTGGACATTTGCGGGGCTGAAAAATGAAACCTTTAGTAGTGCAAAAACTTTCCTCCAAAGTCCACTTGAGGCTGACTCCAAAAGCAAGTCAGGTCCCATAAGACCCCATGTTGAAATTCCCAACTCTACAGCTTTTTTAATAGCTTATTTTCCCATTAATGACAACGGTATTAATCAATCATTCAGATCAGGTCAGTATTGCTGACAACTGCATTTGTGAAGTCTAATGATATGCATTTTAAATGCAGTTATTTATCTTTTTAAACACTGTTCTGTTTTCTTTTCACATTCTGGATCCAAGAGCAATTGAGCTTGTCCAAGCATGCATTGGATGGATGGCAGGGAAACAGCAGGCAAGTCAAGTTTAAAGTTAGCAAACACTCACAGTCTCACAAACTGTTTATGGTAATGAAACTTTCCAAATGACCTGATATTTGAGAGGGTTTTTAACCATGATTAAAGCTATCATAACCTGCCTCAATCCATAACGTGACTACAGGCCTGAGGTCAAAGTTTAGACTCCTCTTTATTTTCTGCACAGACTTTCTAAATGACATCCAGTGATGGGCATGAATAACTGAAAAATTGGAAAGACAGATTTTCAAATGCGTGACGTAAATTGCAGTGCATGCATAACAGAGCCTGAATATTACTGAATTACTGGCAGAAGTGCTGATGTTGTGGTTGGTTCATATTTTTTGAGGGCTAAACAGTGAATACAGACAAACAGCAGGCGCAGTAGACATGGAAAGAGACACTTGACCAGTCAGTACCAAAACAACTCACACACCTACGCACACAAACAAAACAAAGCAATTCTATGGGAGGATAGCTGTAGCTCCACTCCACCGGCTGAGCATGTTTAAAGGCAGTTATAAAGTCTGAGTGCAGACAGACACACTTACACTATGGATTTATTGGTTGTAGGACTGGAGGTAGGAGTAGACATAACCACGCAAACAGCCTCAGTGTGTCCAGTTGGCCAGTCAAATGGGCTGAGTCCAGCCTGGCCTACATCAGATTGCAGGTTACCTTTAATGGCCAAGCAGCACAGAACGAGACAGCAAACAACCTGCCTTTGTCTTATCGCCTTCCGTTAGCTGCCCACGCACACACACACACACAGACACACACACATACACTACACACACACACACACACACACACACACACACACACACACACACACACACACACACACACACACACATCATTTTACCTGACAATTCTAATTTACTTTGCTGTGACAATGTTTGGGCCTGACCCGTTCCATTCACAGAATAAACATGAGATGTTGACTGTACCTGTCAAAATTCTCTTTAACATGAAAAGTCAGTTCATCTATTTTTAAAGAATTATTATTATAAAAAGTCATGTAGGTTTCTTTCTTCTTGCATGTGAGATTATTGGACCATTGAAATGTTTGTGGAACAGCATGATTCAAACTGGGAGAGATACCTCTGGTGATGACCCTGTGCTTTTAAATCCAGTTTTGTTGTCAGTGCATTTACATTCTATTCTATTCTATTCTATTCTATTCTATTCTATTCTATTCTATTCTATACTAAATCAGGTATGTAATGCCTAAATGAGTAGCATTGTATTTTATTGCACTACATGCACATATGCATTGGTCGCGTTGGTCTGCCTGCCTGTATTTATCTATATCATGCCTGTCAGACTTGTTTTTTTTAGCATTCTCGCTGGATCCGAAATGAACTTTTTGACCGACTGGTCAAACTGCTGCTTAAATATGAAAGCTCCAAAGATAATTAAATAGTTGCAACACACACGTATGCAAGATCAGGCTGAAGCTGAAAGTAAACATATGTTTGAATTGCACTGTATGTAAACATGCCAGACTCACAAACTACAAACTGCAGTCTACAACATGGCATCACATATATATAAGGAAAAAAAAAACAAAAAAGAAAAACCCTCCCAAAAATATTTGTTACTGGCTGAAATGCATATTGGGTAAAATTTCTATAAATAATTATTGAAAATGCTTCATTAAAACAACTTGGGAATTATCACAAAAGTGCCTGGAGTTGTACAATAATGGGGTGGAGTTAGTTGATGACAAAGACTCCCAAGTACTGAGCCTTGGGTAAGTTCATGCATCATGCTGGTCAATCTGTTTGACTGTCTGTTGGCTCAGAGGCACAGTTGTCAAAATAGCTTCTGTCCCACGGATGGGACTTGAGCTATGAATTCAGAGGGTTCCGCTTGGGAATCCAACCCTGTTTCTAGTCCTTCTGGTGGAAGCCTGTGACCAATTGTGTCTGAGGCAGCATTACAATGAAATAAGACCACAAAAAGAGATTTTTTTCTTGAAGATGATAGCAAAAAGTACAAAACTCCAAAAAAAATAAAAAATAATAATAATAACAAAAATATACTTTGTAAGACAGTTGATTGTTGAGTCTCATTCCCAACTCGTCAAATACTGATGCTTTGGGTTGGTAGGTTGGGCCGGCCAAGCATATAGAATATAACAACATTCTATGTATTATTAGCATTGTGTTAGCTAGCTTTATTAATTTTGTTACACGACTGCAGTTTTAATCCTTGCTATCAAAAACACAGACAGTGAACAACTCTATTGCAAATCTAATCATATCATCTGACTCATAACTATTAGTTTACTTACAGTGTACAATGGTAAATCAGGAAAGTACTGATTAGTGACCCAAGCAGTTCTGTTTTTAGAAAGGTAATACATAGAGAGGGAGGAAGTGGAAGAGATGAGAGACAAAACAATAACTGATTGGAAACTGTCTTCATCTGTTTCCCTCATCAACAGAACAGTCCTGTGACATGTTAAAGAGCCTTTGCCCTCTTCACTGCCACGTCCTTTCAGATTCCTTTGAGCAACAGATTATAACCGCTGACTAAAATACAAGGTTTGTGATGTACACCTATTGTGTGTGTACATGAATGTGTGTTTTTTGACTGGGTACACTCCTGAACAACCTGTCTCCAGCATTAGTGATGGTTGTGTGTGAAAGCATGTGTGGTGGTGCTGCGTTTACCGTGCTACAGTAGCAGCGAGACTACATGTGTGTGCCTGAGTGAATATTGTGGTGGGGAGTTGTGTGATTGTGGTTTTGTGTGTGTGTTGGGGGGAGTCAAGGTGCAGTGGAGCAGATAGCTCAGCTCTATGCATACTAAAACCACCATAGCCACCGGCAGCAAAGATAGAGCTGGGGGGTGCAGGCGGGAGGGTGCATGGGTGGGGAGAGGGATGTGGGAGGGAGGAGGAGGAGGAGGGAGTGACATAGCACCCCAGGGAGGCCCTTCCTTATCGCACCTCTTGGCTCAGTTTATCTGATTAGACATGACCAGGAAAACAGAGGTAGAGAGAGGCAGAGAGAGATAGAGAGCAGGAGGAGAGAGAGAAAAAGAGAGGGTAAGAGATGTAGAGTATTGAGGATTGGTGGTGATGGTCAAACTGGGTCAAACCTGTCTTCCATTCAACCACAGTCATCTGTATCACATCAGACATTCGGGCTGATGGCAAGCAGACTGATATAGACTCTACTTATATCAATAGATTGTTTTCTGAATGAGCTCTTGACTCTTTGACCTTATTTAATGTCTTATTGGCTGACCTACAATGTCACACAATTAAGACGAAATCTTTTCAAAAAACAAAAGGTCACGTAAAAAAGACACATAAAGAGATGCAGTGACAGTCACTTTTCATCTCTTAAATCACATCGAGACATGTTTCGAGAGCCACATCGTCAGCAATGCCTTTGTTTTATTTGTGTTAGTGGTGCCTGACATGCAGTCCTCTCTTGCACGATGCATTGTGTTTTTCCAGGGATTTTTGAACTGTAACAACGAGTCTCGTGTTATTGAGGAATTTGGGCCCACACTCACCAAACTGACAGCAAAGAACTAGCGGAGAGAGGGGCTGACTGTGGTGTGCCTTCGTGTCACCTTAGTCTTGGCCACAAAGCTACTACTTGATAAGGTTTAGGGTAAGGTTTGGATAAAAATGTTTTCATTAGGTAACTTTAGTAGTGAACATACGTACATTATTTCAGTTACATTCAGCATGTGCCATCCATCTCTGACTTCCTCCCTGTGTGGGCTTTGTTGCATTTTATATTACTTAACCTGACCTCCTCATTTGCTGCTATAATAGCTACGACAGCCTAACAATGATGTAATCTTAGGTCATTATGAGATGCTTTCACTGTTTTTTTTGTTTGCTTCTTTAAAGTCAGAGCCTTTGTTACAAACAGTGGGTCTGGCAATTGAGGGCGTTTATAAGGCATGGACATTCTAACACGAGACACTACCAGGTAGCTTGATGGTTTTTAGAGCATGTCCCAATGGACTAGAAGTCAGGATATCTCACCCTCTGCTTTTGTTTTAACCATTCTTTCTTAACTCTGTCACTCATGAGCACACCAAATATATGGGAAAATGATGTTAAAGTACTTGTGTCAGTGTAAACTTTGTAATAAAGGCTAATTCTTTTGAGACTCATCATATCACATATCGTCTCAATGCAACAATGTGCTCTCTCACTCTCTCAGACATGAAATCCTGCTGACATTTTGCTTCATGTGAGGCGTCTTTCACATACAATAAAATATCACTCTCATGTCAGTGCTGCACCGACAACCCATCAAAGTCTGTGACAAAATCCATACAGATCTCCTCGGGAATATAATCATTGCTGGGTACACTCTGAACATTTGGAAATGATCCAAATCCAATTAACAAAGAAGGTAGGCACATGAACCCAAAATGGAAATGAATGTTTGCAATGCAAATACAAATTGGCTTAGCGGAGAACATGATTGTACAAAGGATTCCAAAAAGATGACAAAAAGAGAAAGAAAAATAAAAAAATGTTCTAGAAAGTAGACTTAGGTTAGCTTGCATACATAATGAATACACTTGTACATGTTTTGTCATGTGGTTTAGTCTGGTATTGTGTGTGATCGAACAGGATGAAAAATTAAAATACAGAACAGGAAAGATGCTTCATTCTCACATTTTCCCTCCATTTCCCATCTGTGCTCAGCCTGGTCTCATCATCTGCACCCTGGAGGGGATGGAGTGTCTGCGTGTGTACACATGCACGAGCATATGCATGTGTGTGTGTGTGTTTGAGAGAATGATAAGGTCTTGAGGTCTCGTGAATGAGTGTCTGTATAAAAGAGCAGAAGGAAGAAGTGTGTGTGTGTGTGTGTGTGTGTGTGTGTGTGTGTGTGTGTGTGTGTGTGCCTGGGACATCCTCGTCAGTGAGAGGGCCCAGGGGACGGCCTGGCCTCCTCAGCCTCCTCATGATGATTGATGCTGGCGGGCCCCACACGCCCCGGCCGCCCAGCTAAATTAAAAGCCTATTTTGTAAAGTTGTAAAGAGAACAGAATGGTTGGAGGGTTGGTGTGTGTGTGTGTGTGTGTGTGTGTGTGTGTGTGTGTGTGTGTGTGTGTGTGTGTGTGTGTGTGTGTGTGTCTGTGTGTGCGTGTGCATGCGTGTGCATGCTTGTGTGTGTGTGGGTGGGTGGGTCACAGCCGGGGCGCTCTCCAGTGTCTTTAGTATCATCAACCCCTCAGAGGATAGCCAGAAGGGGGTCTCCTCCACGCCTGATGCTCTCTCTCTCTCATTCTCTGTCTCATTCACACACAGACACGCACACGGAAGGAACACACACACAAGAAACCAAACACACACAAATGCATTCTGATCTGAAAGTCTTTTTTTGTGTGAGAGTAAATTAACACAAAGTACAGGTTTACAGAATTAAACACACTTCAGCCCTGCAATAATATCCACTCACATCTGTGTGTGTGATCTCCTGTGTGCAGGATGAAGGAGCAGTATTTGCCAGCAAAGTCATTTAGTGTCAAAAGACATCAATATTACTGTAAGACATTGATTTTAAGCTATTGACTATTTTATGATTTCCTTACATAACATTTTCACTGCCATTCTAGACAAAAAATCCTCTTCTTTCATTGTTTTTGATTTGTTTGCCATTTCGTTGAACAGATCCTTTGAAATACCAATGTCCTGTTTCAAGCTATTTTAGCTTGATCAGTTCTTAGGTTTAGTCTTATTTTATTGTCCTTAATATAACACTGTTCAAGCAGCCATCTCTGATGTTCATTCCTCCTAATAGTACCATCAAAAAAATGCATCATTATTTGAGGGTGGATTTTAAATGATCTGACACTGTAGCAAAGTGTGAACACTGGTCTAAAGCCCAATCTCAGTCCCCCTCTACTACTTAGCCCTACCCTCTGTTTTGCACATCCACGAATAGACATAGGGTGTTAATATCCTTGTTAGGATAGAGGGGTAGGGTGAAATGTTATGGCTTTAGGCATTTTTCAGAGGCACACTTCAAATAGAGGGTTATGAAAAATCTATGTATCTATGTATTGTGGTTCTTTTTTTTTACAATAAGCATAAAACCATTAATACCAGTTTGCTGATGTCCTGGCAGTTAATTAGCCAGTGAGCTAAAGTTACGTTGTTATGCTGATTTGTGCATGTCAGTCCCACATTTTGACATATCTCAGTGTTGCATTCTTGTTTTGATGGCATATGACGGCTTAAATTTAACCGAAGTCCAGCAGTGAAGTTGCTGCACTTACTGCAACACCAGTGTAGACTGGCAGGGTAAGAGCATGGGTTGCTCATGTTAGCTTATAAAGCACTACTAGTTGTCAGCATCAATGCTTTTCTATCTCAGATAATCAGATAAACCATATCGTCACATTTGGGAGCACAGACAAGCAAGCTGATGCCTAAAACACTGTAACTGAAGATGTTTTAGTGGTGCGTTCAATGGATTAATGCACAAGGATAATGCAGTCTGTAGGTTTTATTGTAAATAATTTGGATCATATAGAAAAATACAAAATAATACCCTTTTGACAAAAAATGATTTTTGTGTACCTTAGGCCCTTTCAGGTTGCTTTGATGGGTCCATGCCATTGGATGACCAAACATTCAATGGCAACTCAAAAATAGTGAGGTCTGATACTGAGCCTTTATGGAGACTTTGCGTGCATTTTTCACAACATTCAACACTAATTTATGTTTTGGAAAATGATCAACACCAATGTGAAATATATTTGAACAAAAACAAGTAAAAAAATGTAATAATCAACTGAGTCTGATTTACCCTTCGAAAACTGAACAAATCTATAAATGCCAAATATTTGTCTAAATATTTTAACAATGTATTTTTTTTCTGAATGTCATATTCAGGTTTGTGAACATTCTCTGACGCGGTGCCTGAATGATTTAATCTTAAACTTCAACAGCCACTCAAGGAACAGACACTCACTAGTTTGTATATCGTTTGCAAGTCATTTATCCTCAATGTGAATTTAATTGACCAGGCGACTCTAGGAGGAAAGGACAAGCACATATACACACACACCCACACACACACACACACACACACACACACACACACACACACTCATGTCACCCTCTAGCCACCCTCTCTCTCTGCCTTCAAGCCAGACTGCACACCCCTCCACTCTTCTGTTGTTGGCAGCAAGAGGTGAGTGGAGTGACAGGCCACCGTGCGTATGGCCTACCAGCTAGACACACACACACACACACACGTAAAACAGAGGTCAGGCTTGTGTGAACTGGGGTGTGGAGGCCAGCTGAGGTGCCCCGCCTATGCATTGTGCTAATTTGTGGTGTGTGTGTGTGTGTGTGTGTGTGTGTGTGTGTGTGTGCATACCTGTTCCTTATTGTTGTGTAGCTTCTTTAGCAATGTTAGAAACATCCTTCCAGTTGAACAAGGTTCTTTAACATAAATATATTTTACATATGAAACACAATAAAAAACCCAGCTCAATTAAAACAATCACATCTAGAGCATATTATCATCAGCATCCTCTTTAATGCTGATGATAATGCTTTTATCTCCACCATGAACACCAGTGTAACCATAATCACCACAATAATTGTAACCAACATTATCCTTTTGTACTTTGATCAGCAACAGCATGATATCTTCCTCTTCCTCCTGAGAGTGATTCCAGACTTCTGAATCACTGTCTCAAAATATATATTAATGACCTTAATCTGGTTGAGAAAGTTGAGCAATTTCTGTGCAAAATTAGCAGCTGCAGGCTAAATATAACAGCCTGGCTATGATAACTGTCCAATTTTTGCTAGCTGGCCACATCAGCAAAATTGTTGCAAATTATGCGATCAAAAGGGAAAACAAAATGTCATTACCTTCGTCAAGGAGGTTGTGTATTCACCCAGCATATTTGTTTGTTAGTTGGTTGGTTTGTCAAAAACAAAAGCTTGGAGGTAGGGTTGGTCTCTGCCCAGAATAGACCCCATTAACTATTGTGTGGACCCAGAAAAAGGAATGGATCTAGGAATTTTTTTCACACTTTCTTCAGTTTATTTTATGTTTTTCTACATTTTCATAAATTTCTCAGGCAAAATGGGATGGATCTTTTAGTTAGACATATTAAGGTGGCTGGGGTGAGTGACTACAATTTGATTCAGATCCTAGATCTGGTGAGCTTAAATCATGGTTAAGCAATTATGGGTAGTTTGAATTTTACACAAGGCTAGCTATTGAGTTTGACACTGGATGAGCCTTCATTGAATTAAAGGAGGAAATCCACCAATTTGACACATGCGTTTACAGGTCTTGGGGACTACTACTTTCACATAGGCAGTAGTATTCCCCAAGACCTGTTACAGATTTTCAAGTATAAAATCAGGTGTTACCCAGGGAAACTGGGTTATCGCTTGTGAAAATGTTGTATTTTGATTGCAAAATGCATAAAGATAAAAAAAGTCTGTGGTCTTCATTGTTTTTTGTTTTCTCAACATGTTTCGTTTGTCAAATACACTGTCGTTTTTGTTTTGGATAGACATATTATATTTATTGAACTAGGTATGGAAAGTTACGTCAATATTGGATATGAGTGGTACTATACACGGGTCGGAGCATTAACATGTAATTTCAATTCTGACCAACATTCTTTGTGAACCTGCTCAACTAAAACTGAGAGTATGCTAGCTCATATGAAGCTTCACTTTTTGCTAAAAATGCCGTTGGAGCACTTGGCATGTAAGTCACTAGTGTTAGGTTAGAAGAATCAAGACCTCCTACCATACAAAGAAATGTAGAAATCTGCTGGTGTGAAGGAAGTGGCAGACTGAATAATGGAGTGGTAACCAATGCCTATTCAGTCTAAATATCAGTCTACCTCTTCATCATCATCACCACATTCATGATCAGAATTGTCATCATCCTTTACCTGCCCCTTACCTTTGTCATCTTCACATCACCATGGCAATTTCTCTGTCATGGTCATTGGTATTGTACCCTGTGGTTCTTCCTTATTCATGAAAATCTCAGTGAACACACACAACACTCATGCACACACACACACATACACACACACACACACACACACACACACACACACACACACACACACACACACACACACACACACACACACTCCTCCCTGCCGTCAGGCCATTTACAGAGAGGTCATAACCCCAATGAATGATGGGAATGCTGAGCTGGAACCTATCAACGCTGCCAATATGACCAACAATACCCCACCTTCCATACACACACACACACGCACGCACGCACACACGCACGCACGCACGCACGCACGCACACACGCACACACACACAGATCTGTCCTTATATTACTGTATGTGAGTAGCAATGGGGGTTTACAAATGAGACTATGAGTGTGTGTGTTTGTGTGTGTTTTGTATGCACACTGCTATAATCAATTTCTCTTGGAGAGGTGAAAAAAATCTGATTTCCTCAGTCACCTCCTGTACCACCCTGTGGTTTATTGTGTTCATACGTGTCCGCAGTTGCATGCTGCGTTTCTGCAGAATATGTATGCGCCATATGTGTACTTCCTTGTGAGCATATTGATATTTGTTTGGTAAGTGTCTGTGCATCTGTGCGTGTGTGTGTCTGCATGCAAATGTGGAAATGTTCAAGATTTTTTCTCCGTCTCTCTATGTCGGTGAGTTCTACAAAGAGAGTATGTCTCCTTCATATACAGACGAGAAAATGCCCCAAAGGTATTATTCCCATCATCAACCCTTGAACTGTTTTAATTGCCTATGTCAGGCAGAAATCATAGGTTTAGGATTAAAGGATACTTGCAGTATCTTACAGCCAGGGTTTCATTTCGGAAGTCTTCATCATTTCTATCACTGATGATAACATTGTAGTCACAGTAGGTGACAGCAATTCGACAATGAAGTTTGACAGGGTTGTAACTAATCCAAAAGTTTAGCTGGGTTATAATGGGATATTTGGTATCACCCGAATAGTTGCACCTTTAATTGTTTTGTACCTTTAGCCTAACTTCTGTACCTGCAAGCTAACCCTTCACTAATGTGAAGAAAAAACATAAAACAACAAAGCATTTGCACACTTAAAAGTCCAGTTTGTAAGAAAGTTGATTTTTGAGTCTGACTAGGTTGATTGCTAGTGACTACCATCACATATCATAGTTTCCAAAAACTGTCAAAAAGTCCTGTGCCTTTTTGACCCAATAGACAATCCGTTCTTGAACTCCTGCCAGTTCGAACTTTGTCGCTATTTACACTACTTCCTGCTTACGGCTTTAGTAATAACTACAGCCACTAAGGTTTGCTACCTGAGAAGAAGCAGGTACAAATATATATGGGTTGTAACAAACTGCTCACAGTCAATCTACAAGGTCGACTGTGACCTTTTCTGATGAGGATGGACTGAAATTGAAGATCTATGAGTGACAGAGGGTGGAGCATTCACCTTCTGACAAATCTGTTTCTTTAAAGCTGTCAAAACCACTGTAAATGGCTAATGGTTTGATTTATCGTATGACAGTGAAACAGCTAGCAAGAGATCCGAGGTCACAAATACCTTCACCAAACCAGGTAGAAATTACTTTCATTTATTTCAACATCTATTATATTTAAACACATAAAACAACACGACAAAGACATCATGGAGCTGCAGCAGAGAGGAATAATGTGTTCAGCCCATTGAAACTTTTAAATGAATTATGTAAATGAAACTGACAAAAATAATATCCCTGAAACGTGAAGATGGTTCAATATATGAACCTTTTAGTGTAACAGTGAAAGGTGTAGGACTCATATATGGCTACTTGTAGTCTATCATAGGCTATACACCTACGTAACTATTTTGGTATTTCACCAAACTGATTCCCCCAAAATTCCCCAACACGTTTGTTATCTGCCTTAAAAATGTGTCCTGTTTTTTATGATAAGAAGTATCAATTTCAATATTGGTGATATTGGCCTTGTATTACGTGGTATCAGATTGAAACTAAATTTTGTGGTATCACCCAGCCCTAGTCCATGCTTCTACCAGTATTTTCTGGTGCAAATTAAAATGTACGTTTTCATAAGTATTGAAAGAAAAGCAGGAAAACTGAATGGGGTTCAACATTCAACCAGCAAATCTGTGCACTGGATATTTACAAAAGACAACTACTGTTCACCTTTGTTGGCTCCTCCAAGTAAGTTTGATTGTACTTCTGTTTCTTGCCCTGCCTTCTTTTTCGTTACGTTGCTACATTCTCAGATCTTAGCAATTCACTTGGAGGGTATTATTATTAATAGGAATGACAGAAAAAAATATAAAAACGAAACCTAAGTAGCAGAGAACTCAGAGGCCAAGTCAAATGTCAATTTATCTCCTCACAAGTACAGTTATATCATTATATGTGTATTTGTGTGTTGTAACAGCAGAAGCCTAGACCGACATCCAAGAAGTGAGGGGTGGGAGGTTTTGGGTTGCACTCAGGGAAGTAGTCCACCCCGCCATCCTGTCATCCCTCCCACATCCTCGCTCTTTCTGGTCAGGCCCAATCTGGGGCTGTTGTGTCACCAACAGATGGGCCTCTCACAAAAGGACCCCTCTGTCTGCCAAGCCGGTCTCCTGCACACCCGATTAAATCTCAATAGCAAAGTTAGAATTGATGCACTGAGTCTATGGTGATTCAATTAGAGCAGGACAGCATGAGGAAAAGGAGAGGGAAAACAATGAGTGGGTAGTTAGAAAGTCATTTACCTGGTGTTATTCTGGTTAGGAGGAACAGAGGCCAGACAGCCACGTGCTCATATTTGATGGGATGATTTGCTCTTGGCTTGTGGCAAGGATATATCAAAGGAAACTGATCTGAACACTCACTGGAGAGTTTCAGACTGACTGACAAATTGCTGCTCCATGTTTTCTGCAAATTACATCTATATGAATGCATACATCATACTCATACAATACATGTTTGAGACTAAATACACAGCAGTATCTTATTTTTTTGCTATTTTTTTAACTCCTATATCTGGAATGTTTATGATATTCTACTGCCCAGGTTTCAATATTTCGAAAGTGAAAGCAGTGTCCATTTCCGTCTACAAGTGAGGGGCACCAAAATGAGGCATTTTACACATGATGGCTTTAAAGTGATACTCAAGCAATGTATGTGTTGGAGGTAAGGTGCAACAAAAGTAGCCAATAACGGTAACATATTAGTGTTAGTAATTGGGTACTACTATGAGGTTACTATGTCCTTAACACATTCAATTAAGTGTTAATGGATGCTTTTCAACCTGGTAGTCGATTGTGGCTCAAAACAATATAAAACAGATATCACAAAGAAAAAGAGTAAACGTGGTGACTCCCTACCCTTGACACAGTCAAAATGTCCTAATTTGTGTCCATTCCTCAATAATTTTAATTTATTTATTTTGTAAGGGTCCACTGAACAAAATAATCAAAAAGAAAAATGATGATGAACACGTTTTGAATGAAGTGAAGGGCTTTATAGTCAATAGAGATGAGGTTAATCTGAGGCTATATGAGCAGAACAAGATTACCTTCTTCCATTGAATAATGCCTAAATGTGCTTCTGCTGGTTAATTTGGTACCTGTAGTAATGCCCCATCATCAGAAAATATCATTTGTTGTTCCAAAACCAAAAGAATGATTCAAATGAGAGTCTGCTGATTGGTTAGAGTTGGGATGAAGAGTGTGGTTTTGGTTAAAAACAACTACTTAATTTGGGTTTGACAACCTGAATTAAGATCTACTTAATTATAATAATAATAAGAAATAAGAAAATAATAATAATAATAAAACAGCAATCTAACATGTCATAATCCTAAGTTTGGTTTACCCACATATCTACCCCATTTTCCTCCTTAAATGGTTTTGTGTCTTTCTACAAGAATCAGTTTTCATGCAGGCACTAAAGGCTGTAGGACTATTAAACATAGGAACTTGCTTTCATGATAGTTAAAAAAAAAAAATCTAAGTTCTGTATCAGAAATACAACTCTTCTAAACCCATCTCCATGTCAATTTATGAATAAAGGAACCTTAACTGACCAATATTCCAATTGATCAACAGATGAAATCAATGACTTCCTGATGGATTCAGTGACTGACTGATTGACTGGCTGACCTACTGGAAACATATCATACAGACAGACAGACAGACAGACAGACAGACAGACAGACAGACAGACAGACAGACGACAGACTAACCAATAGACAGACTCACTCATTCACTAAATGACTGGCACTTACAAACTTACTGACTGGCCCAATGAGAAATTGCCAGGGGCAACCAGGACTTTGGGGTTCAGCTGTGCATTTACCAGTGTGTGTGTGAGAGTGTGTGTGTGTGTATGAGACAGACAAGCGGCTGTCTGTGATCAAGAATAAATAAGCCAATAAATATTCAATCAGGACAAAAAGAGGCATGATTGAAAGGGCTGCGGGGCCGTGATGAGGTGGGGTCAGCCTCAGGCGTGGGTTGGGAAGTGTGTGGAAGCTAGAAATCACATAAGCAAATCTCTTTTTGATTTCCTCATTTGATAATAATACATTACATAATGATGCAAGAATGACAGGATAACACTGATTCATTCAACTGCTATATTGCATTAAAGATTTGATCATTTTTAAAGCTTTTTTTTAAACAAATAATATTAACAATATTATTACCTTTAACGAATAAACCCTATGCTTGCAGTCTCACACTTGCATTTATGCCCACACATGATCACACATGTACAGAATATCCAGTACATAGACACAAACTGAAGAAAGAAATGTTTGTAAAAACACAGTGGTTTACCCGTGGTCAAAGCCTACTTTCCAGCACCTGGGAAAAAACTACTGGCTAGGCTGAGCAATAAGAACAATGGGAACCATGAACCTAGTGTGTCACTCCACACACCGCAAAAGGCAAAAAGGTTACGATTGAGGAGAGGAGTCAAATTATGTACTAAATAACTTGCGTAGAACTGGAAGACGAAAGCCTCAGTTAATGAGAAGCATGCCTGACCTCCTAAGGTAAATACATGATTACTTGTCCATGTGCACGTAATAGTGTATGATTCCCTGTCTCACAATCAACAGACAGGGGCAACTGATGCAGAAGCAGCATACAAAGAGGAGTATGAGGGTATTGCTTATACTGCTGTGTGTGTGTGTGTGTGTGTGTGTGTGTGTGTGTGTGTGTGTGTAGCTTTTCTTTTGGTCTTTTGCTCTTGGCATGAATTAGTCAAATATACTCTCCACAGTGGGAGTATTGGCAAGGCCAAGCCAATAGGACACAGAGGCAGACAGTAAGATGTATGTACTATACCACCCCACAACTCCATAGGTGACTGAGCAATGTGGAGCAATTGCATCCCCATTATTCAGTCAGGGGAGCAAAATTATGGTTTGGCTACCCCAGTTTTTGTCCTTTTTTTAATACATTTATCATCATACAGCCCCTGCACAAGAGTGATTACATTTAAGCAGCCTTTATCAATGGTCATTTTATCAACAAAAACAACTGACGAAAAGAAAATAAAGAAATAATGCATTTTTGGACCACCTTTAGAGGATTTAGTTTAACCCAAATTGTTTGTAACAACATGCTTAGACTGTCAGTCACAGTCTGTAAATCCACGCAGGAGCCTAACTGATTGTAAAGGTGAGAAACATGCCATTTATCTTAACTTAATCACTGTCTCATAATTGAACATAGGTATTCCATTTTATTTTTTGTAATGTAACAACTATTTGAATATTCTAAAATCGTAGCCCGTCCCTACAAACAACTGATTAATTGAGAAAATAATCTGTGGAATAAACAACAATGAAAATCATTTTTAGTTGCAGACCAATAGAAATGCAGGAAATCTAAGTATAAAGCAAGGAATCTCTGGCTGTACGTCTTCTGCATATCTTGAGAAATGTTCATCCGATTGAATTCATACTCGTATTGCTGAGGACTCAAGCAAATGCAGAGTTGAGTGTCAAGTTGTTTGGATGTTGCACATTGGTGTATATTTTCATGCCCAGTGCCCAGGTTACCTCCCTGCGTCGATCTTTGTGACCAAGGGCTGGTTGGTCTAAGCTGAGGTGTGGTCAGGCACTTGATTAGCACTTTGCTATCTTGAGGCAGAGAAAGCAAACACCATTGACCAGCAAAAACTTGGTGGGAACTCAGTGGCATAGTGATTTAGAATGTGTTTTAAAGGGCACATTATTCCGATACTTTACAACCAGAACCATATAAAGGGAGGGTTGGAGTTAACCTCCTGCACGGGTTATCCCTAGCGAGGTGTCAGCTAAGTTTATAATGTTAACGCTATGATTAACCTATGCAGTCAGTTTGGAGAATTAAAAAGTTTGGATGAGCTGTTCAGACAAAGATTCAAGTAGCAATAGCAGAAGTCCAGCATGTTAAAACGAAACCGGGGGACCAATTAGTGTTTCCATATTAGATGTTTTGGCAAATGTTCAGTCATGTATTGAAAAAAGATGTACCTTATTAATCCCTTGACAGAAACATTCAGTTTTGTCACTCTGTTTTTACTACCTTTACATACGCAGGTAACTCTCCAGCTACCAGTCCACTCTCCACATAGACTGCTCTGAGCGGGCCTTGAGGCGGTGACCTCTTGGTCACTAAAACAAGTTCTTGTAGTCTGAGTTACTGCTGCCTAGTCTGAGTAGGGATATTAGCTCTGTGTGCCTTTGTTTTTTCGTGTAAGCTAAAATTCATACCTGAACTTTGCCAGCCAACACACTTTCATGCATGTGCTTTTGTGTGCTCTACAACTACTACTGTGTGTGTGTGTGTGTGTGTGTGTGTGTGTGCGAGTATTTGTGCACATGTTGGACTGTGTGTAATGAATGATATGTGTGACATGTGCTGTCTGTCTGGTATGCCAGGCACGTCAAGCTTGCTTAGCATTGGCCCAGCCCTTATAGAGATGGCTTATCAGTGACGGTACATATAGAAGAACAGTTTGCCTATGCAGAGCCTCCTACCCCCCAGTCATAGAGAGAGAAAGAAATCCTTATCACGTAGACCTCGTCTTCCCCCCAATTCTCTTCCTCCCTCCCTCTCCTCTCTTTCTGCTCTCTATCTCTGTCTCGTCTTGGAGATATGCTAATCGCTGTGTAAGTATATCCTGTCAAATAATTACCATATATTAAGCTCTACTCATCTTGGCATAATTTCCCCTTCCGCATAATCGTACTTGGGCTTCTTCCTTCGGAAAAAGCAGCGGACAGAAGGGACTTACCTTAGGCAAGTTAAGCATGTTAATCTTCATTGATTGAATATCAGGCTCATCAATGTGTTAACAGAATGTGTGTGTGGGGGGATCAAGAGTGTGAGGAGGAAAAATCTATGAATTCATACAAGAGTTGGTTGATTAAATAAAGGCTAGGCACTGGTTATTAATACAAAATAAAAATATGTATTGACCTCAGACTGTACCATGTATACTGTATAACAGTGGTTCTTAACCGGTGGGGCCTGCCCCCCTGGGGGGGCGCGGACACTCTCCCGGGGGGGGCGCGAGTAGGCTTCAGGATGGGAGGAAAAATAAATCTGAAAAAAAAAACGAAACACGAAAATTCCCCCCATGTCGAAATGCAAGTGGTTGGAATATTATAATACACAAACAAATCATCCCTCTGGCGACTTTTTTGTCAAAAGCGACTAGCGACAAATCTAGCGACTTTTACTGGTGTTATTGGAGAATTTTGTGGTGTCTGGAGACTCTGACTTGAAAGCACGTATCACTCTGCAGTCACTGTGCTCAACGAGCAGCGGGTACTGCCGTGAGTCCCTCCTCCGTCCACGAGCACTCACAGGCGGTCAGTCTCTCAGTAGCCTCGCGCAGCAGTCCAGCCTGCAGTCAGAGCAGAGAGGAGACACACACACCACTCCCCGTCCAGGCTGCAAATGAGTCGCTGATGTGCATGGCCGCCACCGTTCCTGCCCTGGCTTACAGAGCGCGGTGTAAATGTAACGTATTTTACCAAATTACAGCCGGATTTTAATTAACCGCAGGGTCCCCGTTAAACGCTGCAGGTGTATATTTTGATAAATAACCACCGGTTCCAAATAAATGCCGAGTCTAATTTATTTATTTATTTTTTTAATCAAGGAAGAAGACGCGACCTCTGACACTGCAAGTTTTCGTTCTTCGCCTTGTTCACGCAGTGTGCTGCTTTCTGTCAGTCAGTATCACAATGATGATCGCCATGGCTCCGGTGCAGCAAAAAAATAAAAAGTACGACTTGAAATTCAAACTTTCTGTCGTATGCAGAGGAAAACTCGGGAGAATCAGCCGCTAGACGTTTCTCTGTCTGCAGACACAGCGGAGAGGTGACGAGACGCGACTCATCAAGACTGACCAGTGTTGCCACTGTGGGAAATGTAGGATTATCGTACCAGAGACATAAAATTATTGCATTTTGAGGGAAATTATCGTACACCTGTCATAACCAAACTAACAAGTCTATTAATGCGCTATAGTCACTCTAGTGTTGAATAGCGTCTAACAGGCACTCAAGGCTTTGTGGCGTCAGTACGGAATGGATTCATCAGCAGCATTTATGTTATGGATTTTTGTGTTGGCGCTAGATTTTTTTCCTTCTCTTTATGTTTTTTTGATTTGCTGTGGTTTTTTAATACAGTTAATTCGGCCATCAGCTCTGTCTTGCAGCACCGGCAGAAAGCTTTGCTTTCCGAGCCTGCAACAAGTCTCAACCACCTGGCGAATTGGCTCTGCCACTCTTTTCTATAAGTTTGTAGGCGATGCTGCTTACTTCCACTCTGCCCCGCCGTCTTCTTCATCTCTCCTCCTGCTCCTCCCCCTTCCCCAGGTTCTCTCGTTTTCTTCCAGACCGGCTCTGCTTCTTCTTCTTTTCTTTTTTTTTTTCTTTTCCTCACTCATGGGGTGGGCGCAGCGGACTATTCAGCCAATCAAGACCGTTGTTCTGAGGCAAACGCATGCACGTCACTCGTAGCTCACATTTAGAAAAGCACGATTGGCTGGAAACTTGTCACATGGAAACAGATGCCTTCATGGTTCACAAAAAAACTCCGACAGACAGTTGCGACAGGCTGATTACAACCGATTACAACCACACATTCACGGAATGGTCAAATTATCGTATATTTGGCCTTTTTTGGGATTGTTGATCGTACATCGTACAGAGGGCAAAATTATTGTACAAATATGATAATTATCATACACCTGGCAACACTGTGACTGAAAGGCATCAAGGCCACTCAGCGTTACCTTACCGACCTGCCCCCAGATATTTCATTCACAAAAACAGGGGCTGTGGCAATTCTGGACTTTTTTTCTCCCTCTTCCTGGGGGGTGAGAGAAGGAGGAGGAAGAGGAAGAGGAGGAGGATGCGGGGGGGGGGCAACTGCAATGAACCAGCTTTTGGGGGGCCCAGCTTGCAAAAGGTTTAGAACCCCTGCTGTATAACATACTAATGTGTTATACAGAAAGTATTTGGTTCCTTCAGGTGATAAATGGGGACCTTACCAGGCCATTGAGTCATCCCTTAGAAACTTCAGAACAATGCATTTTGAGGTTTATGTTATTCTGAATACGTTCCGAGTTCCCTTCCCTGCCTGTGGCCCTCAGCAGAGTCCATTGGCCCTTGTGAAAAAAACTCCTTAAAAACATGTGCAGGTTAATTTTCTAAGGCATGGTTGAGGATAATTTGAGTCTATTTTCAACCTAGACTTGAATAGATTTTGTTTTGCATTTCAAAGTGGATACGGACGACCAATCTGGATGCAGCCTGGTCACAATAGCACAGTGAAAGTTAGACTCATATGGAAGCAATCTTTTTGTGGACAGTGTCATTTTCCAACAGTCGTTACACTGTGCAATCAGCATTTAATTCAGAATGACAAGTTAAAGTAAAAAAGTTGTCTATTGCCTGTTTAGTAGCAGAGCAGAACTGTACTTTGAGTTTTGGAGGAAGGTGGAGTTATAAAGTGCTGTACATGCCAAGTTGCATGCAAGCCAACAGTAAATGTAAAGATCATCCTCCTTAACTTTGAAATTGTTCCAGTCCACCATCATTAGGGTGACAAAACGTCCTGATCATCTCAAAAAGTCACAAATTGCAAGCCATTCCCAAATCCTGAATCCTGTCCCAATAATGCTGACAATTAGATTAAACCAGAATTTTAATAATCAAGTAACAGCCTAATGAAATATGAAATACTGATCGTTGTGAAACACTGTGTTGGTGTCACCCTCCAGCTGTCTCTGCATTGACTCCAGCAGTGCGTATCCTACATGAATCATGGCAATGTCTTTAGCTGTGTACAGGAGTAATGGGAATGAATTTAAGGCTACTATGAGTGTGGAGTTATGAAGTTGTTGGGAAATGAACGGTGCTATGGATAATGATTTACTGTACACAGCTTTGCCTA
>OZ023162.1:31482644-31655144 GCA_963678695.2 Diplodus puntazzo
TCAGCATGATGGCACCTATCCTTTAAACCCTCCCTGTTAATATTGCATACTGCTCTGCTGCCACTATTGCTACCAACTGCATTGTGTAACATTGTGTGGATTCTCCATACAGACAGGAGAGGGTACTGTTCCTGGGATGGCCAGGGTGCAAACGTGATCAAATTGCAGGTTTTTTAGTGCATCACTGCATTTGATCACCTTTTCATTCTTTGTTTTTTTTTGTTATTGTTTTTCTTAATGTTCTGTTATGAATTACTGGTATTTGTTTCATAACTTCTCCTGTAGTATTGTGTGGTATCTGTTGAAATAATGAGTAACATCATTTGTTATTTTTCAATCTTGATAAATGGAGTTTTGATCAACATTTCTATAATTGTTATTTTATTATTATAAGATTTTATTATATTAACTATATATATTCTAAATGCAATCCTCATTCAGTTTTGGACTTTATTATTTTCCATAGTGGTATCCGCTAAGTTCCGTACAGTTCCATAGATGTTATGACGGGTGCATTTATTTAACAGTGAGACACGCTGAGTTTATTATATCATGCTACAGTTCATTATCACTGCTTGTAAGCCAGATATATTGCCCTTTAAGCACAAATACAGTGCTTTATGATAAAAAAAATGAAGAATTCAGATTAAATTATCCAGTATGTGAACGTTTTACATTGTACACTGCACTGACATGTAATTGCATCCAGGTCTGTGGTTGCATCTTTGCTTTGTGGTCTAGTCATGACCTGAGGTGTTTTAGTCCCCCCTTAACCACCACCCCCATCTCTCTGCTCAATGGTCATTGCTAGACTCCATGTCTCATTTGAATATATTGATTGGGCCATCTGTAAGCCATTTATCTCCTTCAAAAGACCATAAAGTAGGGCTCCCCACCTCTCAGCCCGCCCACCACTGTTTCCCTGACAGGGAGAATATACTCTCACACATAAACCAGGGCACACAGACACTCGCTGGCTGAAGGAATCGACCAAATTTCCCCAAAATATTGAATTATTTTTCTGTAACACAACCTTTAAACAAATAAAAGCACCAGCAGAAGCAGGCGTGCTCGCTGCGATTTGAGATAAGGGCCAGAATACACATCATGTGAACACAGACCCATGGTGGGCGAGCTGAGCGCACAACTCCAGCCTGCACTGGGACCAAACACTGTCTAATGCTTCATTTAGTGTTGCTGAAATTCCCACCAAATAATGAAACCAATTATTGCATTCATACGGTGAATAATGCCTCCTTCAAATAATCTGCTTATCTGGCCTTGCCTCCATGGCTTTACGGGTGTGTATGCATGTCTGTGGATGTGTGTGTGTGTGTGTGTGTGTGTGTGTGTGTGTGTGTGTGTGTCTGCCTATCATCATAAACTGCACCCTGATGTAGCCGAAGCAGGGTTCTGGCACATCTGCAAGCCCTAGATATTCTTTGAACATGCGTACGTGTCGTCAGCAGAGTGCATGCATCATCATGATTGACTTATTTGTGACATTCCCAGTGGTAAAGCCTAGGTAAAGGATTACCCTCTAGTTTTGGACTGCTGCCCACTGTACAGTAAAGACCCTTGAACACACACACACATAGGAAAAACACTCTCACATACAAACTGTGCGTCTCCAACAGGCTTATTTCTCTTTGTGTGAAGCGCCTTTTACTGCCTCTTTGTTCCATCTTTTGTCTCCATTCTTCATTCAAATCTGTTTTCTCCTCAGACAAACCGTTTGGCGGGCAGCCATTTGCAAGACCGAGCAAGGGGGAAGCACAGAGAGAGAAGGGTAGATGAAGAGAGGGAGACAGGGGAAGGCAGGGGAAGAAAAAGAGAAAAGTAGGAGTGGAAAGAAGCAGGGAAGCATGGAGTAGAGGTAACTGAGAGGGAAAGACTGAGCAGGAAAAAGAAAAAGGGAAATAAAATGAAATGGTAGAAGTGAATTCATGCTCAGCCCCTCAACAACGATTCGCCTGTATCCTTAGCATAGCGGTTGCGGATCACTCTTTACTCCTGCAGGCTCCAAGTTAACATATGAAATTTCTCTGCTCCGACAAGGTGAAGGGTGGCGGTCACTATCCAGCGGAGACCTTGCCTCTGTGTGTAAATACAGGGCGCGGGCAGATGGTGGAAAATTGGCGTCGGCGCTTGAACCATACGGAGCATATGCACATGGGGGAGTTTTCAAAGACCCAGGGCATGGGGTGCGAGCCGAGGACCGGCGCCTGCTGAGGCTGGCACAAGACACAAGGCACTGACATTGGCACTGTTGAGGGGTAACAGTGTGCCTGAACTTCTCTTGGAAGGCCCCACAACCAGAGAGCTGGATTTTCTATCCAGACAACAGATCACTGTCTTATATTTATAGTTGCACTTCTTATGTGGCAGATGAAATGTGTTGAATGCTAAATAACAATATTGGCCTGCAACAAAGAGAAATGTCATATTTGTCATCATTTATTGCTGAAGTATACTACAAGAAACTTTAAACTGGGTGTAAAATAGGCTCATTTTAATATTAATGCCTTTATACGACTTACATAAGCAAATCCGATTATCAGCAAGAACATTGGCTATTTATGATAAAAATAGTTATTCTTAATGCTTCTTCTTAAATAAGATGCTCTGTAGTGTGATGTATGGTACTGACTAAAAGTTTACTTTGTTTCACCAACATCATCTTTTATAAACCTGAAGGTCTGAACTGATTGTACACACATTCTATCACCAATAAATGAGATGCTGTAAGTTCACCTTGTTAAAGTAAACTTATAGGAACATTTTAGATGGCTCTCTAACCTCACCTTTCTAAATATGCTGTTTAAGTCACTATCATTGTTCTGTCAGTATTTGCTGCCAGAACACCAGACTAGCAGCTTTATTCCCTAGGCTGAGAGAATTCACACCAACAGGCCCTCATCCTCAACAACACTCAACACTCCACAAAATAGAAGTAGCAGGACTCAAGGACTCTGGCAGTATTTAGTTTTTGAAAACATTTTTTAAATTCACCTTGTACCTTATTATTGGGCTCACCTGATTTGGTATATGGGTGTATTTTTTATGAGTTTTGCATGCAGTCCTCATACAGGCCATCTGTAACATATCATGATATACATCTTTACATGTTGTATTGGGATATAAGTTATATAGCACTGAGCACAAATGTAACCCCCTGATTCCAGTGGGCACGTCTCTGTAACCTGGAGTATGCACCAGTGTTTTGTTCTGTCCTCTATGTCCCACCAGAAAAGTTTCAGAAGCCACAACGACAGGCCTGCCTGATGTCATTGACTTACTGAGATTGTGTTTGCTCCATAATTGTTCCTTGATTTTTGTGCTTCTACTGTGGTTTAGGAGGTTACGTTGTTAAATTGTTTTCTTAATTGTCTGTTAATTGTCTGAAAGATGCTATAGAACTATGCTATAGAGCCTGAGTGGACATCGGGTGTTTCATTTTGAAAACTCACTTGATCCTCAATGCCATTCCGCAGTCGAACTTCCTGCCTTGTTCGATCTGTGGGAATAACGGGCCAGGTGGAAACTTGGGGTAAGGGCTAGTATGGCCTTTGTTTGCTTATTTTTCTAAAAGGATGTTTGTTGAGCCTGTCTGTTGAACGTACTTCATAAGTTCATGGAAATTTATCGACTTTATATCTAAAGTAAATTTTACCTTTTTTACATGTAAATTGTGTCGCGGGTGGTGGGTGATCACATAAGAAGATCATTCTTTAAGTTGTTGGTGGACGTTGTAAATTATACAATTTTTAGGAAGGGAACAAGACCCTGAACATGAACAAGAAATGTAATACTTGCACATTAAACGTAATGCAGCTTATTTAATCAAACTCACTTCTCACATGTTATTTGTTCCATTACACCATACCTTCAGATTTTCTACCTAATGTAGACTTAGCCTGTATTTGCACACCTACCTTCATGTCAGAATATATGGTGTTTTAATAGCATTTATTAAAACACCCTTATATTTCAGTTCTACAATGTGCAAATGAATAAAGACTGCATCTTACCAAAAGAGGCATTTACATTGACGTTTGCAAAACATTCCCCCCTAAATTGGCTGCTGTGCTATAAAAACACTGTCAGCTTTTGGTCCGCCTTCAAGAATAATTCAACTTCTAGTACAGCTCCTCCCTGAAAATCAGGACAATGATGTACAAGTGTATCTCAGGCAAGTGTGTATGTTTACCAATCGATCTACTCCACCCTGACATGTTCAGAGTCCTAGTGTCATTATGGCCACTGTTTGGTGCTATAAAACAGAGTTGGACAGTGCTGATAGCAGTGAGGGATATGGATGGGCCTATACAGAGTTAGACAGCAGCATCACCATACATCTTCCAGGGTAGAGGCCTGTCATCGCTGTGCTGCTACAGAGAAGGTTGTCATAGAGGTGTACTCATGCGCATGTCCATCATACTGTAACACTGATGTGAACCTGCTAGCTAACTGTAAACATACATTCAGATAAAAACACAACATTTTGGAGTGAAAACCTTAGTTCTGCCTTGGCCCATCTTCCTATCATCAGTCCATCACACCTTCCTAAAACACAGACAGACACACAGCATCCCCCCTCACACACACATACACATACAGTCCTTTCTTTCTTAGATGTGTCTGTACACGACTCCCTGGCCGCAAATCCTTCAGTGGGATGGATGAGTGTCTCCAGCCCATTCATCATCCGCCTTATCCGCCACCCTCGCCACTGTTTTTATATCAGCCAGCAGTCACACTGACAACTGGTGGCCCTCTTTCCCCCTCTCCCCCTTCCGCGCTCCTTTCCTTATCCCCCCCCCACAAGTCTTTCTTGTGCCATTTCTCTTTTTCCTTGGTCCCCAGTGCCCTACTTGCTTTGCTTGTACGCCTGACAGTGCGCATGTTTGTAGGCGTTCATGCACGTTTTCTCGCCTCCTCCGCCTTCTTCCCCCTCTCATACAGATCTCCTCCTGCTCTTCCTCTCTCACCCTCCCCTATCGTCTTCCCCTCTCCATGTCCCTCTCCATCTATCTATCTCTCTCCTGTGCACCATTGGGACCAGAGTGGCACCTTCAGAGCGGCCCGTAAAAAGGCCCTATAAAAAGCCCCAACACGGAGAAGAAAGGGTAATGATGAAATTTAACTGCTCCTCTCGGTGCACCTGGGGTCTGGGCCTGTATGTGTGTGTGGATATATAGCATGTGTGTGCCGTGTATGTGTTTGTGCGTGTTCAGCAAGCGTGAGGCCTGGGCACTGAACCTGAACTGCCCTGCTAGGGGGGTCAATGTCACGGCACCGCCATGAGAGTTATCGCTTTTTAAAGACGCACTATGGATTTTGTGGGGGAACTCATTTACACCAGCATAAAATGGAAGGTGGCAGGGGAAGTTTAAACTCTAAAAAGGACAGGGGACTGGGAGACCGGGAGGAAAATAGGTTCGTTGTCTTGAGTGGCCTCACCGGTGTGATACAGATTTAACCCTTGGTGGAGGATGGACACTGATTTTATCCTTTTTTTCTCAGGTGAACTGAAACAAAAACAAATCTAGGATAGACTCAAATTCAGAACATTATGAGTTCAAGTTATGTTCCTTTGTCTGTTCAGATTTAGCTTGCACTTTATTGCAGTATACTGTGTACAGTATATGTCTATAAAATCCATACAGAATTATGTCCACTGCAGATGCCGAAATAGCATGTTGTTAAACTGATTTATGAAGTGTGTCGCCTCAACATTTTTTAATGTTTTATTGATGCAGGACTGCCATAACGTCAATGAATAGATCCCATTAAAATCTAATGGCCTTGTGGTGTATGTGTTTGTTGGTGTAAGGTAAATTCTCAAACTGTGTGTGTGTGTGGTTATAGCCACATGCACTTTCAGGCCAGCATGTCAGGGCAGGACTATTTTCAGTTCTGTTACTGGCTGGAGCCCAGTACACCCCCTGGGCTCAGATGCTGGCTCACTGGCCTCCTCAGCCTTACCCTGCCTCCCTTGCCTCCCACCTGTCCCTGGCTGCAAGCCTCCATGGCTGGCCCGCCGGCGTGGAAAATCAGCCTTTGATGGGCCTGAGGGGACTGGAGGAAGGGACGGCCTGGGTTATGGAGAGGATGAAAGCCCCAGGAGGAGCAGCATGCACTGACTGACAGGGCTTGACACTGGAAGGGCCCACAGCCCAGGCCTGGCACCCTTCCTCTAGCAACTACCAGGCCTCATTGACTGGCCTCCAGAGCTGAATCCCATACTCCAATGTGTTCCAGCCCTCCATGTAAGGACCCCTTCTTCATGTCCAATGTCCCAATCCACTTAAAGTTGCACTAAGCAAGATTATATATCGCATTGTAGAGTTCTATCCACTTTTTACCAAAATGATAAATTGAGGCCATAACCTAGAAATCCAGCTCATGACTTGTTTCTCTAATTGTTCACTACGGAACATCAAACATCATTTGTTGTAAGCTGTAAAATAGATAATTGACACTCCTTAACATGAACTCTTGCTACACAGAGTGGACAACTGCATCACTTATTTAGCAGTTTCTTTCTTCTGATTATCAAAACTGGAAAACAATACAATATGTAATGCAAAGGCCTTTCTCCTAAATTGTCCTTCAAAATGTATTTTCTGTCACTTTTCAACTTTCTGTTATCTAGTTTGAGCAGTCCAAGATGTGAACTGCTCAAAAATGTGTGAGTGTGAGCAGTTCAAAACTGAGCTTGCTAGACACACTGAGTGTGGGCGAGGTAGACGTTCAAACTGTGTGTAATGTACTGATGGAAAGTACAGTTTAGTCTTTTTAAAGCACCTGTCAAGAGCAGATGTCACCAGTGCTTGGCTAAAACAAAGCCAAAGCCATAAAATGCAAGTGTATATGCTATATTTATAGTGTAATAATAATAGTAATAAGAATGTAAATAAGACACAGAAAAAATAAATAACCATCAACAAACTTGAATGTTTGTAACACAAAACTATGAGTTGATGTACATCATATAAATATAGGGTTCATAAGGACAAAAAGCTTTAACGTAAAATATAATTGACCAGATATAATATGAAAAATACATTAAAATGTCTTAAAATTATGTTTCTTTTACATTTTGTTGTGCTGTGTACTTGCATTAATCCTCCAGAGGACCTGGCACTGAACCCGACTCTCTCCTCCAGAACCAGTCTGTGCTGAGCAGCTCCAGTGGCTCTGCCCCACTGCTCTACCCAGCCCTCGCCACACAACACTCTGTCTGTCTTGTTTTAATAGAGAGACCCCTGGTGGCAGAAATGACATAATGTGCGATTAATAATATTAACCATTTGCCTTGTGATGGTCATGGCCCAAGGTCACACTTTTCTCTGCTTTTATTAAGCTCTACAACATTGGTCTTAAAGTTGGGACATTTTACCAATATCAAAAAAATCTCTCCTGGAGACATGGAAGGGAAACTGAAGTTCTGAACAACTATGAAGTTTTTTATAGCTCTGGTGACAATTCTCACCACAGTAACTCCTTAGACAGAAGCAGATGATCAGACAGGTTGTGAGCAAACCCCGAGCTTAGTCCAAAGGACCAAAGGGTTTAAAAGAATTTGAATAAACTGTTGAATTGTGTACCTGTATAATCGTCTGTTTGCTTGAGCATGCTGCCCTGTTTGACCCTAATTGTAGCGATGTTGCAGCCGTTCAAGATTTCAGTAATTATGAGTAGAAATCAGTCAAATTAAATAGCTGGAAAATTAAGGCCTCCCTCGGAGGTGCTGTCCTCCTCTGCTCAACAATGGTTCACAACAACATATGGTATGTCTGGGCACAAAACCACAGAAAACAACAATAAAGTCATCACCTCTGTGGTTACACATACACTTGTAAAAAATAATTGTCAGTTTTCACTTGAATGTGGCTGTTTATTTACTTATGGGATCTTTAATTGTCAAACAACATACTTGCACCAGTCTGTGTAGAATGTCCATCCTGCCAATGAACAATCCAATGAAACATGTGCCATGCATAAATTACTTCTACTTCCTGCAAAACAGCTTATTGCTAAACGGATTAGGGTGACACACATATAAACAACACAAACATGCTAATCCTCATTAGCACTGCTGAAAGCCCCTCTGATGCAGTGGTGGAGAAGGGGGGGCATGTAGCCAGGCTGGATGGTGGGAGGCAAAAGTCAGTTAGCTGCTGATGCAAATGGAGCTGGAACCTGGAGTGTATACACGCACTCACACACACACACACACACACACACACACACACACACACACACACACACACAAATATGCACAAACTCAATCAGTGTACACACAGACGGACAGGTTGTATGGTTTCCTCATGCTGGATGGAAGTTGATCGATAGAGGGAGGGAGTGTAAATGAAAGAAGAGGTCGAGGAGGAGACGAGTGGCAGTAGACATGGACCTTCAGCCAACAGTGCTGGCACACACCACAGGCTCCCTCTTGGTTTTTGGATCTGACAATTCCAATGTAATAACAGATAAATAGAGAGGGCTCATCAGGCCACAAAAGCAAACAGCTTGGGCTTGCCAAAGGGAACAGAGGGAGTCGATGTTGGAGGGCGTGCGTATGTATTTGTGCATGTAGAGAGAGGAGAGACAGAGAGAAAGAGCTAATGGCTGACATCTGGCATCAGTCGCCCCCATCTGAGTCCTGCGCTCCAGCCCCATACTGTCATGCTGAATGATAAAGCAGAGAGATTGCCTCTGAATCGGCACACTTGCAGATCCCCTGGCCAGCCCTGAAGGTATGGGCAAGAGAGCCTCTTTCAACCATACACCGGTTAATGTGCCAATTTGTTTTCCAGAGCGCTGGAAGGAAGAATTTATCGCCATGTTCTGCTGCTGTGGGCAAATACTAATAAAATGCTCTTTTGCTAAAATTCATTTAATTGGCCACAGTAGGGACGGAGAACTCGAAGAGGAAGAGGAGAGTTGGCCTTTGCCAAGGCAGTTTGCAGATGTTCACAGAGCCCCCCCCCCGTCCTGTTACGTAAAGCCCCCGCAGCCCCCAGCCTACCAAGCACTTGCTTAAATGTACACACTTCAGCCATTCCCACCAGTGATACTATTGAATCATACCAAAGAAACACATATTCTTAAAGGATGATTATGCTGCCCAGTTGCCAGGATATAATGTTGGCAGTTAATGTCTCTGTTAATCTCTTAATGTCATGTATATATATATGCAGTGTATATATATATATATATATATATATATATATATATATTAGGGCTGTCAAAGTTAATGCGTTAATAACGCGTTAACGCAACGTCCTTTTAACGCCGTTAATTTTTTTAATGCACGATTAACGCTCACTATAAAAAAACGCGCATTGTATGATTTACGGCCATCGGCGGCACCCGTAGTCTTGATACAGAGAGTGGCAGAAGAATAAGAAAGGGAATCAGAAGAAGAAGAAGCAGGGTTGGCGGTTCGTTAAAAACACGGCAGACTGAAAAGCAGCAATCGCTGCAAACTCCTCATCTCTGCTGTCACTCACGGTGGCGGACATTTGTTTCTCCATCGCCCTGATCATTTTGCGGGACACTCTCTGGTGGCGTGCCCGTTTGCTGATAACTCATCCCCGCAGGTTTATCTCAGGCTCCTTGCTAGCCTTCTTCCTCCCTCCAGCAGGCAGCCTGGCCCTGCTGCTGTCCTCCTCAGACAGACGCTGAAGCTTCGTTTCTCTCACTCTCTTGGGGTCGACAGAGAAACGTCTAGCGGCTACTTCTCACGAGTTTTCCTCAGAATATATCACGACAGAAGGTTTAAATTTCAAGTCGTACTTTTTATTGTTTTGCTGCACCGGAGCCATGGCGATCATCAGTGTGATACTGACTGACAGAAAGCAGCACACTGCGTGAAAAAGGCGAAGAAGAAAAACGTGCAGTGTCAGTGGACACCACTTGCAAGCCAAACAGACGGCAGATGCAGAGAGCCCGTCGCCCCCCCTCGCCAAAAGCAGACAACCCTGGATTAATTTTCCTGCATGATTTGAAGTGTTGAATAAACATTTTCATAATGCAAGCATATTTGCCCTTTCTTATGTTGTTAAAAGTATTAAGAACATGAAAAAAATACATTAAGGTACATTTAGAACAGAAAAAAATGTGCCAAAAAATTGCGATTAATTTGCGATTAATCGCGAGTTAACTATGGACAAAATGCGATTAATCGTTTGACAGCCCTAATATATATATACATATATATATATATATATATATATATATATATATATATATATATATATATATTTTATTGTATTTATTTATTTATTTATTTTAACGAGAACAATTTTTAGCCATGTTTGTTGCAGACAAAAACAAGATGTTTTTGACAAGAGTCCGTCATCTCCAGATGTTTTTTGTGTGCCAACACATGATCTTTCCCTTAACCAAGTGGGTTGTGAGCCTAAACCTGACCAGAGCATAAGCACAGATGTTGTCACAGATGCTGTGACTCAGTGGGTAGAGCAGGTCGTCACCAGTTCGAATCCCGGCTCCCCCTAGTGTGTCGAAGTGTCCTTGAGCAAGATACTGAACCCCAGTTGGCGCCTTGCATGGCAGCCTCCGTCATCAGTGTGTGAATGTGTGTGATGTGTATTGTACAGCGCTTTGAGCTGTCGTTAGACTGGAAAAAAGCAGCTATAAAAATGAATGAAATGAAAATGAAAATGAAGAAAAAAAAATAAAGCAATAAAAAGTTGAAACATGGTCCGCTATGTTCACCAGCTAGTGGCTAAAATTGACTGTCTGCTGTTTGGTCCTGGGAAGTTCGTCTCCAGCAGGTTTTTCAGTTAAACCAGCTGCCGTGCAGTGTTGATGAGTGCAGTGAAAGATGCTATTCTGTGCATTTTGTAACAGAGCAGCCTCTTTCACATACTAGTTAAAGTAAAAGTACAATCTAAGTAAAGTTAATGTATTTTGTAAGATAGTTGATTGTTGAGTGTCGATCCCAACTGGTCAAATATTGATGTTTTGGTTGGGTGGCAGGCCTGAGCTACTAACCCAAAGTGTCAGTATTTGACAAGTTGGGAATGAGACTCATCAATCAACTATATTTGAAATTGGACCTTATATATTAATTGAACTAGTGTAGCTTTAAACATGCTTTGTAAGTCAGTTCACAGTGGGACAGTTTTCAATGGATCTGCTCTCTACTGAAGAAATAGTAACCGTGAAAATCAACTGTTTACTGTGAGGTCTGCGGACCCAAGGCAACAGACACACTGTTTCTGGATCTTTTAGATAGAACAACTTGGAGAGATGAAAAGAAAGAGAGGGGACAGCATGGAGCAAAGGCCACAGGTGAGCCAGGACTCAGCCACTGGAAATGGGGTACAGGCTGTACCTGGTGAGCTATCAGGGTGTCCCATCATGTTAAAGTTTTAAAATGGAATTTGCTGTGAGCATCCATTCTCTTCTGAAGCAGGGCAGAGGCAGATATCTAAAATACAAAGAAAAAATATGTTTAAAAAAAAAAACAAACTACCTGTATGGTCAGATACAACCAGATATAAATAAGCTTAATTTTTTTTAAAAATTGAGTGAATCAACCCTTTAAGGTCAGATTTAAGGGCATGACTGGGACTCGTTTTCGGTCAGTATTATTCCCTTTGCTGTTTCACCATCAAAATAGTCTATCTAACCCCATCTTCACTCTATAATGACTTCATAGTGGAGAACCAGCCCTGCCAGCCTTCAGGCATAGAGCATATTATTTGCCAATTAAAGACTGCATCCGGCTCACAAATTTTTTAACAGAAAGTTGGCAGACATCACTCACTTTGACAGGTACGAAATGAGACAAAAGGAAATGACAAAGAGAAGAAGGGCTGAGGATAATCCAGAGGTGAGGCAGGTTCTTAAGGAGAGAATGATGGGGTAAAAGTGGCTGGTGCTTGGGCTCCTGTCCCTGTGCCAGCCCCGAGTCAGAGCCAGCAGAGTTTCTACCAGGGGATGCTCTCCAGAATCTGGCCACACACTAATTACTGGAGGTTTTGTTCAGGAAATTATCTCCATGTCCATTGCTGCATTTCACAGCAAATTAGCCGTGGAAATCCTAAAAACCAATAAATAAGTCTGAAATTCATCATTGGGGTCTCCTCTGATTGTCCCACTTTCTTTGTCCTCTTCCCTAATGCTGAAGAAACTAAGAGCCCATTTCCTTTATTTGGGAATTCTTTCTGCCCTCAAAAAAGCGACAAATAAAGTCTTTGTTTGGGTCGCGCTGTGAGGTAGTGATAAGCTGTCAGTATTGATGCCAGAGTGTGTAAGAAAGCAGTCTTAGTGCTGTCATACACACAACCTACTGGACTATTCTTGCAATATATGAGCACAAGGGAATTAGTATGTTGATAAAGAATTCTTTTAATGTATCAACATACTTATATTAGTCCGGAGATGAGCAAGAAGAGCATAATAGTAAGTCATCAAAAGCTAAATAAAAATAATAGATTTTTGACCAAGTTTAATCTTTTTTTTTCATCTTTTTGTATGTATACACTGAGCTCTATCCAATATAATGATGATAAGCTGACCAAAAACTATAATAAAAATGGTTAGGATCAAATTTGTCAGGACCTAAAAAAAATTGATTCAGAGCAGGGACTCCAAATAAATATTAATTTATCAGGTTTTGCAAGTACATCACTATTGGACAATTCCATGCCACACAATTTACTTGCAGTTCCATTGTGCACAGCATTGTTTGTCCTTCTGTTTAACAAGGCAGTAAGGGTGTTAAGGTCTGGGTGCTGGACCTTTTGTCTTTGTATTGTTTTCGATTGTAACAACAAACTGCCATCCCTAACCTTAACGACACCTCAGTTGCCACGTGCAGATATTGTAGCTAAATACTGTGTCTTTGGGTTGCCACAGTGATGAAATATTCCCTCTGATTTATAAGCTCTCATACAGGTTATCCCCAGTGCACCACCTTTTTACAAGAAAAGACACTAATTGACTTTTATTATGAAATAGACTTGTAGTAGGAAATGCAATGTGTTCAGTTAGCACTGCTATCATTCAAACAAAACAACTAGATGACGTGCTGCTGCAGCCTCACGTGACACGCAGTAGCAGAGTATTGCTAGTCACGCGGTCAGTGTGGCTGCTCTAACCTGATCACACAGAAACCGGAATGAAAAGCAAGACGTAACGCCAGGCGCAAATCAACCATCCAGAGTGGCCAGCCTGTTTGTCCGGAACGCTGCAGCCAGACCTTTCTCATTTCCCATAACAGGAAAGTGAAATATCTGGCTTTGGTTGAGAGACTTCACACGATTATCTTCAGCCCCTCTCAATCCACCTCTACCAATACACAAATTCCCTCCACTGGTTGGGAATACTGGTCTCTTTCACCACAAGCGATAATACCCTCATTCTGGTTCCTGGCTAATTCCACTGCTCGCTGCTACAAAGTGTACCTCAATTTGTTGCTCAGTCTCCTCTTTTGTCAACTGACAGATGTCCGAACTGTTTCTTGCCAAAGCTGCTGTTCAGAAAAAAAGCGCAGGAATCTCCCCAAACCACCTCAAACCCGTACGCTACTGCTCCAGTTTGTGTTCCAGTGTGTAACACAATATATCAATAGCCAGCAAACTGAGTCATTGAAGGATGACTTTAGCCTAATTTTTTATGTATTTTAACTTTTAACTTTCACATTCTTTTCACCGGTGACATTTTATTAATTTCGGACAGTTTTCCAGACACCCGAGTCTGCACACATGGCTTCACATACAATCCCCCTCACATTCTGCGGGACCACTGCATGTGTTTTTGCAGTATATGGATGACAACCAAACAACTGCTGCTCAAAAATGTTAACAGCAAATATCTACCATGCATGTTCTCTACATTTATGACTAGCCACTGTAAACAACCGTGCCACTCTAGACTCTGATGTGGTCATTTCCTCCCACCCAGAGTCACCTTGACCTCTGATGCCCTCTGCAGGTATGGACACTCTGCATTATGTAATGATATTGCCTTAAATTATGAAAATAGAACTAATGAATTAAATAGTAGGCCACACTGTTTGTCCACAGGTTTTACTGGTTTCAGAACCTCAAAAATTCAGTACATATATTCAGATAGAATTATACTTTAAATAATCTCAGTACTCAGCCGGCTGATATTCCATGCATCACCCCAAATATAATGACATCTCTGCATTATTTTTTATCATGACAGGCCTAGGGCCATTACTCTTATTAGAATCCACTTACTTAAAATGGGTTTTCATTCACACCATGGCAAATGAATGCTGCACTAGAATTTGTGTCCTCACTGAAACCTGATGTACTCAGAGAGTCTCAGATTTGGAGTATTGATTTATGTCAAAAATGTTTATCAGGATAGCCTGTTGCTGCTGTCACACTACCAAATACAATACAATACATTGTTCTGGACATCTGTCCTGGACGTAGTGACCGTCACTTATCAGACTCTGTTGTCCTCCATAGAGCCGCAGATGGTGAAGTCCTTGAAGGAATTGGCAATTTAATATCATCTCTTGTTAGTTCTGAGCTAGTTATTTTGGGTGTCTTGAATCTAGATTGGCTCTCAAAAAACTCTGCCAGGCTATAAGAACTGTATTTGGAGCCTGCATCAGTTAATTACTAGCCCTAAACAACCAGAGAAATCTAATCCTTCTAAATCAACTGTGATAGACCTCATCCTCATCCACCTCAACAAACAATCCACTTGAGTACCCCACTATAGCAGTTTTTGCTCAAGACATCAGTAACTACTTCCCAATTGCATGTGGAAGAAATATTTGAAACCTCCTGACAATAACCTTATAATCCTTGCATATTAAGAAAAAGGACATTTCAATTATTTATATTATTTTGCATCATTCTGAACTTTTTTCAGACTCTGACCCAGCATTTAATCATTTTATGCAATTTTTAGCATTGTTCTTAATGAAAATGTTCCATATAAACATTTCAAGTCAAACATAGTTCTAGTGCTTAGTTCTGTTACCAAAGCTCTTATTGTTTGAGCAACAGCCTGTTTATCCTAACCCTTGGGCCAAAAATATAAATCATTTAACAGCCTGTATTTCAGGCAGCAAGTGAACAAATGTCTCCGACTTGATAGAAAAGTCAAATTTGACTTCTTTGTGTCTGAGCTTGCAAATAAATAAACAATGTCATTTATTGTTAAAAGAAATGGGAGTTATTGTAAAATTATTAAATCCTTGAATAATGGGTAAGTTTTGAAAATCAAATCATCAAACAATTTGAACAGCATCCTACTCACCAGAGACTCTCTTCTACCCCTCTCTCCTCTCTGTGGTGTCGTTCATTCTCCAGCTCCAGTCCACAGTCAACACCGACATTATACTACATGTTCACCCCAAAACCAAGGGAAGATAAATACATTGTTTTATCCTAAAAGTTTCAAAACGCTCTCTAAGCTTTCCTCCTATCAGTAAACAGGTCCAGATCAGAGCACAATCTGAAGTGACTCCAGGGGCCCTATTTAGATGGTCTATGTCACTCTGTCTAAAGTGGAGCATGCTAGTGCATTTAGGGCGCGTCCAAATCCATTTTGCTAGTTAAATAGCAGATAATAAATAAAAGAGGTGGTATTTAGACTCTGAATTAGTCATGGGTGTGTTTTGATCGGAACCAATCCGAGTGTCGTCTCCCATTCCCTTTAAGTGCCAGGTGTGCCAGGGTCTGCACATATTAATATGTGGCACTCGTCTTTGCTGAGGGACAGGGATGTGATCCTCGGCTGCAGGACCCTCTGATCGTGACATTTCACAATCATCTGTGCCATCAACAACTCTGTTCGTCTGCATGCAAACAAATAAACTGATAGTACACTGAGAAGGAAGAAGAGGAGGAGGAGGAGGAGGAGGAGCACTGCTGCGTCCCTCCATGTGTGCACAGATCTCAGTCCGTGGATCAGGCAGGACAGGTCATAAAAATCATCCTGATCAATAACGCTGCTGTGTGCTGCTTTGCGCTGAGCGTAACATAGAGCCCCAGAGACCAACAGTTTAAACAAAGGGTTTTTTTTTTGTTTTGTTTTGTTTTTTTCTGTCCAAAGGCCCAATTCAAAAATTGGCATTGGCACCTTGTCTTAGTACAGCTCAGATAAACTTAACTTAGGACAACTTAGTATGAGTTCCTCAGTGTACATTTTTTAGCCCCTTTTTTTTCCCAATCTTAATAACTATCTTATTTTCTGATAATGAGGGGAACCTTGCATCCGAGAGACCCATATTTGATCACACATGAAACTCAAGTAATTACAGCATTCTGGATTGGGTCCATGAGGTCAAATAGGATTCCTCACCAAGTTGGATAAAGATGGCATATTTTTCTGTCTCCTCTACAAACACATCAGCTAGCATGGATGTCTAAACCCTGGAGGAGGGGTCATCAGTTAGTGACAGTAAGTGGGTCAGTCCATTCTGCAGGGTGCATGGGTGGGCGTCCAGACCACCCAGGCCCTGACACACCCAGAGGATGAGCAGGGAGAAGTGCTGGTGTGTGTGTGTGTGTGTGTGTGTGTGTTTGAGTGGGGTTGGGTTTAGGAGATGTATAGAGGTACTATACCCAAATGACAAGCCCACTGGTCTCATGGCAAGGCACAATTAATGACCCGTGCCAACATTACAGAATGAAAAATCCCCACTGTCCGAGCAACACCCGCCCAGCCTGGTAACTGGAATTCTTCATTAGGTCTGGCATTGGAAGAGATGGTGTGAGAGACTGTGTGTATCATATTTGGGACAATACACAGGGAAATATTAGACAGTATGTTGTACCAGTAAACCAAGTGTAATCATATCTAACGAAAAAAAATATATATATATATATTTGGGCAGAACAGCTAGTCATGAGAGGGTGGTCTGTAGCAAACCGATCTCATCTACATTGTTGGCAAAGATATCTTATGGAACCCCTTGGAAAGAGACAGTGAGCATACATTGCTATTGTCCAGCTTATGCTGACATAAAAAATACTTCTACTCAAGATATCGTCCCTATGAAAAGAGTTCATAGTGAGACACAACACTATGAACTCTTTCAGATGTAATTTTTAAGAGTTTGAACCAGTTTTCTTTAGCTTGAACTATTCTCAAATAAATATGTTTTCAAGTAATGAAGATCACCAGGGTACAAAAAGAACGTTCACATTCCTATATGTGGTCTCATATCTAGTTCACATAACATGTTTATGACCTGACTATCATTTCTAATTGTTTGCGTGCGTCTCCCTTATGCTCACCCTGGTGAAATGCAAGCTTGGGAAGGCTGTCATTACCTATTTAGGTAGATGGGTAGGACAAGGTCAAATCTTTCCAGTTGCTGCCAAGGTGCAAGTGATCTTGGATTACCCAGCACCCCAAACATGTTGTGAGCTCCCTATGTTTTCGAGGATGGCTGGGTGTTACCACGCATTCTGCAAAAACTTCTCTGATGTAGCCGTTACTTTGAAGAGTCATGCAAGCCCCTTTTCAGTGGTCAGAAGAATGGCAGTTTGCTTTTGCGTCCAACAAAGCCCTCCTCTGCAATGCCCCTGTGATCGCTGCCTCAAACTTTGCGTGCCATTTAAAGTTGGAGGTGGGTGCCAGTGCACTCGGTGCGGGCCCAGTGCTCCTGCAGGATGAGGGTTGAGACACTGATCTCTGATCTGCTACCTCTCAAAAATGTTGAAAAAGCACCAGATGTCAGTAAATTTGCCAATGCCACCAAATGCGGAGTTGTTTTTTCATCGTTTGAGACATACTGGTCAAAAAGTCTGAACTGAAAGTTACACTTTATCATTCCAAGGTAAAATTCCCCATTTTTTCACCATAGGAGTCAACCCTGAAATGTTCCTTAGAAACAAATCTCTGTTTTGTTCTACTTTATGTTCACATTGACTGCTTACTGTGCTCTCCAGGAATGTGTTTTGTTAAGCTAAGAGCTACTGTGTATCACACTAAGCTTTTTAGATTCAGAATTTCAGGTTACTGTCAGTACTGTACAATACTAAAATGTTAGCATAATGCACATTTGTACTGTATGTGCTCAGTAAATGTATTATTGTGCAGCCTCCTTTGAGCTTTCATCTACTTTCATCAAACTTGATTTTGATTTGATGATGTGATTCCTCACTTATTACTTTTGCCTAGCAGGCAAGTTGCCAGTTTGTTGGAAATCACCAACAATCCATGTCATAAATATTATGGAATATAAACAAATGTTTGTTAGATGTGGAGGATTTAATTATCACATGTGATGGCTCATCACATGTCTCATGGGGAAAGAATGTCTAAAAGGTATCAAGAGTAAGACAGTTTGACTGAAAATCAACTCTTTTGCACACATGTGCGAAAATAAATGAGATTTGCTTGAATGAATAAGAAATTCAAATCTATTTTAAACAACAACACAAAAAACATGGTTATTAAAACTTTTGCTTTGAAAAAAAAATTCTCATTCAAGAAGTGAGCTCAAGCAACAACTGTGTCAAAATAGGACAGATGTTTAGGTACAATAACAAACATACTGTAATTGAATGTACTTTTAGATATTCCATTTGACATAATAAACAGCTCCCTCTTCAGTTTCTACATATTAGTGTAAGCATGGGGTGGGGGCCTGAGGGGAGTTTGCTCGGAACTAAAAAAAGACTTGGGCTTGCCCTGGCAGCCGAGACCATTTTCAGACTCATCACACCTTCTTAGAACAGCTTTTACCATCAGTCCGGACTCAACCAACCAACCACCGTGCATCATGCACAGAGCCAGGAAAAACAAATCGAACCAATATAAAGCGTGGAAATTGCTCTCAAAATAACAACTGCATATGTAGAAATGTATTATCTTCACCCTCCAAATCCAATTTATTTCATGCATATCTTACCATCTAAATTGAATACAGCATGTAGCATGTACGCTAAATCACTTTCAAAAGACTTGCCTTATCTTATCACCGAGTCCTATCTTATCCTCTTGCTTTCTAACCAAGCATAGGCGTCAAAGTGTGCAGGGCTCTGCGGAGGGTTGTCTCACTGGGATTATATTGGTCTTCTCACACAATGTGTTTTGCTGGAACATCGCAAAACCACCGTACATTTTTAAAGGGGCCTCCTCTCTGTGTTAATTGACATCTATGAAGTTAACACATTTTTAATTAAGGGCAATTATCAGATTCTATGGGCTTTTAATTATGACCAGATATACTTTAGAAAAAATATTGGCAAACTGCGAGAAAGTGTTTGAAAACCACCATTTAGGATCTGGAAAAAGAAGATGATTATTTAAAGGGTAAATTATCTCTCTGTGGACAGCACTTCATAAAAGTTAACACGTGCTCTCTGACAAAATGAAAACCTTAATTAAATAAGGGCATTGTTGTTAATCGAAATTAATTGACAGTGTTTGGTCTTGGTTCTCTGGTGGTTCCATTTAGACTGAGAACAGTTATGTGGCTCGTCCAGTGATTTGATATCTACAGAAGTGAGGGGCTCATGTTCAGAATTGGACAATATGAAATATAGAACAAAGATGTGCTGTGGCCTCTTTCAGGTTTTGTGATAAACAACAACAAGTTAGAAAGTAAGCTTTAAAGGTTAGGCCAGAGAAATATCAGGGGGTCTTCTCCATATTCAAATTTGTGCTATGCAGGTACTTAGAACAGTTACTGGGTCAGACATGGTTCAGATCACCTGTATCCAGTCTGCAAGCTTTGTGATGGCAGTAACTGTTTTGCTCTGCAACTTACCCATCCCTTTTAAACAAATACCTGACTCATATCTTAAAGAAATTGGCTGGTAGAAAAAAAAGGGAAACTTGTATGAGATAACATTTTGTATGAAATGTACTACAGTGCAGATACAGTGGACATGATGCATCTGTACATGCATATAGTCTATTATCTTAACTCATTTACCCTGTTGAGGGTCACATGGAAGAGCAACTGATAAGCACACGGTTGAACAGCTGAAAAGCACAGATTACTTGAAATGACAACAACTGAACAAGTTTAACAGTATAAAATAACTTAAATTTCCTTCAAACACAAAGTATTAAAAATACAGTCTCTTATAAACAAATTCTAACACTTTTAGCTGGACCTGATCGCTTCTCGCTTTTTTTATTTCTTTGAATTGAATCACGTGGTTGTACTGCAGGTGGTAGAAGAGGTTGGATGTGTTACCTTGAGGCACCCATCTGCAGTCAAGATGGCCGACAAGGGCGCCGCCATATATCCAATCCATACCAGACGTCCCAACCGGAAGTTGCTTGATCACTAAAATAAAACCAAAATAAAAGCCCAAACAATCTCTCTCAGCGTGCCTATTTTTTAAAAAAATGCATTTGCTACAGAGCTTGTGTAGCGGCGTTGTACTCTCTCACTGCCTTGTGTAGTTTAAAAGACGAAGAAGACTTTCACAGTTGGCAATCTCGCCGTTTATTTCGGACATGTGCTCGCCAAGCGCCTGGCAGAGGAATAATTAATACAGTCAGTCCCGGTTCCTCTCACACACACACACACATACACGTCTGAAAAATGTACAATGAAAAGAAAGTGCAGGTTAGCTAACATGTGTAGCACTAGCCATTTTGTAAACACGAAAGAAAAACACCGTAAACTTTTCATGGAAAAGGACGTGCTCGGCTGTTTGGGAGCTATATGCTTTAAAATACAACTTAAACCACTTCTTAGCATTAAAATTAAAGTAATTACTGTGAAACAATGCGGAGCTCAAGGCTCATGCACCTACCAGGAAGACAGCGAGGTTCAACTACTGCTGCCCCCTCGGGGTGCACGACCCTAATCTACAGGGGTGCTGCATTTAATTACCATAGGACAAACAAGCTTCTGTTGTGTGATGAGTTTTTATGGCCAGTGGAATCACACTCCTTCTTAACTCCGTTACACTTGGCAACGTGCCGCAGTGTCGGGCGAGCGAGAGAGAGAGAGCTCTCGATAATCATACTATGTCGGCTAACGAGGAAAGAATGAATGTAGCCTATGTCTTTATTACACTGCAGGGATCGAAATTAGCACCCATGTGCTGGCGCCTGGTGGGTGAACTAAATCAGTTTACCAGCAAATGTGACGGATTCATTCCAGTCAGATCTGATCCAATTCCAATTAATATTAATGATCTATGTCTTGGTTAAGGCATAACAGTGCGCTTTACACAACCCAAGAGCTAGATCCGGTCAAATTGTGTTTCTGATTCGACCAAAGTGTCAGCGTGACTTTAGAAGGCCGGAAATCCACAACTAGGCTACTTGAACGGCTGTAAGCGTCATTTGGACCGCTAGATTTTAAACTCTATAATCTCTCATGTAAATACCCGATTGAGTGATGAATGCATTCATTATGTCATGATATATTTTTCTTTAACGAAATTACACCAAAATGTAGCATTTTAACAAGTTTAATTATACATTTATTAATAACATATTAAACAGTTATTTTTTGCATATTTACACAATAATTTAATAGAGAAAAGTTAGCCACTCAAGAGAACTGCTATTGCAGGGGTGGACTGGTCATCGGGAGTGCCGGGATTTTTCCCGGTGGGCCGATCAATAATGGGCCGATGGATGGCCGGTTTTTATTTTATTTTACTTTATTTATTTATTTATTCTGCTGCGCCTTGCCTTGGTAACTACCGTATATTACCAAATAACCACAGGGTTCCCTTTAAAAGCTGGGTGTATGTTCTGATACATAACCGCCGGTTCCAAATAAATGTCGGGTCTAATTTAGCCTATATATATTTTTTTTTAAATAAAGGAAGGAGACGTGACCTCTGACACTGCATGTTTAACTTCGCCTTTTTCACGCAGTGTGCTGCTTTCATTCAGTCAGTATCACACTGATGATCGCCATGGCTCCGGTGCAGCAAAAACATAAAAAGTACGACTTGAAATTCAAACTTTCTGTCGTAAAATATGCAGAGGAAAACTCGGGAGAAGCAGCCGCTAGACGTTTCTCTGTTGACCAGAAGAGAGAGAGAGAGATTGGCGAAAAAATCAAACGGAGCTTCAGCATCTGTCCGAGGAGGACAGCAGCAGGGCCAGGCTGCCTGCTGGAGGGAGGAAGAAGGCTAGCGAGGAGCCTGAGATAAACATGCGGGGATGAGTTATCAGCAAACGGGCACACCACGAGAGAGTGTCCCGCAAAATGATCAGGGCGATGGCGAAACAAATGTCCGCACCGTGAGTGACAGCAGAGATGAGGAGTTTGCAGTGAGTGCTGGTTGGCTGAAACGTTTCCTCCGCTGCAACAACTTCACCTGCAGAAGGATGCCAGAGAATTCACCGAGAAGGTGGCGAATTAATCCCGGATTTTGAGAGGAAGGAATTAAACACCTGTACCAAATTGCCGCCTGGTCTGTTCAGTGATTGAAACAAATAAACGGTAATAATAAAAATAAACAGGTGCCTGTATATCGACGCCCAGCAGCAGCCAGTCCATCACCCGCTGCAGCTGCATGAAATCATGTATAATAATATGCACACATTATGTGCATATTATTATACATGATTTTCACAATTTTCCAGCATACAATTTGGGAAGGCTCAGCCTTCCCTAGCCTCCATTACCCGCCGCCCATGGGCTTGTGGCATTTCAAGTGTCCGAGGTTTGGTTCCGTTTGCAGCTCTTTCGGACAGGTGTCATGCCAGAAGTTGATTTTTGCCAGAAACTGATTTCCGGCCGCTTTCCCCTCCATGTATTCTGCCCTCAGCTCCTCTGCCAGCTGCTGCAGGACTTTCCTCCGGGCTCTCCTGCTGCTGGTGCTCCTTGAATAAGATGCGGAAATTGATCCCAGCCAGGTAGAGGATGCATGTATAGAAGACCGCCACCGGCTCTTCCGTACCGCCTTTGACGGAGTACTCCTTCGCCTCTGGTCCGGGACGTCCACGCCGTACTTGGTGTTGTTGTAGTACATCACAGACTCTGGTGTTGCCTTCGCCCTACTGAAGGTGCCCACACCTGTGTGCAGGTGCTCAGGATGCAGACATTCTTCCTTGGCTGGTACACAGTCAGAGTCGCATCACTTCAGCACTGTCATGTTGTGAAGAACAGTTCCGCTCGCTGTTTCATGGAGGGAGAAACTCCCGTTGTTGTTTGCCCATGGTGTCAAACAAGCTATTTAACACAACTAGGCTATATTAATATTAACTCACAAGTAAATTCACAAAGAGGCTCAGCTGGAGACCACTAACACAGTTAGAGACAAGAGAGACAATGAAAGCAGCAAACTGCCCGAAAAATGAAACAATGAAACCCCGCGAAGTGATGTGCGGTCAGTTTGACCGCTTATGGCCGAAACAGGTTAACATATCATATTTTGTGTAATTTATATAAAAAACTATTCCAAGTTAAAATACAGACATTTTTAGGAAAAGTCATGTAACAGCAGTATTGCATTTTTTCATTCAATGTTATAAGTGCTGTATTGTCTCTAAGTGTTGATGTTTTCCCCAATTCCTAATATATACAATTAATGAAAATAAATTAAATGTCAAGTAGCCTAAACTTTATTTAACATGGTAGATCCCTTTGTATTGTTTTTCATATGCAGTTATGATGCAACAACAGTGGTAGTTGGCCCATATCATTTCCTGTTGTAGACTGACACCGGCCCCCCACCACAGAAAGGAAAGTTGATGTGGCCCCCACTGAAAAAAGTTTGGGGACCCCTGCTGTGAATCATTGGTGGTGATAGTGCAGTATTGCCCAGATATTACACAGGATCTTGTTTGCAGGAAGCTAGCATGCGCTCTCCATCTTTCCTGTATACGGCCGAGCCTGTTTACCAGAGGATGCTTTCATTAAGCACAGTACAGACTATCCCACACGTTGTTTGCTCAAAAGCATAATAAAGAAACTAAGCTTAAAGACATCAGTCCAGCTTGTCGTTTCCTAACCCACCAGGGCTCGTCAGGGATGAGGGGGGCATCATGAGCAACACAGTGGCCACAGACAAGTATGATGCAACAGAACAGGGAGTTGCTGGGTCTGGAGATGTGTTCATTTTTATGTGTAACGATTAAATTACAGTGTTGGCCTTATTTTTCAGTTCTAGCGTGAATGATATCTGTGAGCAGCCCCCCACATACACATATATACTCACACACACAAACATTGTATTTGTGTTTAATAACCGTAATATTAATATTTACAATCAATATTAATTGTAAATCAATGAAACAGTAACATAAATTAACATTTACCATGTACTAATTTGATAGTATGACATTTGCTGTGACCGTTTTATCAATTCTCTATTTAATTTGAGAATTCAGTTTATGAAATCTTAGTTTTTCTTCAATGTGTGTGCGTGTGCGTGTGTGTGTGTGTGTGTGTGTGCCCCCATCACCACCACACAAACATAATATTCACATTTGTATTCATAACACATGGAAGCTAAATCCATGAAATGTTAACATTAAAACTTAGTGATTATTATAGGCTTCTAACTAATTTCTGAGTAAAGTCGTGGCGAGACAATTAACTAATCAATTATACCGTTACGATAAACATGTAAATGCACAAAATGCATAGAATTATGTTATTTGTTAACCATATAGTCTAAGGTGTAAACGTACGTGTTTTTAAAGCTTTTATTTCGGTGATTAACTAACTTCCGCTTGAAACTTCCGGTATGGATTGGATAAACGGCGACTTTTATTTTGGTTTTATTTTGGTGATTAACCAACTTCCAGTTGGGACTTCCGGTATGGATTGGATATATGGCGGCGCCCTTGTCTGCCATCTTGACTGCAGATGGGTACTCTTGTTGACTTGTCGCAACAGTTTTTTGGCACAGTTTACATTTTTTTTATTTTAGATTTCTGCATATTAATATTCATATAAAATAGAGGAAGTGCTAAAGTACAATAAACATAGCTGTGTCTCATTCGTCCAGTTTACTAATACAATCTGCTTTTGGAGTCACTGGGCCCCATGACATGGAAGATATTGAAAGAACTGCAATTATTTTGTATTAATATATTTATGCTAAGTAATTTGATGACAGTCCCTAAATCAGTTTCCAGTGATTCAGTGCCATGTTCTGGGAGGTGAGCTAACCGTCCTCCTGCTGCTCACACTGGGTGAACCTCAGCGAAGTCGCGGTTGGACCCGAGTAGAGCTTAGAATCAAGCCTGACCCGAGCCCGTGCACGTTGTGTCCGAGCCCGGCCCGACACACTGAATGTAATTATGAGCCCGAGACTGATTTAAACCTGACAACTGTTTAATACGTGGGCTGTTATAACTGACGTTCTCGACTACAATTGTGAGTTGTTTGAACTACAGAAATCTTAATGAATAATGCAACAAGTTCCGCACTTAATGCACTCGACAAAACCGACACATGTTATTATCACGGCCCACGACTTGTTTAAAATGTGTCCACACCTCCGACTTTCCTCCAAACTTGCTCAAAGTTAATTCTACTGTTTTTGTTTTTTCTTTACATCTTCATGCTCCATGTTGCACTTAAGCTACACAATCAGTGATGCCGGTAATGCATCACTCTAATCTGACCACTTTTTTCAATAATGAGTAATCTAACACATTAATATTTCCTAACCAGTAATCAGATTAAAGTTACTTATTCAAGTCACTGTGCGTTATATTAGTTTTGTCATTTTCCTTAGTAAAAATATATATTTTTGCTTTCTTCTTGCGTCTCGGGGAGTGACGTCACGTACGCAAGAAGTCACGTTTCTCAGCATGAGGACACTCACGTGTCAGACCACGCAGAGACACAAATGCAAACAACAATGGAGGGAGGAGAGAGTTGCGTGTTTTCTAGCTGGAAATACAGTCCTTATTTTGAGTGAATAAAAAACAAAACACAAATGTTTGATCAATGGACCGGCCCGGCCGAAGTGGCCTGTTGCAGCCTTTGATCGCAGCATCATCACACAAACTGTCCGCGACTCTCAGCGAGAGTGGGTTCACTTGATTACTAACCTGGCATAGCTGGTGTTGCATCAGCGGGCGGAGTTTGCCATCAAATTAATGTAAAATAAGCACATAGGTATGTGCCAGGTAGATTAATCAAGTGGACCTAATGTTTGAGTATGGGACGCTTGAGAGCTACTGCGTTCCGCTGGATTAAATAAAAGTGGGGGGGGACAAAAATGGGATTTCGGAAAGTGGGGGGACATGTCCCCCTGTCCCTGGTGGATGTTACGCCTATGACACCGAATATACCGACATGGCCAAAATGACGTCGGTTATCGTCGTAAATTTCGGTATCGGTAAATTTTCGGTTTATCACCCAGGCCTAGTTTCAAATCTATCCAACCAAACATGTTTGATGTTTACAATTTATCGGTACTTTTCAAGCCAGACCACAGCAACCAATGAGAGAGGCATCCTGGAGCAGCTGACAGTGCGGCAAAGAGGCGATAAAAGTTGTAGTGCTAGCGTCAACTAGCATACTGTTATTGGCAGAAACTTAAGATCTTACCTCCAGTTCTCACTGAAGAATAGAAAACCCCACTCATCCAGAGTTTAACCTTAACTAAGCTCATCTACATTTTGTTTATGTGTGCTTTTCTGTGTGACAGTGTCAATCTGCAGAGTGCTGAGGCCACACCCCCATGACTTACTATTAGCATGGGGGCTAAATAAGAATGAATTTTCAGGGGGAAATGTTCCTTTAAACTCCAGTCTCTTCCATGAAAGTCTGAGATGCCACTTGCCCATCCACCAGTTTTGAGGCTCGTTGCTCAAAAAAGTAATATATTACACATTGCACATTACTCTCAAAAATAGTAATGCCTCATATTACATGATTACTCCCTGAAGAAAGTAATTAGTTACATTACTAGTTACATTACTCGCTGCATTCTCTCTACTTGCTCTATAAAATCAATGTTGTCAGTACCTTCTGGTTCTGTTGAAAAGAAAGTTTTGGCTGGTTGCTTGGCGTCTCATTCATGTTGCTCCACAGTTCCTTAGCAACAAGCTTTGTGTGTGCGTGCTGTCTCTGTAGGTGCTCCGTTAAGTTTGAGGTAGTGTTAGCAGCGGTGGAGAGAAGTTTCCAACACAGACAAAGTGTGCACCTTACAGTCAAGTTATTTTCCTTACGTTCAACAATTTCAAAGCAATGTTTGTATCTCCAACTGTCAAAAGTGGCTTTACGCAGCGGGGTCTTCAGGCAAGTCGCATGCAGCAGCATGTTCTGCTCGTGTTGTTGACGCTGCCATTGTTATCCCATCTCCCCTTGCGGGTGGCGACTAACCAATCGGTGATGGTGAAAGATACCTCGTGCCAAACCCCAACCAATCACTGTTCCATTATTGACGCCCCCCCCCCAGCCCGTTGTGTGTGTGATGTGTGCGACTATGCTGTTAAAATTGACAAGCAACGAGCTATGCGAACTGTAATGTGATTACTACATTCAGAACAGTAATGCCTTACACTACTCGTTGCTGAAAAAAGTAATGTGATTACAGTACACCCAACACTGCCATCCACCATCCTGATCCTCTACATGCATACTTTTTGCTTCGCTACATAAAGCATATAAAACTTCCTGCGTGAATGTTGGAAATACAGTAAATAGCTAATGGCTAATCCCCTCGATTAATGCTGCTGTAAGCATTATTTAATTTTCGTATTAAAATGAGTGTTAAACACAGTGATCAGTGCTATAGAGTGTTTGATCAGTAACCCATGACAATCCCCCCTGCTCATGCAGTCAGAGTGTCTTGGTGTGGTGTGTTTTGGATCATTCCCACACTGAACGCTTCACAGCCCTGCCCATCAGGTTGCTAACTTATTTACCAAAAAACTTCCTCTCTCACACTCCTGCCTGACCTTTCCTCTTACTCCCACACTTATTAGCCACCCTACTTCTCTAATAGTCCCATTAGCACACATACAGACAGGCCTTGTGAACAAAACACAGACTATAGCCATAATCTTGTTGCAGGGGGTGACTTGTTGCTTCTATGAAAATGAAATTAGTGCACAGAGCTTATTCCTTACCCTGCTGGCTGTTCCTCCGTTGTCAGTTTCATATAGTAAATGAACTTCCTTATTGTATTGTATTGTACAGTGATGTAGTATCGTACATGTAGTATAGTTGAAGCCCTGAATTTTTCCATTGAATTCTAGATTATTGCAGAAAAGACATTCTGTGGATAACAAAAGTTTAGGATACTTGCAGGTTTTATCCAGCAGGATAATCCTCATTGGTGGACACCACTTTTATATTTTTTGAAGCATAAATGCAATCACCAGAAGTAAAAAGCTAATGATAGGCTATAAAAAAAATGCATCACAGTTGCATGACTTCAACATCACCACCACTAAGCTTCCTGTGAAACGTTACTATACACACTTCAAATGATCAGTCTACAAATTGGAAAGCTCGAGTTAGAATAGAATGCCACTTAAAGTCTGCTGTGAAGAAATAGTGAGTCGATTTGTCCTGTGTTTGGTTTGAACACTTAACTGCTTTTTAATTCAAATGTGAAGAATTCACTGATGTATTTTATGTTGTAGAACAAAACGTGAAAAAAAGAAATAAACCCCACAATCCAAATACTGATAATGTATTACTGGACTGAAAGGTACTAACCTGTTCTGCAAGTGAGTTATAATGTATTGTTGACAACTACTGACAATGCTCTGGTGATGTTCAGGCACAAAAAATGCTTACAAATATGACAAACAGCTTCTCACCAGACGAGCCCTTATCGACTAGTCAGGTCACAAACATGTATACATGACATGACATTTTTTGTAGAATTGTCAATATGATATGCAGCCTATGACACGCAAAAATGTGAATGTATAAGAAATGTAACTGCTGACATTTTATCCTGGTGACTGGGCTGTTATTAAAGGTTCAGCGAACCTTTACAACTACGTCAGTACAGAGGCACATGTCTTCAAATCTGAAACGTGAAACAAACATCTGAAACAAACCACACATTAGATAGAGGACATATTTTTGTCCTCTTTAAAACATCTCATGCTGTGCAACGACATGTCACCTTCGTAAAATGTTTACCAGAAGTATCATGTCACATCTTTTTCTGCCATTGTTGACTCTGAGAATTAGTGGCACATGCTAGCCATAGCCATAGTGTTGGAGGGCAAAGGTTACACCTGAAAGGATTAGGGCCCGATTCAAGTTTTAATGCAATAGTTGTTGTGGATATGTTTACAAAAATCCCAGTGGCAGGGAGTTGCTCTTAATGGTAGAGGCCAGGAAATGGGGCCCTCTCTCTACATGCTGCAATTTTATTTTTACCTTAAATTATGACAATTTTTAGCTACTATGGTCATAATGGGGCAACAATATAACACAAGTAATTTAACAACCTAACCTCACCAGCTTCCTGCCCATTCGCCTGGTGTGTACACGTCTGACAGCTGTTGTTACAATAATAATAAATGTTTAGAAACCTTGATTTGGATGCTCCAAAGAGAAAGGGTCAAGATGTAAAGTAAGAGAGACAGAGAGAGAACTAAAGTAGAACAACAGGAAACAGCTGAGAGCAGAACAAAGTTCCTCCTGTCACTCCATTAAACAGGAGCGTCCTGCATCCTGCATCCTGCACCCCCAACCCCTCCCACTGTTCATACCTCCCTCCCCACAACAAACACACTCCTCCTCAAATCCTTCATGCCAAACACACTCAAGATTAAGCATGTGTGAAATTGAGGACTTTCTAATACACATCCCCCCGCTTCTCACCGCAAGCATGTACACACACCCACACACCCACCCACACACACACCCACACACACACACACACACACACACACACACACACGCATACACACACACACACACACACACACTCATCTCCTTCCCAGGAATAAAAACAGGGGAGCAAATATGGAGTGAGTAAGCAGCAGCAGCAGCACTTTCTGGTCAGTGTGAATACTTGCAGTGACTGTTGGTCGCAGAATCTAAAATCCATTATGTGATGGCCTGTTCAAGACAAACGTCTCTATTTTCTTTGGAGCCTGTTTCTAGAACTGTCAGATAAGCATGGTGACCCATTTGCTGTAATCAACACGGACACTGACCACAAGAGATTTTTATGTTTTCATTGAACTATAATCCATGACACGTGCTTTTGTAGTCCTGGACCAAAATTGTGTTACCTCGTCCAAAAGACTTATATGACCTTTACATCAACATGGTGTTCATTTGAATTTGAGAAACATTGTTAAACCTAGCAAGTAAAGTTTGAAAATAATGCTACTAAAGGATATGGTACATATAACCTACAGGCACCCTATTCTCTTCCTATAAGCTCATAGACCTGGGGTCTATAAGCTAAAATTGAGCTGTTTTTTGAATTGAGCAAAATTTATTATTATTTATTTAATTGAACTATTCACTTGTAAGAGTAACATTACGATAGTAAAAACAAATATATTTTTCTAACTTTAAAGATACTGAAAGGGTGATCTGGAAAGGATTTGTTTCTAGAAGTTGCAGGGTATGTAAGATGTGAAGGAAAATATCTAACAGGGTAAAATAAATTCTTTCTTTCATTGTGACTTTAATAAATTGATATTCGGTACAGTGTGACCAGTGCAGGTCATGCAAAAGTAGCTGAATAACCCTATTGAGCTGGCAAACTGAGTGCTTGGCATCATAGTGAAGAATCAGGCATGAAGGAGCTCCATTCTCTTCTCGCCCATGACATTTTTCATAGTCCACAAATCATCAGAAATCTTTGACATTATCTCTGCTATTGTCTTCCATCGTACACACACACACGCTGTATGTGATTCGGCTGAGTTGAAAGCAGACATTTGCTCGGTGTGAGAGCCATCACTGTCGTATTCCTTTGTTTGCTGCACATGACACACTCCCTCTCCCACTGTGTGGTAATATGGCTATTTTCTCAGTCAATTTGCCACTCTCAGCATCCAAGCACATGCAAATATGGAAGATGATACCGATTGGGGAATAGTGCTCGGCTGTAAAATGTGTACCAACTGTTTAAGTCTAGGTTATTGTTGGGCAGGGATGCTGGTAGTGTTTTGAATGTATGCCCTGCTTTGAGGGAAAAAAAAAAGATTTATATGAAATAAAGAACAAAGGATCAAGATGATGGCTTGAATTCTAACCCTGGGCATTCATTTTTCCCTTCATCATTTGCAAGTAACAGCTAATAGATAGCTATAAATTAAAGACCTGCAGTCACCTTCTGTTGATTGATAAGGCAGACAGACCACAGTTTTTAGTTGTGGCCTTATTAATGTTAACACTCAGTAGAAAATAACCTGAAAATAAGATGAGCAGAAAAAATGTTGATTCATTGCCTCTGACACCCAAAAATAACAGGGACAGCAAACCGATTTTTACCCTGAAAATGGTGGAGTGTCATGAAAATTAAATGATACACAATTACACATCATCATGATAATTTTACTCATCACTATTTTTGTTGTTTAAATGCAGAAACACACAGTCCATATGGACCGTAGTGTGTCGATACCTTTGTGATATAGGTGATATATTGTGCTGCCTGCCCTGTTTGCCAGAGAACATGGTCAGTGTCAGCTTACATTTCCTGAGTGATTTCTACTCTGCTCTTTGCTCAACAAAAATTAGCTGAAAGACTTTAAATGTCAAAACCACAGTTTATAGAATCAGAAATTAACAAATACAGGTATTTTGCTGACTGGGGATGTATTATAAATGGACTACTATTGACCTGTGGATGGCTGCAGACAAACATTGGCACCAACCGCTGCTGCTGCAGCTGTTCAGAGCTGGACAGCTCTGGAGGAAAGAGTCGGGTCTAATCGAGAGCCACGTTATGTTTTTAAGTTTACAGAAGTATAGGGTGAACGGACGAGAGTGAACCACGTGATTACAGAGTTCATTTAAAGGCCCATCTGAATTTAAACACACAGATACACACACCCTCAATGCCTGCCGATGCTTGCCTGTTTATGGCTACTGTACAGTAAAGTAATGTGGCTGTCTGGGGCGAATGTTCACTTGCGTAAGTACCGTGATATAAAAACAAATCAAACTCATGTGAGTAATGCAAAGTGAAAATTTGGTTTACATTCAGTTTGAACACACCATAACAGTGGGTGTCTGCTGAGTCTGACTGAAATGTTCATATATATCTGAGACATTGAAATTCGTTGTGAGCTACTATAATTGACATACCTTATTTTCAAGAGCTCCTTTATACGATATGCATGAGAGGGAGGATAGGAAATTGAAAAGACGTAATCAGCTTCAAAGATGTCTCACTCTGTTGGAGTTTTTCAGAACAACTCAGTCAACTCACAATTGTACAGTAGTGTTACAGAGGGGAGCTTCTTCCCTCACAATCAATCTTTGGTTGATGACAGACAGTGGATGCAGGCAGCACTCACAACTTGCAAACAGACAAGTTTAATTTTGGCCTGCCAACAAGTAAATTATAAAATTAAAATTAATTAATGACAGGGGATATGATATGCCACTGGTGAATGTTATTTTAACTGATTAAGGCGAAAGTTAGTGAAACCTAAGAACAAGAAGCTGCTCCCTGAATACGTTCTTTGCCTTTGCCATTGAGTAAGACACAGTTGGAAGCTGATGTAAACCTAATCAATTAGCAACCACTGCATTTGCAGCATAGAGTCAGAAAAACAGTGAACTAAAATGTTTTTATTTTTTTTATTTTATGTATTTTCCATGTTGTGCTGAGTGTCACTTTGTAAAGTGTGAAGTTGCTGCTTTTCCCTGCAACCTCCATGTGATACACCCATCAATTTTGTTGTATGTCCTTTTCTTCTTAATAAAACCAATATACATATACTCTGTGTTTGGTTGCTAAATGTGCTTGACTGTTGCCCTTTTTTGCCTGGTACCCATCTACAGAGCATCGGTGAGGTGAGTTGTCTCCACAGAGACCAAAGATAGCAGAAGACAACACCCACACTAGCCACAGTGTGTTCACCCTGCTGCCATCTGGCAAAAGATACAGAAGTATCTGCTGCCGTACCACCAAACTATGGAGCAGCTTCATTCCTCAGGCTGTGAAACTCTTCAATCCATCATCAACCCTCCATTTCCAAAAAAAGGTATACCAGGACTCAAAGGAATCAAACATTGTTTAGTTTTTTAGCCCCTGGTGATTTGAAAATATAGCTTATGTTTACATAAAATATGCATTTCAGAAAAACAAACAAAAAGGGAGCCTGATGTTACAAATTTCATGTGGCATAGTTGCACAGTGGAGTTGCAAAATCTTTAGTGGTCCTCATTATTCAAGTAAAAGTATTGGTCTGATGACATTTTTTTGTTGGGAGACAACCGTCAGGAGCGTAGACCACTTGAGCATGAATGGAGAGAGGACTACCATGAGGACTAAAAAAATGCTCTGGAGCATTCTGCCTTCTCCCAGGGCTGCTGAAGCACCACTTGGTCCACAAAGACTGCTCCCTGTGCCTAGTACATGGGCATGGTTGCTGAAAGCAGACTGCAGACAAAATGGTAAAAAGCCTCTCAGATGTACTGTAAATGGCCCCTTCCTTCACAGACATACCAACACAAATACACATTGCAGAAACAAACTCACAGTTTGCAGATATACACACTGAAGCATGCACACACGAGTATCAGAAGATCTGATAGTGAGCCCTGAACGAGGCTGACTGGAGCAGCAACCTTTTGACCCCGGGATAGTTTATCAGTCTGACCCAGACAGTATAGCAGTCAGGGAGCTTTGACGGGTTTCATCCAGTATTGTTGGCTACTTAAATCATCTTAAACACCTCATTTGTGCTGTAGTTCTATAGTTGCACCACATACTGAAGAAACTAGCTTCAACCACCTTGTATTTGTTTTTATTTGTATGTATGTGGGTAATTACACAGTTACGGTATACGTACAAGTACATGAACACAATAGCATGGCCTGGTCCAGCTGGCACAAATATGCCTCCCCATTGAACATACTCAATGTGTACTTTTACACACAGGTGGAACTAACAAACAGCAGTCCTCAAAGGGGTGATTTAGAGCTAATCAAAGCATTGACACGACAGCAGTAATAAAATGACATCATGTCTGTTTAGAAGTGTGTACAGCTGTCACTACTAAGAAGGAAGAGAAAAAGTAAGAATAGAAGAACCAAGAGGCGACAGAGTGTTGTGATCATGCCGATGCATAAAGGCAAGTTCAGCAAGAGCTTTGTCAAACTGGTCAGCTAGGGCTGTTTTGAGCAGAGCCCAAACAGAAGAGGTTAGCTTTCTCCTGATGTTTCATGCTATAGCCCCCCGCTGGATGCAATGCACTTGTGTTTGGTTATGGTTTATGATTTTGCATTGTCATGCTCCTGAAAGCAAGGATGCAGGAAATCGACCTTGTGTAGCTTGAACCATCTGTGTTGTGTCTGCATTCACATACTTGTGCTGACCATCTATCTGCAGCCATGTCTAAATGCCAAATGCAACTTTTATTCAGTCTGAAACCATGTTGCAGACATGAAGGCCTAAAGAAGGCCTTTAAAACTGTATTCAGATCATTGTGGGCAAAAAAGCAAGTCATAAAAAGAAAAAAATCTTAACTATGAAAACTTACTGACGAGCTGCATTAAGGAAAACTGTTCATGAAAGTGGGATGGACTAGTGACTGATGCCTGATTATTATTTAATATCCAATATCAGCAAACATATATCCAAACCTGACACCCGCACACACACACAAATACAGACACTCCTTCCCCACACCGCCCCCTACTGCTCAGGTACACTTTCCTGACTCTGTCCCCCCCAGTTGCTAGGCAACATGTTCCTTGTGCGGACACCCACCTGCCTTCAGGCTTCAGCGCTCTAAATTTGGTCTTAATTGCAAATTGAGTGGGAGAACAGGCCGACGCTGGCTGAATGAGAAGCAGGCAGCCGAGGCTCCGGCTGCGGCCACGGAGACAGTGACAGAGACAGAAGAGAAACAACAGGCTTTAGATACACACAAAGGCACACATGCAAGCTGATGATTGGATGGAAAGAAGAGAAAATGTTGTCGTTCTCTTCAGAGTGTTTTCTATTTTACAACAGAAACGGTGCTGAAAATGCCAAAATACAGTCAAGTAAGCCCACCAGATAGCTTCCTACCACATCATAGACATAAGTTTGCATTATTTATTACACTGTATAAATGGATATATTCTAGTAGACTGCACATTTCTTATATTTGTGTTCTGTTTTTGTTGTTCTTGCTTATATATAGTTTTCTGCATATTTCTGGGACTTTGATTGGGAGCAGTCGTAACGCAAGCAATTTTTCATTTCTTCACTGAGGGTTGTGATCGGTGATAGGAAATGCATGTGACGAAATTAGAATGAAGAAGTTCGGACTTGATTTCACCAAATGAAGATCATTTGTGCAATTGAGGAAAAATCAGTTGTGCTATTTGATTTTTAAAGCCAACGTGACAGTAGAGGAACAAGGTCTATTTAAATGATCTCGGATGAAGTTTCTTTGCCTCTACTTTTCTTCAAAACACATAAAAAACTTAATTTTAATATCAAACAATTTCTAAAAGCATTTGTCTAGTTTCAGGTGTGACAGATTGGAAACCAGCACCATGTCACTGAGTTGTGTGGTGACAACCTCTTTTTTGACTCGTTGTCACATTCCTATTATTCAATCAATACATCACAAATATTCTTCTAATGCTATCTTAATCGTCAGACATAAAGCTAGATAGGTTCATAATATAATGAGAGCAACACAAGTATCCAACTGATTTACTGCAGCAATTGAGCAATAAAATCAAGATTAATAACAATTTTTTCTCCATAATGGCAGTTATTTGCCTCATCATTAGCTGAACTTGAAATGTTTCTCTCAAAACTTTCCAGGCTTTTTGAAGTCTCCTCCAACTGAAATATTGCAGGGATACACTGAAAGGCCAAAAACCCTTAAGAGAGCACATATCGGAGAAGGGCCCTGTTCCCTCAATTCAATTACCACAGCCCTATACACAATCAACAAGAGACAACGGTGCACCGGATGCTCATTTCAACTCCTCTTTCCCCAAATCCCCATAGAAATCTCCTTTGGTCGGACAATGCACTTTTTCCCATTTGAAAAAAAAGAAAGAAAATCAATATCTGGTTTCAATACATGTGGAAGCCGATCAATACCAGCCCCAGCTCTCTTTTTCTCTGCCACACTCTCCCTCCAGTTTTCCCTCCATCTCTGGCAAATGGTAAATAGAAACAATGGTGTATGGTTATTGGGAGGTCAGGGTGCAGCCGGAGGAGAGAATAAGGCTGCTGATGAGAGTGCTTGAGCTGGAATCACACAGGCATCAATGCCGTTAACCTCTCTGTGGAGCAGCATGGACAAAAGAGCTGGAGAGACGCACGTGTGCACACATACACACACACACACACACACACACACACACACACACACACGCACACACACAGAGGAAAACCCATATACATTTAGCTTGCACGGGGGAGAAAATCACTTGTTTAGGCCTCCGCATAATTTGGGTGTTTTGAGAGAAATAATGAAGTAATGCAGAAATTAATGCAGAAGTCGAATTAAACTCACTCACGCCTGCATGTTCATATAGATCATATTTTAAAGAGGTTCTTGGTGAAAAAGAAAGACTTTAAAATGAAAACTAATACTGTCATGTTACTGTCCTCACAAAAACAGTATGACATCTTTTCTCCATGTCATTGACAAGTACAATACCTTATCCAATATCATTTAATCTTAAGGTTCAGTCATACAGTAAGCAACACTTAAAAAATTATGGCAGAGTTAAATCCAAAATCACAAAATATCCGATCACGTCATTCATAACGAATGTCTGATCTCACCTGCTCGGTCTATTTCTAACAAATCCTAAAAGACCATCTTGTTGAGGGATCACACCAGCAATGATATCCATCAACATGTTCATGTGCCAACTAACTAACATTAGTATTTAGTACTAATGTTATCATGTAGTAATGGTACTGGAGCAAAATAATCGCCTGTAGCCCAAAAAGCATTTTTCCCAAAGAGCACTATTATAAAAGTGACATCTGTAAAACTGTTGCCAGGACGCTTCGAGCTGAATCCTGACTGTCTATTATGAATTTAGGAGGTTTTATATTGCTACAACTTTTCTAGAGCCTAGAAAAGTGATTTAAAAATCTGTCACGTCATCACAATATAAGTTAATGGCAGAGTGGGAACTCGTGGACAGAGCCAGCTGGAGAAACACACTGGACATATTTAGTGGGCTGCATAACCAGGAAATAAACCCAGAAGCTGGAAAACTATTTCTGGCATATGCGTCGGGTAAGAAATTCTTAGTTCTTCTCTCTTATTCCATTTAAATTCATTTGGCCTGCTACAATAGGTGTCTACAGGACCATGCACACAGAGACAGACTAACAAGTGGAAAACACTACCAGCACTTACTGTAGTATTCGACATACGTTTGCCAGAGTTACGATTCATTTCTTTTCGCCGTTTGCTCTGCAAGACCTCAAACAAATATTATGTTTCCGAAAGATAAGAGAGGAGCACTGGAGGGCAATTAAACTGGGGGGGGGCTGACCCTCGCACAGAATCACTGGAGGGAGGTGCGAGGCGTCATAGTGACCCTGCTGACCTGCAGAATCTGAAGACTTACTGTGATGTAATGTTTGGTCTGGCTGGAGCCCATCAGCCCTGATACCAACACATTTGTTTTATTTTTTAGAATACAATTCATTTTCTTAGAACACACACCTTATAATGACTGTGTCAGTAGCATTTCTATTTCCCAAAAAGGAGTGTAAAACTGAATGCATGCAATGACAGAGTACAGTCTTTGTCAGGCTTTTCTAAGCAGTCTTTTGAGAGCAGCAGGATGGGTGCCAGCCAGCGTGGGCATTATGTGGTCCCCCTCTCAGCCTGACAAGGACCCCTCTTATCCTGCATGTCGTGGCTGTGAGAGGGCGGGGGGCACAGTGGGGGCCCTAGGAAGATCTATGGGACCCTATGGTGCTGTTGTCTCAGGAAAAAGGAATTACAAACAAATTGCTGAGGGCCAGCACATAATTTCAAGACTCGTGGCAAGTTTATGACTTGCTAATGTTCCTAATTACATGGCCGTGAAAGACTTAATTAATTGTGGGGTGCATGGGGGACACAGTAAGGATGGGGGGAGTTAAGAAGAAGGGTGTAGAGAAAAGTAAGGAACGAAAAAAAAACTAGGCCCCAAAGTAAGAGAAAGAAAATAAGAGAGTGATGAGAAAGAAAGTGGTTGCCTGTGTTTGTTATCATGGTTCCAGTGCATTGGTTTTTACTGCCTGAGGAGAATTTAGTGGCTCTCACTATTGCGTGCAAAAGAAAATGTGAGTCTCCGGGAAACACGACCATTAGGATCAACCCCTTGCTGATACCTAATATGCCCCGCGTTCCCCCCATGACTTTGCCAAAGTGTCTGTAATCATATTATTGTAAATGTTGGTGCAGTTAATTGCATGGAGAGGAAAATGGGCTACGCTTGGCGGGTTATGGGGAATTTTTTGAAAGTTTGTTTGCCCTCTGGAGTATTGGAGGCACTAATAATGGTGGATTGGAGGCGAGAGCGCGAGAGAGAGGAAGATGGAGAGACGACGAAGCGGGAGGAGGGCAACACTTAACCGGGAGTGTTTCTTCTCTCACCGCAGTGTCTGATATGAGTTCAACAAATAAAGCAAAAATAATACAGTGCTGTTGGTGTGGATGACTACTCGTGTGTTTTGAATTCAGTAGCAACTTGAAAGCAAATGATGGTGAGAACTAGCTACGTAAAGCACTACAACATTTTCATCACATTTACAATGGAAAAATAGCAGATCTTAAAATACAGAAATTAGGTCTTGATTGAAAATTATGCAAATAGCAGCAGACAGTGACATCTCCATAACATGCATTAAACATCTTAATATTAGCTGATTAAATCTAGTCAAACATTTGTTAAATTTAGTTGTTTGTTACATTCATTTAGCGGCTTGTTTAATAGGAGCAATGTAACAAACATGATTAAATGCCATTGTTGAAAAACAATAAATGTATTGCACAGAATTTATGCACCAGTTGTGCTACAGTGACAGGTCGCAACTGACTAAACCTCAGCCTCAGGTGGAGCAATGTGGACAATCTATAATTTTTCAGAGAAATCAAAATAAATTAGAGAAATTAAAGATTTAAGGTCTGGCTGCACCGATTGTCATTCTGATATAGGGGGAAAATGCTTGTTAATATTTCATTAAACCAGTTACAATTGTCTTGGGCAATGCTTAACCTAGGATGCAGCAACATTGTCCCTGCCTGCAAAATTCCCCCTAAAACGAGGCTATAACATATACCGAATTTACAAGATGTCCAACTAATTAAGATTTTTTCAGAAATAGCACTTAACAAAGATTATACAGTTGCACCTCGCTCAACAACTCACAACATTTAACAAATTTATAAGTGAGTCTAGGGAATTCTCTCCCTCTTCATCCCCCTGCTGTTGTTGACTGCAGTTGATTCAAATTTTCCACCTTAGTGTTAAACATTCTCAAATTGTTGTAAATTGTTTGTTAACAGTGATTAGATATATGTTGTCCTGGCCATTAATGTTAATGCAAAAAACATGAATGCCATGTACCATTTACAATGACGTCATTATATAGACTGACCCCTCAGTCCCCCAGCTGTGACTGACTTCCTGGTGTCCCAGTATGAGCTGCAGTTTGGAATATGAGGAATTAATTAAATTAAATATTGGACTATTTTACACCCCATTAGAACCCAGTCGATGTTCAGTGCCAATGCAGACAACAGTCTGCTCTTAATGTAGCACGGCAGAAAATAAAGTTGAGGTCATGGTGGTGGATGGTTGTGTAGCGAATCCTATGGAGGAAATAGTTTTGCTGCTTAATCCTGCACATATATTAACCAATGTCATAATTATCTTTGTACACAAGTATTCAAACCCATCTTTACATCTGATCAGTTATTATTACAACTGATTTATTCTGCTTCTTTGGGTTCTTGTCATCATTGGAGTTGGAAAAGAAACCATGTTGACATAACACCCGTTGTCATCTTTAATTGATTTGAAATGTTGTTATTTCAAGAACCAACACATTTATTTTTCCTAATAAAGGTAGACACAGGCACATGTCAGCTTTGAGCTCATCTTTGAGCCACATTCAAGGAGAAATAAGAATGTTAATAGCACACATGCATGCACACTCCCACACATACACGTGTACTTGTGCATGTTCACTCTCCCTCCCAGTTATGAAAAAGAGGGCAGTACAGAGGCAGGCCTGAACACTCTGGGCTCACCCAGGGAACATTAGTCATTTTCCAGCTCATTGCTGAGGCTCATTTAGCAAAGCCTCCTCCCGACCATCATCAATATCTCTCCTAAAGAGGCCTATGAGCTGGGAAGGACCAGGCTGCCCTAACCTGCTGTGGGTCATGCTTCACCATGCCTGCGTTGGATAGCGCAGAGAACTAATGAAAAATGACAAGAGGCTGTTCAGACTTCTCTCGTTTTTGAGAACCTGTTTCATCATTTTTTCTTTACATGAACGTTGTTGTCCTGGATGAGACAGTGGAAATTGTTCCTGGAGTGCATCAGCAGCTTTAACATTTTCCATCTGTTTTGTTTTTTTCCCCTTTATTTTTAGTAAAAGTGTATTTTGATCTTGCCTTTGTTAAGTGTGGACTGCAGTGAAAGGTGTGACAGCAGAGAACAAAACTAATATCAGTTGCTTTTGAACAACCGATCTGCCTTAACATTTTGTTCATATGGGTGAACATTGTTAAACAACATTTTTGTATACTAGTGGGGATTCAGTATTTATTCTGCCAAAAGTGCCTGTGTCTTATAAAATCCAGCCTTTTTTATTATCCCACAATATCTGGCTAATGAAGAAGAGCAGCCACACATGTTGAAGATGCCTCACAGCAAGACGGATGCAACTCATGATTCATTTTTAATCCGTTCGTTTTTATTGCAGATACTCACTGGAGAGGGTGAGCAAAGAGAGAGAAGAGATAGGCAGAACAAATGAGAAGGAAATGGAGGAAGAGTGATTAGACTGCAAAGCTCTCAAGTGAAAACAAAGAAATACTGGTAAAGAATAGGCCAACCATTATTAACAAAGTTCTTAAAAATGATGCCAAACTCTAGCTTGTTTCTTTCTCAACCCACGTTTCCATGAACCTGGCTTTGTGCACCGTGTTGTAACAGGGAAGGGTGTATGTGGACCATAATCTCTACATACTTTTAAGATAAAGCCATACAGATAAAGATGGAAAGAATACTAGAATATTATTCTCCATTCAAAGTACTATTTAAATATAAAGACACTTTACTTTAGTTAAACTTATAGCACTGTAAGTGAAACAAGATCAGTGACCTATAGACAGCACCTCGCAATCTGTGCATACAACTAATTACCATAAATATAATACAGCCATACTAGAATTAACCAGAAAACTCAGACATTTAAAATAAATGACTAAAAATAAATAAAAACAGTTAATGTACACCAAGGCAGGTTCGAGGCTGCTATATTAGGGTGGCCTCACTGGTGGCCTGAAGATACTATACTTGCACAAACCACAAAACCCAATAGTAAACCAGACACAAATCCCAGCTATAGAGTTTCTTCAGTGATGAGTCTTTGAAAAAATGAGTGATCATAGCTGGAGCAAAATGTCCATGCATTCACTGTTGTTTTACCTTGGTTTCAATCACTCACCCCTTTCACCTTCGTTGCCTCCTCCTCCTCCTTTCTTTTTCTTTTGCAGTGTGTCTGCGGTGGCAGACTGAATAGTAAAAATGACAAGGGCTCATAGGGAACCAATCTATATGCACAGTAGCGTAACATCATGGTGATAGGCCCCGGTGCAAATATTTTTTTTGTGCCCCCCACCCCCGCCCTAAACACAAACGCACGCTCGTGCGCACTGCACACACGCACACACACACGCGCGCTTGGACACACACGCACAGCCACTTGAGAGAACTGCTATTGCACGGGTGGACTGGCCATCGGGAGTACCAGGATTTTTCCCCGTGGACCGATCAATAATGGGCCGATTTTATTTTATTTCTATTTATTTATTTATTTATTCTGCTGCGCCTTTCCTTGGTAACTACCATAAATTACCAAATAATAGCCATTTCAATTAACCGCAGGGTCTCCTTTAAATGCCAGGTACAGGTGTATATTTGATAAATAACCGCCGGTTCCAAATAAATGCTGAGTCTAATTAATTATTTTTTTTTTTTAAATCAAGGAAGAAGACGTGACCACTGACACTGTTCGTTTTTCTTCTTCGCCTTTTTCACCAATGTGCTGCTTTCTGTCAGTCAATATCACATTGATGATCGCCATGGCTCCGGTGCAGCAAAACAATAAAAAGTACGACTTGAAATTCAAACTTTCTGTCGTAAAATATGCAGAGGAAAACTCAGAAGAAGCAGCTGCTAGACTTTTCTCTGTCGACCCCAAGAGAGTGAGAGATTGGCAAAAAAATCAAAGTGAGCTTCAGCGTCTGTCCGAGGAGGACAGCAGCAGGGCCAGGCTGCCTGCTGGAGGGAGGAAGAAGGCCAGCGAGGAGCCTGAGATAAACATGCGGGGATGAGTTATCAGCAAACGGGCACGCCACGAGAGAGTGTCCCGCAAAATGATCAGGGCGATGGCGAAACAAATGTCCGCCACCGTGAGTGACAGCAGAGATGAGGAGTTTGCCGCGAGTGCTGGTTGGCTGAAACGTTTCCTCCGCTGCAACGACTTCACTTGCTGAAGACAACTATTGCCCAGAAGGATGCCAAAGAATTCACAGAGAAGCTGGCGAAGTTTGTGACATTTTCATCCTGGATTTTTGTGAGGAAGGAATTAAACGCCTGTCCCTGGTCCCAAATAAACACCTGGTCTGTTAAGTGATTGAAACAAATAAACTATTATTTGGTATTACACCGGCTTGGCCCACAGTGCTCAGCTGCAGACACAGCAGAAAGGTGACGATTGGCCCAGTGGCTTGTCTGTCTAAAGAATACCTGGCCTGGTGATTGGACAAATTATCGTTTCCTCCTCCTATACATAGCCACTCAGCGTTACCTTACCGACCCGCCCCCAGCTATTTCATTCACAAAAACAGGGGCCTGTGGCAATTCTGGACAGCTGTTTTTTTTTTTTTTTTTCCTTCCTTCATGGGCCCCTGACGGCGTCTGGGCCCCAGGGCAGCTGCACCGGTTGCACCGCCGATACTTACGCCACTGTATATGCACATGGTGTCATCCCTCTACAGCCATTACACTGTGCAATCAGTATTTTCTTTAGAATGATAAGTAAAAAAGTTGTAGACTGCCAGTTTCAATAAAAGAAAAAAATACAGTTTTTCAAAAATATTTTAAACGTACACAGTAGCTTGCAAAAAAAAGTAATTTGTCACTTCTGGCAGAGTGATGTCACATAATTTGCCGTTATCTAGTCCAATGAAACTATTACTCTTTGATACTGGCTAAAGGCCAGACCAGTACATGACCCTTGGTCATACTGTGGTAGCAGTGTGCAGTTTGGAAAGATCAAACATTGGACAAGTCAGGAAAAATGTATCAAGATGCTCAGATGGTGAATATGTGTACATGTAATATAATTCAAGCCAAATCACTACATGTATCATCGGTAGTTCAACTTGGACTATGATACAGGGTAGAATAGTGGAATGAAGGAGAGATGGAAGACCACAGGTTGGATGACAGGAGGGTAAAAGGCAGCATCCTGCTGTGATAAAATGCTGACTACAGTAGCTTTTGACTGGCAGCATCACCTCAGTTTGACTGGTCGTCCAAGGTGTGTTTTTACTTCATTTGTCCTTAAACAACTTGATTCGACCATAACATCATGTCAGCGTTTCCACAGTACTGATGAAGCTTGATGTGGGTTTGCCAAGGTTAATAAGGGCATGGTAAGTGTGAAGCAGCGGACTGCAGATACTCAGTATTCAGTTATTACAAGGCACAAGGTTGCCAAGCAAGCAAGCACAGTTTGACTCTGTGGGAAGATGTGCAGTTATTCTTTGGTTACCAAAGCCAGCTAATGTCAATATATGGCAGACCACTGCCAACTGTTTTTGTAGTGACCAATGGACTTGAGTCCTGATGACTATGGAGAGAATTTTGTTCCTTTATTATGCAATCAAACAGAATAGGTTTGAAACCAAAAACGAGATTTGAGAGCAAAAAAGACTAAGTAACAATCAAAATTTTTATTTTTGAGAGAAAATATTTCTTCAACTTCAATCAAAACTGATGTTTGTAAGTAAAAACATACGACAATTTTGCTTATAAATCAGTCCTCTTTGCTTTCAAGTTAAAAACCTTTGCTTATAAATCAGTCCTCTTTGCTTTCAAGTTAAAAACCTTTGCTTATAAATCAGTCCTCTTTGCTTTCAAGTTAAAAACCTTTGCTTGCAAATCAGTCCTCTTTGCTTGCGAGTTACAAAGTTTTGGTTACAAATCAGTCCTCTTTGCTTGCAAATTCAAAAGTATTGCTTGCAAATCCAACTGCACTTGATGGGCGGGGCCTAAGCTGGTGGATGAGAGAAGAGTTTCTATTGGTTGGTTTGACCTGGCTCCAGTGTCAGCTACGTCTTCCGCATTTTTCTGTGCTGTGCTGCTTGGAGGCAAGCCTGTCGCTCTTGAAAAGATTCCCATAAGTAATGAATTGCGCTATATAGCGTTGGCTACAGCCTGCCGCACATTCACAACAACAACAACACAAGTAATGGATTATAATGCTCTGCTGCTGCAAGCACACTGATTAGCAGCAACATGGTTGTCTCTGCTAGTCACGGACTGAGCGGAATAGCTCAATGAGTGAGTGGATTACAGGGAGGCGTTAACAACGTGAGGCTGTGATTTAAGCATTTAGTGTTGCATGGAACCTCGCGGTGCCAAAACGTCACAGCTCCTACACAACAGTGCTGTCAGCCGGGGGACAGACGGACGAAGAAGACCGCGGCAGCCCACAAACACCTGCTATAAAGCAGCTAACACTGAAAATGAGTATAGCGGCGCTGAGCTAGCAGTATAGCGGCGCAGCACCGTTGTTCAGCCGTTTGGGAGAACCCTGACCGTGGATTACTAAACTACCGCTGAATGTCTCCACTGTGTAGCGGGCTGCTGCTACTCCTCCCGGCTCCCGTTCTCACTACAGCTGTGCTAATGTCAACAAACACACATGGCGAATAAGTTAACAAATGCACGCACATAACTAAACTCAGATTTATGTGTCTGTTATATTATGGAATGGATCGACAGATTCATTGGGAACACTACATTGATCTTCATTCGCTGTTGTTTTTTATTGACCATGCCTTTTATTGTTGTGCAATGTTACATAAATACTGTCAAAACAATACATCCATTTTTCTTTTAATGCCAGAATGAAAAAAACAACAGCAGTCACAAGCAAAGTCATTGCTTGATTTGTTTCTGTACAGCCTTTGCACCCATGTAAACTGACCACCTAATGTGTCATGTAAATGCACATTTTCACAGACAGTCGGCTTACTTTAAGTTGGAACTAATAACATTATTTTTCTAGCAAGTACATTGCCTAATTGCCTGTGTCATCAAGGGTTCTGTGCAATGCCTCTCATATACTGAAATTTCTCCCTCAAAAAATATTTCATTTTATTGTAGTTATCCAGTTTACTGGTGAAGACATTGCACAGGATGACACAGCTCCTAACTTGGTCATGCTCTCTCCACATGAAGAGAAGAGACTGGTCTTGATAAAATACATGCAACGTGAAAATGTGCATTTACATGACACATTAGGTCGTCAGTTTACATGGGTGCAAAACATCAGTACATTACAGTACAATGCATTACTGTCACTTAGGCTGTACAGAAACAAATTAAGAATGTGCGGCAGGCTGTAGCCAACGCTATATAGCGCAATTCATTACTTATGGGAATCTTTTCAAGAGTGACAGGCTTGCCTCCAAGCAGCACAGCACAGAAAAATGCGGAAGACGTAGCTGACGCTGGAGCCAGGTCAAACCAACCAATAGAAACTCTTCTCTCATCCACCAGCGTAGGCCCCGCCCATCAAGTGCAGTTGGATTTGCAAGCAAAACTTTTGAATTTGCAAGCAAAGAGGACTGATTTGCAACCAAAACTTTGTAACTCGCAAGCAAAGAGGACTGATTTGCAAGCAAAGGTTTTTAACTTGAAAGCAAAGAGGACTGATTTATAAGCAAAATTGTCGTATGTTTTTACTTACAAACATCAGTTTTGATTGAAGTTGAAGAAATATTTTCTCTCAAAAATAAAAAATTTTGATTGTTACTTAGTCTTTTTTGCTCTCAAATCTCGTTTTTGGTTTCAGATCTATTCTGTTTGATTGCATAATAAAGGAACAAAATTCTCTCCATAGATGACTTGTGATGCAGTTTGGAATTCACTATTAGTGATTCCTTAAATTTAAGTTTACTCTGAACTTGATACTTTATCAACTCAGACTTAAGTAATACATACCTTCAGCATTACACTATGACCTCATATGTAATTATCGAAGTATGTAAAATGATTAAATGTACATACAATTCCAACATGAAACTCAAAACTATCAAGCATGATATAAATTCATTAAAATTAGCCCCATGTTTGTCACATGCAAAAATAAAGTGATCAACACATTAATGCATAATTTATAATCCAAATAAATTCTATACATTTTTCTGAAACAAGCCATAAAATGGCTCTGTACAGCTTATCCTGCACAATCCAAGTTTCCAGACACCCAGAGATCCAAACTTGGTTGAAATGACATTATTGACACCCTTGCACTTTTAGCTTAGCAGCTACAGTAAAGGTTGCAATGGACAGGCTGCATGGAGCCACTTTGTTTTTTTTGTTTTTGTTTTTGTTTTTCCAGTTGTTTCTTTTTTGCACTTTCAAAAAAGTCCCCATCTACTCAAGTTGTTTAAGGGAAATGTTTTGTGGACCATGAACTTCACCGATTTTAAAATCTACTCACCAATAACAAGCAGTGGGCCAATCACATTTTGTTTGTATGATATGAAATAATATTAAATCTAAAAAAAAAAGGTTGATATGTTGATGTTTGATCAAATATTTTCGTGAATGTATTTTTTTTCAGTCCAGCTGGTGTCAGGTCAGTGTGTTTGCCAAAGGAGAAGCACAGACGTACTTATTAACTCAGCTTAGAAGAACTCACAAAAACAAACGCACATTTACTGACTGTTACAACATGTTTAATGAGTTGTTATGGAAACGTTGGTAAATTTTTCATCCTTGGATTGCATCATCTGTGTAAACTCTGCCCAGTAGCTAGCCTTGGTATTTTCATGACTTAATTCTAGCAGACTGTGGTAGCATGCATATTAGAGATGCACCGATCCAGTTTTTTCCGATCCAATCCGATACCAATACCTGGACTGAGCGTATCGGCCGATACCCGATACCGATCCGATACCATTGTTGAATTAATAATAGGGTTAGGGTTAAACTGTATACCTTCCACCATGTGAAAGGGACTAAAGGCACCAGACTTTCCTAAGACAAAATAATCAAACAGTTACCAAACATTGTAAACATGTGCAACATTAATAATAATAATAATAATAATAATAATAATAATAATAATAATAATAATAATAATACATTTAATTAATATAGCACCTGTCAGGGTACCCAAGGACACATGTAACAAAGTGGAACAAACAAAACAAAGAATGAGTGTATGTAGCGCCTGTCAGTCAGCACGGAGGGATCACTAGCACCAAAGTCAGTAGCACCATCCGTAAACAAACTAGCGTCTGGAGGCTCCGTGCACACAGCGGGGGTGACCATCCAGCATCGCTGCAGGCCGGGGAGACCGCAGCAGCAGAGGAGGAGACAAAACAGCCCGGCGGTGAATAACCCTGAGGTCGTGGTGGAGGGTGGACCAACGGAGCAAGTATTGAGTACGTAGGTTTGAAAGTTAGCGTTGCCAGGCTAACAGCTGATCGGTGAGGCTAACAACTGATGGCGTGGCTAACAGCTAATCAGCGGAGAAATGTGACGTGAGTACGTGTAACGTCCTGCAAACAGGAATACAAAATAAAACATAGCAGCTGAACCTGAGAATAAACTAATAAAGAGTTGGTCAAATAACAAGTGGCGCTCTTCCAGCATGTGACACACTGATGCTGAAGAAATAACGTAGGATGTGCTGCGACAGCGAAAAAAAAAAAATTGGATCAGCCGGTGGATCTGTTTCATTTTACCGATCCCCGATCCAGCCATTTTGTCAATATCGGAGCCGATATCCGATCTTATTATCGGATCGGTGCACCCCTAATGCATATAGCCATCAGTTGACCATGTGTTTACTTTATTCACTGACAAATGAAACTGAGAAGACTACGTCAGGCAAAGCTAAACTTTTGAACTGGAAAGGTGAGAGAAAGGGAAAGAAAGGTGTAATTGTAAAGTTCCATTGCCAAATTATCATGATGGCCTTTATATTTCACCACTATATGGTTCAGTCTTGCGTACATAGACTACTTTGCTATTCTATGAATGAGTTGAATATAATAACCTGTGTTGGTTTTCTTTAGGCCTAATAGGCTGTATTGTAAAATGCTATAATGTATGAAATATATTTATCTCAATTTATCAATTCACCAGAAGTCATCATTTCATTTCATTTTCAAGGGGTAATATTTCAGGCTTGATTGAATACAGAGGATTGTTGGGCCCTCTGGGAGGTATTTGCTCTATTGAGTGGTGTTCCAGTTTACAATAAAACCGTGACAAATATAATTTATAATAACATTTATCAACTAACCAACTTTGTTAGTGACACATCGTCAAGTTTGATAAAGAATAACTACATTCAACAAACATTTCTTGATCTTTTTGGATGTTTGCTTTATGATGATCACTAATGGAAGATTATAGGTCATCATCTATTTAATTTATGACTTCAAGGCCATTTATGAGAGCACTACAAAAATCTAGTATATAGTATAGTATATAAGTTGTAGCTGTAAAGCTGAGTAGGAGTTGTCAGATTGATTGTGTACTGTGTACTGTAGTAACATATGTGGAGATTGTCGTGTTTCTGATGGCTGCAGAGTGCCTCTAGCTGAAAAAGCATGGAAATGAAGTGGAAAATGCATATGATTAGGCAAATACAATCTCCTTTGAACCTGCGTGTGTATACTATATGAGTGTGTGTTTACGGGTGAGAGGCAGATAGAGATAGAGAGAATGATGCACTCTAAACACACGATTACATCTGCATTTCCACATCCAACATTTGTTTTCATTAAATTGCCATTCCAGCTTATTTGCTCGTGCATCCCTACATTTCACAGTATTTGGATCAAATTATGTGGTAAATGATCCACAAACATTTCACTAGACTTAACTTATACAGCATGTTAACTACGTATAACTGCTTTAGGCTTTTAACATATGATCACACTGTCTTGAGAATCTGATTCCAAGAACGAATAATCTCATTTTTCTAGAAACTTTGATAACTTCATGTCTAGACTGTGGTTAACCTCTTTTTAAGGCTAGAATTTATGTTAAATGTTCTCTTAAATTAAACTTGGATACATAGCATTCTGTTCTACTGGTTCTCTTATATGCATTTCATTTTCAGTTTGCACTCTTGAGCAGTAATGAGCATGTTCTGAGGCACTATTCATGTATCTATTTAGTTCAATCTACTTGGACTCAAAAACATGATTGGACTCGCACAACAAATAAACAAAATTTCTCATCCCAAAGGCAATTTTGCACACAGGCAATTTTCTGTGCTTGCAGCGACCTGGCCACATCTGTTTGTCTATTATGTTGGTGAATAGGGGGGTGGGGGGGGGATTGGCCCAGGTATTTTTTTGATCATATCAACGACAGCAGGGACATGGGGCATCCATCATGACCTGACCACCTCTCCCGCTTGCATGTACTTGAACAGGCCCCACAAGGGGTAGCAATTTTCCATTTTCATTTGTTGACCACTTGACCATGTGCTTTCCCCGGCTCCAGCAGATGAGCTCTCATTCATGGTCGACTTCTGGTCTGTACACACCTGCAAGCTCTGCTCTGATGCACTGGCTTCTGACAACATAGTGCGGGCAGCATAAGACGCACTGCCTCAGCACCAGAGAGCCACAGTGAGGAGGAGAAGAACTTAAAACTAGGGCAAACAAACGTAAAGTTGAATCCAGTAAATCCTTGATGGTTTACTGGGTCAGAATCTTCTGTCCAATTGAGTGATGCTCCAGTCGCAGAAAGCAGCAGTCAAAAACATGTTTCACTTGTCTGGATAGAAAAAGCGGGTATGTACGTTTCATAAACATTAACAGTAGTCTCAGTGTTACCGGGTGACACAATTGCACAAATACGGAGGTGAGATGCCAAGAACGGCTTTTTACATTAACGTGTACCAGCGAGTGAGTTGGTGGATTCCTTTTCCCCTCAGTGTACCACAGCATCCTGCTCACTCAGCTTTCTCTCCATGTTGGCCCTGCTCCCTGGAACCACTTGCTGCTCTCCCTCTGGCCTCCTCCTCTGCTTCCTCCTCCTCTCTGTCTTCCTCTTGTTTTCCTTCCATTCATCCAGCTTTTCCCCCTCTCCAGTGGCCCAGACAATGGGACCCTGGCTGCAGCCAGCCGCGGGGCCCATCAAGCCGACTGAGTCTTTTCACAGTGAAGCCCAAGGGCTCCAGGGTAAATCCTACAACTTGGCATGGTAACGTGCCAGCTAAAGGGATGCCAATGTCCGCCAGCATTGCTGCACTCTTCATTTGCAGCCTCCTCTCTTTGTTTTACAGTGTCTGTCTTTGTATGTTTCTATCTCCCGCTTTGTCTCTCCGATTTCTTGCCTTTTCCTTTTTCTGTAGTTTCTCCTTGTCTCTGTCTTTGCACACAGTAGAGTGTTGAATGTCTTGTCTACCAGGTGTCCCACATCCAGCTTTAAAAAGGCTTTATTCTCCAAATGGTTACATTTAAAAATGCCCCCATAAAACTACAACTCCAAGAAATGGTAACTTGAAAGTTATACCTAGAATGCATATGGTTTAAGAATTTATGCCAAATTGTTTATAGAATTTGTCAATATAGCCCAGTGACACAACACATTGACAGTTCATTTAAAGGAATAGTTTGCTGCCTGTATATAGCTGGACATGGTTAGCATGGCTTAGCATAAAGACTTGGAAGCAGGAGAAAGCTAGACTAGATCTGTCAGAAGTTCAAAAATGGACTTACCAATACCATACATTTCATTAATTAAAGGTCCCATATTATGAAAAACACGTTTTCTTTGGTGTCTACATATATAAGCTGGTCCTCCCTGAGCCTGCCAACTCCCCGAATGAGGAAAACAAGCGATTCCAGCATGGTCTCTGCAGCCCCCCCACTGGTAAAATGGCGCTCCTACAGGCTGTTCAGATTCAGCTCCTTTCGTTACTTAACAAAAGGAGTCATTTACACAGGCAGGCCTCCTCTGCACAGTGATAGGAGATATCCCAGAGGGGGACGTTCATCCCTGAGGTGAAGTTCGATGTGTCCAGCTGTAAGATAGCAATGCTTTGCAATGTCGTCGCTCAGAGCTAGACACTCAAATTGCTCTGTTGCTGGTTGTAAAAATCATCATAAGTGCCTATATTCTGTCCCAGCTACAGAACAACAGAAGAGACAGTGGTTGCGTTTCATTTTTAACAACAACGTGCCCACTACGTTTCCTGTTAGCTTGTATGTGTGTGCTAACCACTTCACATCGGACTGCTTCAGTAACGAGGGTCAGTACAAAGCTGGCTTTGCCTCGACACTGACTCTCGTAAAAGGATCAATCCCAACTATACCGGACCCAGCAACTGCACCCGAGCCACAGGTAAGTGTCGCCGCGAGTATGCCTACGAATATGGTGAAGTCAGCTGGAAATTGGCTAACTAGTTAGCTCCGCTTCAGTACGCTATGCAATGACGTTTGAAGCAAGTTTGATGTTAATAATATTACGATGGAGCTTGGTTGTCACAGTAAAAAGTCTGGAAACGTGCAGACTGGAGACAGAGACAATGCGAACAGTGTCCAAGAGTTTGGAGACTGTGTTGGAGACAAACACAGCTAACCCTAACCCTAACCCACAGTGCAGGTACAGAAACAGCCTGCTCTCAGTAGAGCTCACTTGAGTGACTTTTAGACAGTTGAAAGTCAGGACCATTTCATTTTCATTTTATTTGGATCTCCATTAGCTTTGGCAAAGCCATTGCTATTCTTCCTGGAGTCCATACCCAACACCATAATCTTTTCACTGCAGTACACAAAAACAGAAAACACATCACACAGCACAAAAACAAAACCATGGATAGGTTTGGGGCAATACAATTCAAATTCAGTGTTGTTGGACCTCTGACAGCTGTGTGAAATTGATGAAAAACAGTATAATATGGGACTTTTAAAATAATAGCATTTATGGCATTTAGCAGACGCTTTTGTCCAAAGCTACTTACAAAAAGTACATTTTTTCAGCATCTCCGGTTTTCTCAAATACTGACACTCTGTAAGAAAGTTGATTTCTGAGTCTCGTTCCAAATCCATTAAATATGGGCACAATCCCAGAGTGGACATTAAATGCAGTATATGCAGGGCTCCAGACTAACATAATTTAGGAGCACATTTTAAATCGACATGTAACACACCACATTTATATTTTGTCCATCTGAACTGAATGACTGATAAATTACAGCGATACATTTTGTGCAATATCCACTCGCCAACATTTTTGTTCAGTTTCATGTGCAATATCATGCACAATTCAAAACTTGTGCCAGAGGGCTGATGAAAGAGAGGAGGTGGGCACTTGCACCGGCTGCTGGACAGCAACATAAAAGGTAGCTGGCATGAAGAATGATGGGCTGGACTGCTGTATCTGCTATTTGGCCTTCATTTTCACCATGTGACCCCCACTGCCCCCTTTCACTTATACCTTTATGGAATCATTTGCATATGGCATTGGCTGTATTGTTTTTTATTGAGGTCATTTTTATCAGCGCTGCATGGCAGCCATGACAACAATAAATCCAGTTTTCTCGTGAACAAGGATGACCTTTTTTCCCTCTCTAATCAAGCCGTTACAGGTTGAGTCTAGACTCAGAGAACAATCCATTCTCTTCCTCTGTTTATTTGTGGTTATCCGCTAAATGTATAATAGCTCTAGAATTGAGAATACCAATACACTCTGTTTTTTGTTCACAGGTAGAGGAATGCCCAATGTAAACTTGTATGCATATTAAAGTTACCTTAGGTTACCTCTATCTCGGGCTCGACCTATAAGTTATATTTCAGGGCTGATACCGATACTGTTTATTAGTAATCAGGGAGGCCAATAACCAGTATTTGTAACCGATATGCATGTACAGTAAAAAAAAAAAAAAAAAAATAAAAAGGCATCAAAATTCTGAATTTGATGTGCAGCAAACTCAAACGCTTAGCTGAAATACATTTAAGCATATGTTCATTTAGAATAGAACTAATAGCTTATCATTTAGTTTCTTCAGAATAATATGCTTAAAAATAATATATTCTTGGAATATTATTACTAATATATCATCACTTTAAATGGTTCAGGGAGAGCTCATAACAATTGTGTTTATACTGCTGGATAGTTTAATCTGTATCAGTATATCTATTTATTAGTTGATTTTTATTTTATATTATTAATCTGAATTGTAAAACGTTACTAGTGTCATTAAGTATAATATTTGCCGTACTAATGTAGGAGAGAAGAAGTATAAAGTAGTAAAGAAAATGTAGTACCTCAAAATGGGATTAACAGAGACCTTAGATGCAGTTTAATTATGCCTAAATTGTCTAACAATATCCTGCAGAAGTGCACCTCTCTAACTTTACAAGAAAGACCCTTTTTAGAGCATTTTCAGCAGTGTAATGGGGAGACTGGGCTGGATTATGACAATGGAAAAGATCCTAGGACTGTGTTTTTATTTATTTTTACTTGGAATGTGATGCTTATAACTTTGGAAATACTTACTGCCTTACCTTGATAGTGCAACTCCACCAGCTCATTAGAGCCTGTCATATTTCTCTGCCGTGTCTCTGTGCCTGTCAGTGGTCTCTATGCCTCACAGTGGTTAGGTCCACTGCTAATCAACCTGCACTTCCACACATTAGCCTCAGTTCAAATGTTTTTGGAGTGGTCTCTGGGAGTGTGGTGTTGGCTGACCAAAGGAACTAGCTACTTTGCAAAAGATTTTATTTCACTGGTGTCACAACATTGTGTTTATGCTCTGAATTAGGTTTAAGCACAAAAAGCACTTAGTTTGGGTAAGCATGTATGGGAATACATGGTACACTGGCAAAATATCACTTTTTATGAGGTCAAGAAAACACATTTTCAGCAACATCACAACAATTTGCTGAAGATTCTGCATTTTTCTGGGTAGACCCTAACCCTAACCCTGTTTTAATTTTTTTCTTATGTCAAACTGATTTAACGTATTCTCCTGCAAGACTTTATTTAAGTACCAGTAGTTATGTTATTGATCTGCCCTCTGCAAGACAAATCTGCTATCAGTGCTAAGAGTTACTCCTGCTGATTGCAGCAGTATATGTTTAATGTCTGTGTTCTGGTTAAATCATCAGCACAAAATCAATGTATCAATTATACACACACATTTTATCTCTTCCTCTCTGCACCTGCAGTATCATTTTGCCAAGTCTAGATACTCAACACCTGACTCTTTGTACTTTGAGCATCTCCATACTTTCAGTGATCGCTACATCTGCTCTGCAGTCTGCACCTGCACCCCTCAGTGCCTCCCCCGTCTCCCTTAACAGCGACCTGATCTGAGACAGCTGCTGCGAAGGATTAAGTCTGGTTTTTAAACAAACACAGCTCTGCAGCTCTTGGCAGGGGCCAGGGGCAGAGGTCCAGTTCCAGGGCCCACTGAGAGTAAGCCATCCCTGGGGAGAGGTAGAGAAAAGGGCCCCTGTGTAATCTGATGAGCCCCTAAAGCTCTTCATTGGGGCCATGGTAAAGAAGAGTTGTTTAGACTTTGTGTCCATATGAATTTCATATAAAGAAGACGGTACAGTTTATCAGTGCCAAATGCAAAGCTTGACTGAAGCAGTAATTTTGGCTGCCAATGGACTTTCAGCCCTTGACAAGGACAGGAACTGATCACAGGTCCATTTGAGATAACGGTGAAGTGTCTTCCTCCTCCACCTTTTGCTACCTTTGTCATCCTCTTTCTCTCTGCATTCGGCACCACGTCACTTCAGACAGGGGTCATCTCCACAGATTAACTCAGAATACCAGATCCAAACGAAACATGCCGTGGGGAACATCTATCACTCGCAGATGCAATCATGGTAAATGTGTCTATTTGCATCACCCTTTTCTACTAAAGAAGGAGGTTTAGGGGAAGACAGGGGGAGGGAGGTATCCATCTCTCTTGTAGTTGACAGTCCCCATTAAAACGCCAAGCGTGCTGAGGACTGAGCCAGGGAGACGGCCGCAACTTGTTTCTCACACTGTTGTGACAGTGAATGCAAATAGCCCGACTTTCCCCCGGAGAGAGACGGAGAGTGGCAGGCGGGAAAAATGCAGAGAGAGAGAGGTTTGAAAAAAAGGGAGATGAGTATGACCAGCTAGTGGCAAAGCAAATTGAGGAGAAAACCACTCCTCCTTCCTTTAGTCTCTCCCAATGACTTTTCCTTCTTCAGCTCTGCCATCAAAATATTATATCAATAATTGCTGGCAAAAATTAAACTAGTAAAACAATGAGACGGCCCTGGGGGCTGCCTTCCCCCACAAAATTAGTCTGTGCATTTTAGAAGAAGGTCACTTCCTCCTCCTTTCCCTCCCTTTCCACCCCACCCCCGGCCCCCTCCTCCCGCTTCCATCGGATCAGTGACACATTCTTCGGTGTGATAGCGCTGACCTGAGTTTGAATTTAGAGTGTTCATTAATAGGATATTATGCCATATGCTCACTGCACTGTCTTATTGTAATGTCTGGCACTGGTTTAAGAATTTGTAATTAGTGCTGATATAATGAAGGGACTGGAGGGCTAATGCTAACTGTGGTGCAAAAAAGGGATTTGCACTTTGGATTTTAAACTGGCTGGATTGGTCATCTGCTGACCCTGTGACTCGCCAAGTGCAAAATGGGAAAGGCCTTTGTCGGCGTCCCTTTTTAGCGAGAATCTCAGAGGGAGAAATCGGTCCTAGCTGGTCCGAAGGTAGTCAGATGATTTTATCTCTATGCTTAAGATATTACTCCTCCCCTCAACTCATATTCAGGAGATTTTCAGAGGACACCTCGAGAGCATCGATCTCTAACGCTGCAGATTGCAGGTTGTGTGGAGTTTTGCCCTTTTCAAACTTCACAAAACTACTTCTGTGTACGATCATGTGCAACACCATTATTGTGTATAATTATTATTATTACGATATTGTGTTTTATGTTTTACATCTACAAGTGTGTTTATACATTATTGCCTCTGTGAAGCACTTTGTGACATCTTTACTTATCCAACACGCTCTCACTTCCAACTCAATAATACAGCAGCTTGGTCAGTGGCCTTAAAGGGATAGTTTAGGACTTTTGATGTGTCATTGTATTAGGTACTTATCCCTAATCAGTGTATTACCTCCAGTAGATGACTGTCAGCTGTCCAACAGCCTGGAGAAGCATCGCCCGGCAGGAGGCAGGGCTTTGTACTGCTGAAACCATGCAAGACGTATTTGTTTTTTAAAGTTTAGGCTATGTTTTTAACATTTTTGTTGTTCACATTACCGTTACACAGCCTTTTCCTTTGGCGCTACATTCCCTCAACAGCACAATGTCCATATTGCAACACACAGGCGGAATGTAGTGCCAAAGGAAAAGGCTGTTCGCTTCATTCACATGAGTTGAAAATACTGAAGTCGGGCATTGTTACAATATTCTAAGTGCTGTACCATTGTTACAGTAGAACATTAAACTACAACATGAAGAAATGTAAGGTTTCGACTAGGGATGCACCGATACTGGTATCTGGAATCGGGCCGATACTGTTCTAATATACTCGTACTCGTTAAAGTTCGGCGATACCAAGAACCGATACCAATCAGTGTTCTCCCCAGACGGTGGAATAGCGGCGCTGCGCCGCAATACTGCTAGCTCAGGGCCACTATACTCATCTTCACATTAAGGGTGTTTATTTCCTATATCTTTAACGATATGCAACGTGACTGCATCCGTAACAGCTGTCCACCGGGACCCTTTCTTCTCATACGGGACACAATGACTAAATTACTCTGCTAATGTTAGCTGCTTTATAGCCCGGGTGGGCTGCCGCGGTCTTCTCGTAGTGAGCAACAAGTGTCCCACTCTGATACGTGCGTCTGTTTGAGAGGCTCAGATAAATGTGTCGGTCCCCTGTCTTTAGTCACAGCCTGTGAACAAACTGTGCAGCGGACCGTGGGTTGTTCGAGGTCCGACGCCACAAAACCAAGCTACTAACGAGACGGTGCCGTTTTAGGAACGAGCTCTTGCTGCTCGCTGCATGTTGTTGTGTTTGTTTCTCTGTGGAAAGCCAATGCGGGGGCGGAGCCACTATGAACTACGGGAGCCCATGAGGAGCGGCGGAGGAGCAAGAAACAGGCTCACAGCTGATCATGCAGAGATGATTCTTTTCATCAAAAAGAACCTGCCACTCACTTTCCCACAAAAACTTAGTTCAGAGACCACACCATTGCATGCTGACTGAAGTTTGAGATTTTGTTTGATTCAAATATGGACACTCTGCAATAGGTCCATCAATGTTGTGTCAATCTGAAAGCTGCAGACAGTGCAAAATAGTTAATTGATATTTTGTTTGATTAAATTGTTTGTTTGATTGTAACAAGCAGAGAAGAAAATAAAACCTGTCTTCCAATTAATTGCATTTTACCTAATAGTTTTTTGGGGGTTGTTTTGGTGGTAGTAGTATCGGCATCGGTACTCGGTATCGGCAAGTACTCAGATCTAAGTATCGGTATCGTATCGGGTTGAAAAAAAGTGGTATCGGTGCATCCCTAATTTCAACATATTTGTGTTTTGCAGAAATGTACGTCGACCTAAATAGTGCTAATTTGCAATGAGCTCTGTTTGGAGGAAAATGAAACAAGTTGACGTCAAATGTTTTTGCAGATACATTTAGAATTAAGTAAGTTAGCAGATAAGTTCATAACAACGTTTTATTTTATTTTGACTTAGTTACAGAGAGTGACATTACTCACTTTTCCAATTGTGGCTTCACATATAGAGCTCACGTGTTTTAAGTCCAAGTTTAAAGAACTTTTCTAAGCTGCATTTTGAGACATTTAAGAAGATGTGGTTTTTCACTCATGACTTTAACCAGTAGTATATAAGTCAATGATGTCCTGGCATACAGAGATACTGTTCTCCCAACACTTGTTTTCCTCACATGCTGCTGTTGCGTCCCACCAGCACTAATTTTCATTCATAATGATCTTCATGGGTGGCACTGAAGGATGAGGGTTTGAGTGGCTTTTTACTTGGCGCTGTCCCAGCATTTTCAGCCTTGATGTGTTGTCATAATTATGCTGTCCATGCTAAATACCTATTGTGTAAATGTGCAGTGCAGCTGCCAACAAAAGCAGAAAAAAATGAGGGATTTCACCATCACCAGGCAGTAAATAACTGCATACAATGTGGGTTATGCTAAAAATCTATCCTCATAGAAGGCATAATTCTGGGAGCAATGTATAGAACAAGACAATGACACAGGATGTCCTGCGTTGGCAGCTGCAAATGTAGCCATCAGAGCCCGTCAGAGCCCGCTCACAGGACTGCAGCCGGCCAACGCTGTTAATCCACACAGAGGAAACGAGTAGGATTGATGAGGCAGACGGACACACACTAACCACCACCAGTGCGGTCACAAGTGAGGCTTATTTAGTTTCTGGGCAGATACTAAAATTTAGTGTGTATTGTACGATTGTAAGCTATTGTTGCTTGCTTTTGTGCTCATCACCAGCTGATTTGAGCCTCTCCAGTCAGTGGAGCTAAGTGAATGTAAAATAAGCTGTGTTTCTATCAAGGATCAGCTGAAGGTGATTCAAGCATTAGCTCGTTCACCAGCTGCTGAGTTATAGGAAGCTCCAGCTAGCTCTCTCTTTCTCTCTACTCTAACCCACATGCATGCATTCAGGTGACCACGCACACATCTCAGGCTTGTTAGAAAGTAATCATTATCAACCCCGCTATAACATCAGACAGGTGTGGTGCGGTCGCACCTACACCAAATTCAGAACATCAGAGTCTAGCTCCAAACCACACTGTGATTAATGGCACATGTTAAGTCCACAGACCACTGTTGTTTGAGCAGCCCTCGGCGTGACTCAGCCACTTTCTTGAACACTCTGTGACGCCATCTTACAAGAGATCGCATCAGCCATCTTGGCTCTCTCTTTCTCTGTTGAAGTTTTATTGATTATTGATCAATTTGCTCACATTAATAGATTCTACTATATTGTTAAAGAGCAGTTTTCTGGGATTATTGGTGCATATGCTTTGTGGTAACTGCCGGTTGTGATGGTCGGGGCGGGGATCCATTTCCTTTAGTTCTAAATATTTTCAAATATTTACATTTAAAGTGAACCCTTCTAAAAATAAGATCTGGTTATTGGTCCCTGATTCCAAGGTGGTGCAGCATTTTATTGATTTAATTAATAATTTGATTATTGATATTACTGCCCTACCTTTGTATACCAACATTGAATAACATAAAATACCACTACATAGGCAAAGTGCAGGAATCATGTATTTATTCCCTGTGTTGTAGTATCAGCTTCACAGAATATGACATGTACTACTGTAGGATGAAGCAATGTATAAACAAGTGCATGCAGTCTCAGGTTAGTGCCTCTTCATCATGCACACTGACTGTGACTACTTGTCCATGTTCTCGTGGGTCATCATTCCAATGTAAAATAGATATACTTTCAAAAGGCCAAACTGTCTGAAAGCAGAACATTTCAGGAGTTAAATGGTTTACAGGAAGATTCTGCCTGTGGCTCGTTCTTTTCTTTTCAGTCTGTGTAGATTAACTTTACAGCACTTTACACTACAGGGATTTATGAGGTAGTGACTCTTGTAGATCAAATTGTCATCAACATTTTATCATGGCTACAGGGCTGACTTGTCAGGGGAATCTATTCAAAGCACCTGCATGTTTTTGATAAACCTGAATTATTGACATTTAGAGTTGATTGAATGATTGAATCAACAACAACTACATGTTTTGATATCGAGATGTTTTATCCTACTCCTACACAAAAAACAGGCTTAAGACAGAAAATGCATGCATGATAAAGGCAGTTTACCAAGGAAAAAATGTGAGTATAATAATAATAATATTGAACAGAAAGAAACACATGTTTTAACTTATCCATGGTTTTGCAGAAACTTACTTTGCCAATATTTATTTTGCCAATTTGGTTGTTCCATAGTATTCAAACTGTATTTGTATTATGTAACAATAAGGGAGAGAAGAAGAGTTTTACTTAGATTTACTTTATTTTACTTACAAATATTATATATGTTTTTTTGCAAAATGATCAATAATTTTTGATATTGAGATTTGACATTCAATTTTCAGATTTGATTTTTCTTTTCTTCCTTTCCTGATTCCACTCTTGAACTCCTACAATATTACAAAACAACATGCTTCAAGCTACACACTACAGGTGTTGAATTCTGAAAGCTAAGGAAGGCAAGTTCAAAAGCCCCTTATCAAAAAGATGACAACGAGGAAGTTTACGTCGCCCGGAATGGCATCATCGAGGCCCCACCCTGGAGCCAGGCCTGGGGTTGGGGCTCGCAGGCGAGTGCCTGGTGGCCGGGTCTTTGCCCACGGGACCTGGCCAGGCGCAGCCCGAATGAGCGATGTGGGCCCTCCCTCCAGTGGGCTCACCACCCGCAGGAGGGTTCAGAAGGGGCCAGTGCTTTGTGATTTGGGTGGCGGTTGTGGGCGGGGGCCCCACGACGACCCGATCCCCGGACGGTGACTCTAGCCATGGGGACATGGAATGTCACCTCGCTGGGGAGGAATGAGCCTGAGCTAGTGCGGGAGGTTGAGCGGTACCGGCTAGAGATAGTCGGGCTCACCTCCACACACAGCCTGGGCTCTGGAACCCAACTCCTCGAGAGAGGCTGTACTCTCTTCTACTCTGGAGTTGCCCGCGGTGAGAGGCGGCGAGCTGTGTGGGCTTGCTGACATTGAGTCAGAATGGACCATGTTCTCCACTTCCATTGTTGAAGCGGCTGTTCGTAGCTGTGGCCGTAAGGTCTCCGGTGCCTGTCGTGGTGGCAATCCCCGAGCCCGGTGGTGGACTATGAAAGTAAGGGATGCTGTCAAGCTGAAGAAGCAGTCCTATCGAGCCTGGCTGGCTCGGGGGACTCCTGAGGCAGCTGACGGGTACCGGCAGGCCAAGCGTAAGGCAGGTAGGGTGACCCAAAAACTCAGGTCTGGGAAAAGTTTGGGGAGGCCATGAACAGATGCCGGTGGATTCAGCACATGCTAAACTAACAGCAGCAGAGACAACGATATAGCCAACTTTCAAGCTAGGTTATATTTTAACCACATTAATAAATAAACCCAGAGGCGAAGCTGAGAAATTTAGTTACCTGTCACTTTTCCTCTGTTTTGCTAACCCTCCTCCCGACCGTGTGCATTTGTTTTCAATGAATATACATATAGGTATGTGTGTATTGTTGTAGTCTTATCTGTCATAAACTGTAACAAGAGATTACAGCGCGCGTGGTGCCACTGAGAGGAGAGGTGTGACCCCGGGTCAGATCCGCTCATGCAGGTTTAGTTTTCAGACAACAGACATTGAAGGAAGAGAGTCGGCTGTTACAGGTGCTCAAACCTTTTACATCAATAATACCTTCATAGGGAGGCCCTTTGGTGACAGATTGATCTTTTTTTTTTTAATTAACCCAGTAAAACACTTCTAAAATTCTCCATCTATTAGTCTATCAGTTTTCAAAACCTTTTAATTTAATTGGTAAAAAAGCCAAACGACAAAACAAAGCTAGATGTACAGTGTCTGTGTGTAAACATGTTGTACAGAAACAAGCCAAAACTTGATTCTTTTGAAAAGTTCCTGGCCAGAAAAAACGAGTATGGTTGAATATTCTGCTGCTCTCATGCACATGACATTGCACATAAATATTCAATAAATTAGCTGCTGCCGTTTTATAGATTGATCAGTCATCTCTGGCACACTGTGACAGGCAATGCTGGGGATGAAATATTAATGCTGACAAATTAGGGATTTCTGAGTAAATGATGTCACATTGCACGGCTTCACTCAAATTGACTCCCTGGCATGAGGGCACATTTGCCAGCGCTGTAATATACTCCCCCCGGCCTGTCCCCTTCCCTTCCCTCCTCTTGTCTCTAACCCTTTTTCTCTTCCCTCCCTCTCGCTCCTGCCTCAAAATGACATTCATTATTTTATCGTTAAGCAGGAGTCGTTCTTTTCCTGCAGCCAGGGAACTAAGAGAAAAGAAGAAAAAGCAGAGAAAATGAGGCACCAACAGGCCAGCTCGGCCAGGCTTCACGGTTGCAATTGGAGTGCTTTTCTCTGTGACCTGGGGCCCCTGTTGAAACTGGCAGTGTGTTGCTCTGTGGAAGCAGCAATGTTACAAACTCTCTGGGGAAATACAGCTACATGTATAAGGCACAACCTACTGGGTCAGGACGGCAGGAAAGGGATTGTCTGTCAGAGTCTCTGTGAGGATTTCGACCAGCTCCAATCACAGACGACCAGAATCTCATCGCCGCTCACTCACAGATATATGGAGATTGTTTGCAGCAAACATAAATTAAACTGGACTTTTTTATGAATACAGAGATTGCACTTAAATATACATATGAATTGTGCTATGCTGTGTTAGTTCTGGGAGTAAAAAATAAACTGGACATGAGACGTACGGTTCAAGTATTCCACATAACTATAAAATCATGAAAATTACTAATCAACTCAACCTGATTGCAGAACATAAAACGACATAAAATAAAACCACAGAACAACAGAAAATACTCAACAAGCAACAAGAACTACGAAAAAGAGGGCCATTAAAACAACATTGTGAGTGTCAAATTCTAATTCAGTAACTTTAAAGGCAGACAGGTGCTATAGCTGTACGTTTGTATTCTTAGCATTATGTTTAAGTGTTTTAACTGTTGCTGCAGAGCCACTGTTACTTTAGTTGATACAACTGTGCACTTGTGTGAGGTTACCTTCATTAGATTGTCCCACTCACATTTTAAACGTGTCTCTACGTCCCAAGAGTTAAAATATACAAAAAAAAATGCCACACAGTTATGCTTTTCTTTAATGACTTTTTGTTGTTTCTTTTATAGAATAAAGTGAAGGATGAAGTGAAGAGTCTGAGGAATAAAACAGCTCCATAGTCTGGTGGTAGCAGATACTTCTGTATCTTTTGCCAATTGGCAGCAGGGTGAACAGGCCGTGGCTGGGCTGGGCGTTATCTGATGATCTCAGTATTATTTTCTACAAAGTTTTATTTTATTTGCATGTTATGTAACACTGTTGAATGAGACATACAGCCCACCTTCACATTTACTAATTCACATTTACTAATGTGCAGCTTCTATAATTTAACCTTATAGTTTTCCAAACAACAAAGAAAAGGGCCCTGCTCAGCAATAAGTCTTAGCTCATCTGCTGCTAGTCAGCCTGTAATGAATGAGGCCTGTGTCTCAGATCAATACTATCTGCGAGGAATCACCAGCAGGCCGGACAGCCACACATGGGCTGCTCACTGCTTTTTGTGGGTTTTGTCAGTATTACATGTAAACCTGGTTGGGGTGGTCCCGTGTTAAATAGATGTTGACAATTCAGAAAAAATGTAGTGAAGATTTGACAGCTTTTAATGCAGATCTAAAAATATGTCACTATGCTGACAGCCAGTTTCTCCAGTTTTCCAGTTTGCATATTCAATTTTATCAAAACATTTAGCTGCTCTAAATAGATTCCCCTGACAAGTCAGCCCTGTAGCCATGATAAAATTTTGATGATTAACAGTTGGACAATCAGACCTACAAGAGTCATTACCTCATAAGTCCTTGTGGTGTAAATTACTGTAAATTTAATCAACACAGATTGAAAAGAATAGAAAGAGCCATAGGTAACTTTAAATGCAGACATGTGCTATAGCTGTACTTTTGTATTATAATCATTATGTTTAAGTGTTGTTGTTGTTGCTGTTGCTGCAGACACTGTTATTCCCCTTTGATTAGTTGATTCGATTTTATAAGTTGACCAATTGGGATAAAATATTGAAAAATAAGAGTTTTGCTAAACCACTTACATGCTCACTTTTGTAAGGCTGAGGGGATGATGGTGGAGATACAGGCCATAAGGCTGCCAAGCCAGTAACTGTAGTCTTGGAATGTGCGTCAATATTTATTACACCACTGGATATTTCTGATGTGGGACTCTTGTAAGTGTGACATTGTGTAATTTAGTGGGACCTCAGCACACATCCAACCATGTTTGTGGCAACTAAACCAGGTATTTTAGTGTGATCTTTTCCAAACGTCAAGCAAGTTGTTATTTTGTGCATAAACCTAACCTGACGATTAGAATAGTGTTGCCACAACACAAAACTAAAAGTTCCTTCTGTTTTTTTTTTTTTTGCCAGATGGCAGCAGGGTAAACAGGCTGTAGGTGGAGTGGGTGTTGTCTTTTAGTATCCTTTATGATCCGTGCATGATCCTAAAATGTGTTGAGCTCATCCTGCAGCGATGCCCTCATACATGTTGGGGACACTCCTGCTATGCTCCTGTGATGTGCTGGATTGCCTGCCACATATCTGTAGTGATGTTGGTGTTGAGGTCCATCTCATGTCTCTGCTAATGTCTCCTCTTTGACTCCCTGATGTTAGCTTTCAGTCTCGCTCTTGGCAGTGTTGTATGATTCCTTGTGACCTGACCAGAAAGCAGCTTATTTGGCACTCCATTCATCCAGTCCTTCTGGTTGGGGAATGATGTTACTGTCTTTGTCATCACCACGTCATCAACATATTCGCTGATATATAATGTAAGATGTATATTCCACAACATGGTTGTTGTTATTCTAACTGGCAGCCTCTCTGAACATTCTGTGTACTGGAGAGGAATAGTGTGTGAAGATTTTCTGTGGTATTTGTGTCCGGTGTGTGTCCTTTGACCCGGCTCCGGCTTCTACCAACGATTCCCACCTCAAAAACGTCAGAAGAAGGAAAAAAGAAAAGGGGAAACTGTCTATGGTCCATCTATCAGACCTGGTGATGAATAGAAATGGAATACCCTCCCCTCTCGCCTCGATCTCTCAACACCCACTTCTCTCTCTCCTCCCTGTTCTTAATGCAATCACTTGGCTTCACCGCTGCTGTCTTTTTCCCTTCTTTTTTGATGCCAGCCCGTTTTTGTAAGCAAATTACTCCGTCAGAACCCGGCGGCGCCTGTCCATCATGCTGAAAGAGGAGGTGGAATGTCGCTCAGACAGCTGACTGACAAGAAGGCACGCATGGGGAAAAACAAGATGAGGTGGTGGATGTATGGAGCGAGGAATGGAGAACCAAGGGAGGAAGAGGAGAGGGAAGAAAGGGAAGGACATATGATGTAGAGGGCAAGGGCAGGAAAGATAAGAAACAAGTTGAAGTGAAAGGGGGGGAAAGGAGGAGAAAAAAGTGGGTCTCCTTTTTTGTGGAGTGTCCCCTGGGTGTAGCAGTATCAAGTCAATCTGGGGGGCTAATTCGTGTCAGAGTTTGAATCCTATCTCCTTGAGAGGCCAGCAGAAGGTTGATAAAAACTGAAGTGGAATTGAAGTTGGATCCACAGGAGGATAGGGGGCACAACAATGGGGTGGGGGGTTGTGGGGTGAGCAGTCTGCTCCCCACTCTGATGCTCTCCCTATCTACTCCCAATAACGCTGACCTTGCCCAAAGTGTCTCTGCCATTCACACTGCAACTTCCTCACTGTTCTTTAAGGAAAAGTTCAGGTCTTCTTTGCAGAGTTGCGACAGTTAAATTCTATCATTTATGATAACACTGTACTCATTATAGTAATTGTTGAGATCACAAAGATGATGACATTCATATAACAAAGTCTGACAGGAAAAGAAGTAAGTGTGGTTAGACCAACGTTACAAATTCAAGACGATTTAAAACCCAAATCTAGATGGTATTCCCTCACAAGAACCACTGTGATATTTTGGACAGTTACAAAAAAGTAAGCAACATTATGGCTTCTATTCTTCACTTGGAACACATGAAAAACACTAAAATCATAAGCACTAGGACATAATCAGAGTGTGTTTGAAGATAAAAGGGCTATCCCATTTTGTCTGCTCTCAAAGACAGAACCTCTCCTCAACCGGCCGGTCAGAGTCTTATTATGATGAAATGCTGGACTTAGTAAGGGGTGAGCTATAATATGAATAATTCAGTCGCATGATTTAACAATGAGTTGGAGTGAATGACATTATTCGGTGAAACAAGAGAGTTCTCGCAACCTGCACAGGGTGGACTGTAACACTGTCAATGACATCTCACTGGGTAGAGGATTTTTGTCAAAATCTGACTTTTGGACACCCTTGCAACAGACCAACCATATCATCAGAATAAAAGTTGGAAACTTACTTTTCTGCAAACCATGGATATGTTGAAACTTTTCTTCGAGAACCAAGTGGTTAAGATTAAGAACAGACCATGTTTTTGCTTAAAGGACCTGCTTATTATCCTGCAATGTGAACATGGTTTTGACACATTTTGTGTCTCCAAAATGTCAACATGATATATAGTCTATGTCATGACATGTTCAAATATGAACCTATCAGTGGTTTGCACAAACATTAACAGCCAACATTTTATCATGGTGAGTGGGCTGAACAAATTTATTTGCAAAGCTCTAAAAGAAGCATGAAGCACCTGGAACATCCAGTTCTTACGGTGCAGGGAAAAGTACATCTGACGGTTCACTCAAACAATCCAACATTTCCCAGTACTGAATCATCAAAGTAAGAAGGGCTTCACCTTCACTGTCATGAACCTTCCTCTCTCACTGAATACTCATTTAAAACAGTATGTATTGTCTTTTAAATCTGAAGTAGAACCATCAAGCTAGACAATAACATTGCTAGTGTCTAAACAGGAGCTCAGTGCCTGTGGCCCTCACCAAGGCAAATGATCATCTGGTATGAAACTTTGACACTGTACCACTGGTATTGAAGTGAAGTATGAAATGACCACATAACTTACCTCTGTTTGTGTCCTATGAGGAGCTGAAGAGAACAGTGACTTATTTTTACTTACTGACGTATCTTAGTTGTCTGGTGACACTCAAGAGGGTTTCGAGATTACAATGCGAGCTGAGCTCACATGAAAGCAGTTAAATTATAGATTTGTTGGGGTCCCAAATTATTTTTTTTTTGTTAAAACATTACCCCCAAGAATATTTGAATCACAAATTGTGTAGTTTTCAGTGTAATGAGTATTTGTTTTTTTTTAATTAATCATATAAATAGGTTAAAAGAAACCTGTTTTCCAGAGGAACTTTGCACCATATATTCTCTCTTGAATGAGAGTGACAATGTGACAAAAAGTGACATTGATTTTCATATTTAAACTAAATAACTGTTGTTGTGATCTACTTGACACAATTGTTACAAGTGGGCTGCTGCGTGAGTGTGAAAGTGGTGGACTAGGACCATGTTATAAAGTGAAGACACTATTAACAGTTAATCCCAGACTGCCGTACAATTTTAAGAGTTATTTCATTAAACACAACAAACTTTGTGAAACAGCTACAACAAATTTTAAGTTATTGGTGCAGCATTAAAAACAGTACAATATGTTCCTGTCCTAGTAAGAGTATCAGTTTTTCTCCTCATTGCCTTGACTGTTTTTCTGTTTGCATCCAGAAATGTGTCTTAGCTTCAGCAGCTGAGCACACTGTTTCAAATGGTTTCATCATTCTCACCAGATTTATTTATCAACACCTATCTATTTTGCATCAACACATTTTACTTACAAATGCTGTAAATGGGAACTAATGTAGATAACGATATAGATATTTTATAATATATAAAAACGCTCATCATTCAGACAAACTTTATAAACTTTGTGAAAGGCTGTCTACAACACATCCTTAACTATTTGGGCTTACTTGTTACTTCGGAAAGTTATACATGAATATATTTCTTTCTTTGTGTAAAAAACATGGATCTATCTGTCCAAGGGATGTAGGTTTATATTTGCATATAGAGCAGGGAAGTGAGATCCAATCACAAGAGGTCACTCAAGATTCATGTTGAGATGCATTTAAGGTATGGAATTGACCCGTTCCGCTATTATTCAATTTTCTTATATCTCCGACCTTAACATTAGTTTGGGTTAATGTTAATTTTTTAGAGACCCCCATTAAGCTCAGATTATAACCATGCTCTCAAATGTGGCCTTTCGGAAAAGGCATTGCCAATTGCTTTCGGATGTAGTTGGACAATATATCTTACAATAGGTTTGTTTGAAGCAACAGATATTACATTTTGTTTTAGCACTGTGCTCTGGTGAACACAGTTTATGCAGTTTATCGTGTTAGCATGTTTAATTATAATCAGCATCTGCAAACAGGTTCAAGCTTCCCAAAGAACTGCAGGTGATGGCTTTGTTCCAGATGTTATTCCACAAACTTTACCCTTCCTTCCTTTTGCTTCCTTCCCCTTATCCCTAAATAAACCTCCACCCTGACACTCCTCTCAATCCTGAGCTGTATTAATAGTAAATTCCACCTACAAATCACCAAAAGATAGCAGAAAATTAAGCACTTAAATTTAAGATCAGACACACATGCAAGACCCGTAAATGATAGTGATAGGAGGGGTGTATGGGACCATTTTAATGCAATTTATGCATTTTTTCACAGGCTTTGAAGAAAACTGGCATTCATCTGTGGTTTCTTGCTCATAGTGCTCTAGTGCCAAAACTGCATTTTCTAAAAAGCTTTGGGGACGCTGTAGTGTTTGAGGAGGTGGTGAAAAAGAAAAAGCAAACAATTTAAAAAAACTGTAGGCGGAAACGGGCGTGGCCTATATGACGAGACTCAGCACAATTCACTCAACGCGTGGATGTAAGGTTTTTGAATGTGTGACAAAGTATATGGGAGTTATAAGCCAAAACGCACTTCCCTTCCCTTGTTCAGGCAGTGAAAAATGCGATCATTTGGGACAAAGAAAAGTAAAAACAAATAATAAATAATCATTTGAAAAACAATAGGGACGTCGCAGGTCGAGACCTGCTTGGGCCCTAAAAATTTAAACATGGTGAGAAGAAGAAATTAAGGTCAGTAGGGCACTGTCCAGACAGATCTAAATCTTTGACCTTTTGCAGCTCTCAAACATGGCTCAACTTATTAAGTTATACTGCCACTTTCATAGACTCAAATAGAACCCCCACCCCAAGCCACAGATACACACTTTGATTAGCGCTGTCTCATCCCTGTTCCCAGTACAGAAAGCCCTCCCACACACACTTTAAGAGCTGAACACCAAAGCTCACAACAATTACAATCCCAGTGTTACCGGAGGAGCATTTGTATTGTCAAAACCCTTTCCTAAAATTACGTAATGCTAATACCTCTGTAGTATTCTGCTATTTCCTTTTCAATTTGTTTCGCTGCAGATGGGAAAATGTGTGAAAATATCAGTCACATGTTTTTCTTATTAATAAGGGCAGATTAAGAGATTTGCTATTTGACGCTCAAGCCCACAACTGTGAAAACAGCAGGCAGGAAAAGCAACTTCTTTTTTCCCCTCTGGAACAGCCCCCACTTAGAATACATGAATACAGATCTGTGTGAGTGGGCATATTTATGAGCGATAAATGTGTTTTTCGGGTGTGTGTGAGTGCATATCTATATGCGTTTTAGGATTAAAATGGATATGAGTCAGTATTACAAGACTCATGCCAATTGTAGTAATTTTTTTTCTGATTTGCCTCCAGTTTGTGTTGATTTTTTGGATGTTGTGATCAATGTCACAGCATAGACGAATCTACAAGGAAGTCTCTTGGAAGAATACTGATCTTTCTATTGCAAGTTTATCTGTGAAGAACAGCAGCTGTCTGGCCTCTGTCAACACTGTCAAATGCTAAAAACACACAACCTGCTTGTCTCTCAGTGACCTTTGAACTTCTGTGCGGTACAAATGCCTTCAGCTGCCAATGTCACAGCCAAGGCTGGCAGCACCGGCTTTGTCCTGGACGTCATCCTCCCTCCGCTGCCCATAGCAACCCCACCACAACAACCCCCACACCACTACTAACCCAACAAAGCCAGACAAATGATTTCGATTTGTCCTGTGCAGTCCACGGAAGAAGTTATCGATACAATCCGCCCAATGATGTCAAGGATTTGTCAGCAAAGCTTATGAATGACAAAAACAGCCCACCTCCTTGCACCCCCCACCCCTAACCCAAAAACACCTCTACTGCAGGCCAAGGAGATTGAGAGGAAACTTTATTGATTTCTTCTCCCTGCATCCTCACCCTCACCTTATTAAATAGAAGCTCAAGCTACAAAGGCCAGAGCAGCAGCTTTTGTGTGCTAAAATGTGGCTAAAAGCTTTCTGGAAGGTTGAGAGAAGGGATTGAATTGGATATTGCATCTAATGCTGCCTCCAGCAGATGGGCTTTACAGCTGACTGAAGGAAAGGAGCTGTGTTTGGCTAGCAAGTTGGCAGGATGGTTGTTTGACTGACTGGCTGACATCTCTGCATCCCCTCTTTCCTTAAACTTGGGGTGTTTGTGAAAAAGATCAGTGAGATGGTGGGTAAATAGATCAACTTTGTGCTGCTGACAGAAGAGGGTGTTGGAAGGGTAGTGGGCTGAACTGATGCCATTGAGAGGCAGCCTAACAGAAGGATGTGATGCCAAAGATGGTATGTCTGGCTGGGAGTGGACGTGCTAAATAAGGGCTGCAGAAGGGTCCGGAAAGGGAGAACAAATAGCAAGTGAATGCCAAAAGTGGACATGAGAGTGATCAAAGAGAAGGGCAATACATTGGTGCACAAAAGCGCAAATATTATTTAAGGAGTTTTTGTGAGACAAATAAATTGCTTGTCTGATCAACACCATCTAAAGCTCCTTCCCTAATGGGAATTTTTTGGGTGAGGGCTGCATCCAACAATTTTTGTAACTTTTCTAAAAAATCAACAATCCATCCCACATTATGCCGTGATTGGATATGAGATCAGATATGCAGACATGTCAGTTGTGATTCAGGTCTGTATGTTTATTCAAAAGACGCTTATCTGGACGTCTCTAGTAGTGGTGCATCACTCCAGTCTTGTAAATGAGACATACTGGTTTTTAACTACTCGCTGCAAGAATGAACATGTAAGGGTCTATGCATACTTGATTAAAAGCTCTGTTTCGATGTCCACTTTTTTTCGTTTTACAGCACGCCATGTGAAATTCCCTTTCACTGCTCATATGGTAGGGATGCACGATTATGGCCAAAATGATTATCACGATTATTTTTATCAATATTGAAATCACGATTATTAATCACGATTATTCATTAAGTTGTAAAACATATCTTTTTATTGCACTTTCTTTTTTAAACAAACCGTATGTGAACAATCATAAAGTGCAAACAAATGAAAAAAATGAAGCCTATGGAACAGGAACATACTACAGCGTGAAAAGTTAGCCCTCTTTTCCCCCCAACTCGCCTGACATTCCCTGCAGCGTTTAAATGGACTACTCTCTATTTCACGCACACACACACACTTACACGCACACACACTTTTACACTCATACACACACACGGAGCTTCGGGCGTTTGTAATTACACGTGGTGCCGGCAACCGTGGCGTAATTCATTCATATCGCTATTTTACACATCTTTCAGTTACTCACCAAACTTCTGCCAACATCATAGCGAACGACGTGGTACTATAGCGGGGAGCTATTGCAACAATACAAATACCCAACTTTTTAGATGTTAATATCGAGACGATCATCTTAATTTAATCGTAGCAGCCAAAATCATGATCGTGATTAAAATTCGATTAATTGTGCAGCCCTATCATATGGCGTGCATTAAATGCAGAGAACTAGTTTCACTACATTGTACGTTTTATCATTGTATGTGATTAATACATACTCTTCTTCTCATTCTTTTTCTTCACCTGAACTGAAGGAAACAAAATACCCCTCAATAGGCAAAGTGCAGGAGTATATATATTCACTGGTATTTGAATTTAGATAATTTGAAATCAAATTTTGGCAGTTTCACAGAATTTGAAAAAACAAAACAAAACTGTAACTTGTCCATATTCATCTGTGCCATCATTATCCAGGAATTCCACTGGTTGCATGTACGTTGCGGAACGGCTCGTGTACGCCCTTGTATATGGATAATCGTATCACAGGGGCTCGTGATATATTGCCATATCGACATAAGTTCTCACCTCGACTGGCTGTAATGCCAAGCTTTTCACCCCACCTCTGAATGTTGACTGGAACTTGTAGAATCCCTTTTGCCATTACAAGTGGTCACATCACATGTAGTAGGAACTAGTTAATAGGGACTTTAAGCAGTGATGATAGAGGTACAGCTACAGCATCTTCCAAATATTCCAACATGGTGGGGGGAAAAAAATCACTAAGCAAGATTTAACATTTTACAATAGTTACTTTGTAACTACCTTCCAAAATTCTTTGATGTACTCTTTGATGTACTGTATGAGATTTGATACATTCCACCACCAAATTCTCCTCTCCACTCTGACAGAACTTGGCATCGCTGACTCTGCTCTAACCTGGTTCACATCATAGCTGACAAATCGCACCTTTCAGGTCACATGGAATGGCTCCTTGTCCAAACCCTGCTTTCTAGAAACTGGTGTCCCTCAAGACTCAGTATTAGGACCACTTCTGCTTTCAATATACAATAGATCACTAGGCTTTGCAATCACATCATATGCAATCTCTTACCACTGTTATGCAGACAACACCCAACTGTTCCTCTCTTTCCCCCATCCTCCGATACCACAAAAGCATCTGCTAAATGTCATAAATGTAAATGTATTCCTGAGTACGGCAATTCAGGCGCTCCTCGTAGTAGACCGTTCTACAACGTCCATAACGTCATAGCCATCCCTTTAACCACCTCTGCTTAAAGTCCCAATTGTGATGCAGATTTAGACCTTGGTTCTGCAAGGAGCAGACAGAGAGCATCATGTGTTGTCATGATTACAGGCAGCAAAAGAAGATGTCAAGCTGGGTCTACTTTTTTGTTAATCTCTTGTTAGTCCCCCAAATGTATGGTAGGGCAATCCTAAATTGCTTGGGTCCCACTTTAAACAGACCATCAAGTAATTTATAATTTTATCAACAGCAGTCAGAGAAGTAAACCTTCTCTCCTGTGACATCTATATAACCTTTACATTAGAAAAGAGTAGAGTTCCAAAATAGAGTTCAGAGTTGGAAATCTTGAAAGTTCAGGACCTGGCCAAGTCATTTTTGAGTAATTGGTATTGAACAACCTTCCCTCTAACGCACCTTTAACCTTCAACACAGTGGGATCCAAAACCTTGAAAATAGGGGAGAACATATGCATTCAGGGCGTACATTTGTGCCCTAACTCACCAGCCCCCCACTTGGCCTTGTCCTCTCTGCATCGCAAGAGAACACATAAGGACTCCCATCTTCTGAAATAAGCTCTTTGGCAAATATAGTGCTGATTAAAACAAACAGGCCAGTGAGCCCTACTGCTGGGGAGGTCAGGCCAAACAGGACTGGTGCAGCAGGAGGCCTGGAGATGGCATGAACATGACTGCACAAAGAGCAGAGCAGAGACAAATGCCTTATTTCCACTGCATGGAATGGCTCTATTGGCTCACACTGCATGAAAAGTGGGATTTTCGTCCCCGTAAACGCCCGAAAATCTCCCTAATTTTCCGCAGTTAACGACAATTTACAGCCTGCAAACACCGCGTTCACTGTGCCACAAATTGTCGGAAACGAACCATGACGTATGTGGAGCTCCCGGAGGTGCTCTAATTTGCATATGAATAGCAGCGAATCCACGCCTGGTCAGAGAATGTGTGGGCTGGCTTGAATTTCCTCACTCAGTATTGGATGAAACCACTACTTTTAAACACGAAAAATCCCTCGTGATTGGCAGATCTGTCAGATCTGTCACTATTGGCCACCCTGGGTCATTATAAATGTAACCCCCACCCCAATGTATATATATTTTTATATATATATGTATATATATATATATATATATATATATATATATATAGTTTATTTATATATTTATTTATTTATTTATTTATTTATTTATTTATTATCTATTTATGATATCATCAAAGACATGAATGAATTTATTGAGGAAAGGAAAATGCCAGGAAGGTACTGTTTATTCAAAGAAAGAGCTTTATTAACACAAACACACCACAACTATGTACAAAGCATAATCTGCCCACACAACAACGGGAAGCTCACTAGAAGCCCAAAATCCTGCAGCACCGTGAAGTGTCTGTCTGCCGCCTCGGAGCTGGAGGTAACTGCCGGCCTTCTGTCTGAATTCGGTCCATTTTGCAGACGTCTGTGGTGCGTCGCTCTGTACTTTGGAATCACCTCTATAATCTCGACTGTAGCACGGCACAGAGCTCGGTGAGCTCCCGGCTCCATCCAGACACCCCGACGTCTTCCTCCTCAGACATCAGGTCCATGGCGGCGCACTTCCAAAGGTCCACCTCATCCTCAGCTAGCACTCTGTCTCGCTTCCAGCAGCTGTAAAAACAATCAATAAGGACGATCAGTACTGCGCGATGCACTGCGTATGGACACAACACATCTATTAATGCACCCGAATAATAGTCACATTGACCAAAAACGGATCTAACAAGTCTTACCCTCTTTCTTCTCGATCGACTCCGAGCTGAACTCTTCACAGCTTCAGCCTGCGATGGAAGATCTGGTTGTTTGTACCTGAAGCTCCTGCGTAACGTTACTATCTTACAGGCAGCTGGAAAACAATTAAATGAGAGTGGTATGAATAAAGAAAACGTAAGTCACAGTAAAATTAAACAAGGAAGGAGAAAACAGTAAACGTTACTTACACACGATGGCGTCATTATCGGCATCATGTAAATCTGGACTTGCAGACATAGCTCCGAGCTAATAGGAGGTCACAGCCTCGTTATGAGGCGAGGTTAGTCTGTGAAAACAAAATGCTCACAGCGATAAACCTCCGTGTCCCTCTGCGGCAGCGAAGCGCCCTTCTTTGGCGTCACTCTCCGTGGCGACCCGGCAAAGCTCCTCCCGTCAGCGCAGGCCTCCTCTCGACAATGGCCGGGCCGCTAGCCTAGCTCCTGCTAGCCTAGCTCCTGCTAGCCTAGCTTAGCTCCGGCTAGCTAGCTTAGCCGAACTTGCTTCGTGTCCAATAAAACACAAACACTTCGACTGCGATGGAGAGTCCAGCTCACACACTCACAGCACGTCGTCCGACAACAGTTCACAGTCCGTTAGTGATAAAACACGACACTGACGGACACACACAGCCCACTGTTAGCTGCTCGACGCCATTAACTCTCCGCTCCTTCTTCCTCGTCACTCACGCTCCGGTCAACCCGGAAGTGTATAAACTCTCACAGGTCATGAACTCTCACACATAATAAGAATTACTTTAACTTCTTTTAAACATTCAGAACCCATGAAATTATATTTAAATGTCACACATTTTAAACAGAAATTATTTATACATTTCAATTTCTTATTTATCTCAAAATATGTCATGCAAATTTTAACTTCTTAACAACTGGCGTTTTATCTTTAACTTGGTCTCAGGAGAGAGAAAAAAAAGAATAAATAATCTTTTTACATAACATTGGCCATTGCTAATGACATACACAGTAATTAATCTAGCATACTTTAATTAAATAAATCAATTCAAGCTAAAATTTAAGAGTCTATAATTAGACTATACTGAGCCTCATCTATTTATACCAGAGATTTTCTTACAATGAAGTTAATACCTTTTAGAAAAATGTCACCTGAGGTAAAACTCCCCCTGCTACCCTGATTTGCATTTGTATAGCTCACAGCATTTTCATTTACATGTTAAAGCCTCCCCTAGAATCAGGGGGAGGGGGGTCATGGGGGGACAACTGCCAAGCAAGGCCCACGTCAATTTCCGACAATTTACGTCAGTTTTCGGTGTTGCCTGCAAATTGCCGTGAATTGTCGCAAACCTGAAATTCCACGACAATTTACAGTGCCGCATACTGACGAAAATCCCACTTTTCATGCAGTGTCACTCGGAAATGTTCTTTGTTGTTTCTCCATTGTAAAAATGTGTATATAGTACCTTGTGTTTTTATATTTTGTATCACCAGGATTGAGGTTCCAAGTGAGCTGAGCCGATACTGAAAATATATTTAAAAAACTGCAAATTTTGGCACTTATGTAAGCTGATTAGAGAAGCCAAACAGCGCATGAGTGGAGGATGCAGGCAATCTAGAGATTCAGTCTTGTCTATTTTTTGCGCCTATCATAACAGTGTTGCACTACAGCTTCAATGTGAATATCTCTAGAATTTTGAGATATGAACGATACTGAACAGGTGAAGGGCAGAAATGTTTCCGATCCACTTTCTCTCCCTCTCTGTATCTCTTCCTTCAATGAGGGTAAAGGAAAATAACTTCATCATCTTTACTGATAACTATCAAAGGCGCAGCAGCACTGTCTCTGGGACCAAACACACGAATGTGAGCTGCAGCAGTTCAACAACGCAGTTGTCATATGCTGCTCATGTAGGATATGTGGCCCAGCAAACGTAAAGCTTCCTGTCAGAGGTGTCAGCAGTAAGGGATAGAATACACTGCCAGTTCTGAGTATGATTTTTTTAACTGCCTCTATTTTTTCTGTTTCAAAAATGTTCTCCCCGATACCATGAAGGAGCCGACAGCATTTGTAGATTGCATGCAATACACACAAACATTCTTTCAACTACAGTGTATTGGGGGGAGATATATATCTTAATCAAAGCAAAACCAACACAACTATCACAGTAATGTGGGGGAAAATTGGAATAAAATAATTCAACAGGACATTTGCATGACAAATAAGAAGATTATATACACTGATGTGACGGTGAAATATGGTCCAAAACTGAAAAAAAAAAAAAACTAGTTTTAAGTTGATTTGTCATACTCAGCTTGTTATCTTTTAGTTTTTCCTGCCAAAGGTTTTGTGCTACCTGCCTTTATCCCGACCATATAGGTTGAATGTGCAGCGTATTACAACACATATTTACTCTTAAACTGCAGTCCAGAATGGATGTAGTAATAAAGTACAGCATCAGTGTCAGGTGATGGAGGTGATGAGATGCTAGAAAGTTCCCATAGGGAGGTGGACATTAGGACAGATGCATCAAACAAATATTCACCCGAAACTAAACAAAAAATTAATTGCGAGTAATTTGAACCTATTTAACATAAAGATGTTGATGAAGGTTCTCAGTCATCCAGGTCATGGTAATTCAATTCAATTCAATTCAATTCAAAAATGCTTTATTGGCATGAATGTAACAGAGACAGTGTTGCCAAAGAGAATAGGGGCGTGGTTGATAGTCATACGTAGTTATTACCATCGTAACCAGACTGCTGTTCTACCATGATCAATATCCCTACTATGGAATAGCGATAGCATCAATACTAACAAGAAAACAAAACAAACAAAAGTTATATTGTTGTTGTTGTGTATTAGGAGCTGCAGATTTTATTCATGGACAAACTTTAACCTGCACTGTACATTTACTGCTACTAGTGCTCCACCTGCCCCAGTCAACAATACCTGTCCTGTCTGAACATAGTCACTGTAGTTGTCTCTCCATCTCTTGCTCAACTAACATGCTACGCACTTCCCAGTTTCTTACAGGAGCCATGCTACTTTTATAACCACTATTGGTAGATGACACATAACACCAGATGATAACATAGTATATAATATAATATAATGTAATATAATATAATATAATAATATAAGCCCTCAAAATGTGCTTCATTGGATGGAAGCATAATAAATCCTTGCATCTCACTAGGGCCTTCACACTGTTGGTACCTAACAAGGCAGGTATGTATTACTGAAAGTAATGAATAAGAAAGTATGAATAATTTAACAGTAGAAGTGCTAATGTTCTGAACTACTTGAACTGCTGTGTCCAAAATCTTCATGACCAATCTGACTTCTGTGGCCAAAATGAATAAACAAGATAACATTTTCTTTGCATTTTGTGTAATTGATATCATACTCATACTAAAAACAAAATGAAAATACAGTCACCTTTCAGAAACAAGCAGCATTGTAAAGTTATAGCACATATACAATTGAAAACAAAATTACTGTCGTGACCATTGTAGTGTTGATTAAGAAGAGACTTTTAAACATAAAAACATTCAAAGATTGGGTCAACATGGAAGTGATTTGAGCAGAAACCTATACATTTTAATTACTGAGCTCTTTTCTTGACAGCTAATATTGTGTGCACAACAGTGTGCCAGAGAGATGAACCTGGATTCTCTGGTGGGGAGTGAGAAGGGTGTCTTTTCTCAGTGTATTCAATGGTTTTAGTGTCAGCTTGAAGGAGCCAAGAATCCTGCCAACACTAAGTAACTGATCTACAGGCATTTGTGAGCATGTGAAATCTTCCTCCATGTTCTCATTCTGCCCTAATTCAATTAGGCCTTTCCAAACAAGACTGGGACCACAGATTCTTTCGGGGTTTTTTTTTCTTTCATTTTTTTTTTTTTTCTGAAGAGGAGCATCAGACAGTTGCCGAGGTGTCAGAACCAAACTTTAACCTCATCACTTCAGCCTCTCCACATCTTCTCTACACGCTAACACCCTGATAAGGATCAGATGCTGCAGCGGTCAGCCAGGATCCCATGACATCAGCCAGGCCAAAGAATGAACTGAGCAGCTCTGCTGCACTCAGGAGAAACCAATGTTATTGGTTGTCTTTTATCCATGTTAATGATGTTATTCTCATATGTCACCATCAAGACTGGCACAGAGTCACGGTGGCTACACTGGTGGGGTGTTGAAGGCTGAGTGTTCAGTGTGTCACAAGCAGACAAAATGTCAAAAACAAAACAGAAGAGAAAGATTTAGACAATTCTTCATATACCAAAAGACAAACAGCAAGGAAGTGAGTAAGTAATGTGTGAATCTTTCATACCAGAGGAGATAGAAAGCAATTTCTCTGAAACAAAACAATAATTTTCCATATCCACATAAGTATACAAACAAATTATTCAAATCAAATGCAGCTTGATGGCATGATTTGGACTTGCTGTATGTGTTTTTTCTGTGCTTGGTGTGGGTTTTCTTCCTGTGTTTCAGAGGTACATTTCAGAGGGCGGGCGTGGTTCCCCGGGAGGGCCGGAGCTCCTGTCTCACACACCTACAACGCATCTAATCAGCAGCTCCAGCTTAAAAACCTTGGTCTGCTCCACTCTTGTTGGCAGTTTTTGACACAAGGTGGTGGCTGAATCCCTTGTGTCCTTTCTTCTGTCGTTTACCTTCATGTGTTTCTGCTCTCCTGCTGACCTAATCGTGTTTTTCCTCAACCTCACTAGTGTTGATTTACTCTGAACCTCATCTCCACCAGCAACGCTGCCATCCAGCTTCCCGCACCTCTGTCACCAGCCGCGACTACACCAAGGACCTTCGGTGTCTCACTTCCCCTATCACAGCAGACGCCACCGTGAGTGCTACCAAACCAGCTGACCCCCAGGCTACGTCCACACCTGTGTCTCCTCGTCAAGCGCTACATGAATTCATAATGCATGCATATAACTGGATGTTATAGTCAAACAGCTTGTATAGCATGAATGAAACAGCAGATATGACATTTAAGTGTGTGGTTACAGGAACAGCAAACCAAATGACCAGTACAACTTCACTATGTTATGTAAATCAGAAGGATTTTTCTGGCTTAACCTGAAAGTGATTGACAAGGAAGAAGGTTCTAACGGACTGATTTATTTTATGTAATAACTTTGGTTTACCAGCTGAGAACACATGTAAAGATGCTGCTCTTGCAAAATGCATGAATGATTTATCTTGAATGAAGCTCTTTCAACGTATAAAACCATTGTAATAAACACAGAATCAGGTTGTATGTTTGTAAAAAAAACAAAACAAAACAAAAAACAAGCTGAGTTAACATGAGTGTGAAACTTCATGAGTCGGATGTAATGGTTACTATAGGCTGAAATGGTCTTTGTCAAGTCAAGGACTGTAGGCTGTGTGATAGTGAGTCTCAGCAGTAATCCCCACCGGGAGTGACATCCAGAGGAATAGCTACAAAATGCTGGAAGCCCCTCTGACCTTAGCTGACACCTTCTGTTGACCTTGGTTTGACTTTAGAGTGAGGTCCCTGAGCTTTCTAACAGAAGCCCAGCTCCATAACGCACATTCTCTCATCCATTTCTCTCTCTTTCATCTCACTCTGCTTTCCCCATTAAATAGCCTCCCCACTTCATATTTACAGAGGCTTACAAACGGGGCCAGGGCGCATGGCTGCTGCTCCTCGGATACCCAATCTGTCTGCCACTTATCTGAGGGATTACTGCGGTGAGGGCCAGCTACCGCAGATTAGAGACAAAGGCCAAATTAAAACAGGGCCTATCAACAAACACCGGGACATGATGACAGGGAGGTGATCCAATTACACTGATAACCCACCGATCCCTGTGTGCTGCAGGAGACACTGGAACAAACAGAGGTAAACAGATATACACTCACACCCACCAGCACATGTCGATAAAGATGCATACACATGCATGCAGACGCATTGGCAAGCGCGACTCAATTGACAAATAGAGATGCATTGCAATAAAGCTGTGGAAGATTATAACAGGTTTATAGTTCATCCACTGAAACACATCAATCATTATTGTATTGGGTTTGGTTGGGCTTGCGTAGGGGTCTCGATGTACCTGAGGTAAGCAATCGCCATGCTTGACAAGGGTAGCCTGAGACACCTGTCAATCAAACAAATGCTTCAGAGGAGAAACATTTCTCTTATTAATATACTCTTAGAGGGACAATGATTCTTGGCAAAAACATTGCAATTGATAGTATTGCATTTGGCATAACAATCCTCAAAACTACTCAAAAAGAATAAAGGGAAAAAAAGTAAAAGTGACATTTAAGTGTGTGGTTACAGGAACAGCACACCAAATGACCAGTACAGATAACCAACTTCACCATGTTATGTAAGTCAGAAGGATTCTTCTCTTTGTAAAAAGGTGGCTCATTGTCCTCGAGATGAGTCCATAAGCATGCGTCTGATTTTGGCAATTAGAATAAATTCAAAAATCAAAATGCTGTGGAACTGGGTCCTTTCTTACCCATCGATGACTTGATGAACTGGAACAACAAAGTTGTTAGAGTTACAAAAATCTTCCATATCTGCCACCTCTCTGGGGTCCTCAGAGTTACTGTTTGAAAACATTTTGAAATTGCTTATTTGTAATTTAAATGTTTAAAATAATATGAAATCATCATTTATATGTGTCTGAAAATACACATTAACATCAATTCAAAAATATTACAGATACACGATATTGATGATAGTATACCAATCATTCTGTGCAATCCTATGAGAAAGCTCAGCTAAACGTACACTTAATCACCTGGCAAACTAGTCAGCTACAGTAACTATGTATTATTGAAGCATATTGGCCAGTTATCTCTATCATTATCCCAAGTATATCAAAATGGATGGTTTTCTAATTTATCAGAAACCACGAGAGAAACAGAAGAGGTTGTAATACACTAATGTTAGCTATGTCACAACACGCCTGATTACACAGCTACAGGTAAGTGCAAGATAAAGACACAGCATTATTCAGAGAATTATCTTAAGTTCTGATTTACCTTACTTGCCGCACATATTATTGTTGGCCCAATTTATTATGCAACACAGTTTTATACAATATGTGTAATAATGAGACCCTGCTCGGTACAAAGTACACTGTAAAACAACCATTTTGAAAGAGAGTAGTTGATCTATTAGTGATTACGGGAAGACAATATTATGAGGTTGATAATGAACTATTGTATCCAGTTCAGAAAATGCAGTAGAATGAAGCTGTTGAGCATAAAGCTGTTCTCAATACTTGGATATTATACACAAAAAAATCGACCAGGATCACACTCTAGATCAAGTAACTTAGCTGCCATGCCAAGTTTCTGTTTTGTCACAGTTTTTTCAGGGCATTGAAAACATACTCCAAGGACCTTTTATTTAGGAATATTGTTGCTTGTAATACAACTCATACTTTGAAACTTCGTCTTCCAAAATTTAGCTGGACCCTCGAGCCCTGCCATTGAAATCACATCCTCAAGACAGAAATAAAGGTTTGATTTTGGAGTTTCAGCAATTGAGTACACAAAGATACAGGATGCAATTAGAATCTCTGTAGGTATGTTAACAAGACACTAAAACACCAACACACAGTGCAGCTACATTAGCACATAGACATTGTTCATGGATGCCAAAAGGTAAATGTGATGAGATAAGGGAAAAACTCCTGTAAAAAATGTCAAGATCAGCAATGATGACGGATAGAAGGGAAACTAAAAATAGCATAACGTGAGATAATAGATAATACAGTGTCATATAAGCAAATGACAGTAATTTATAACAAGGAGCTTCATAAAAATGAAATAAATTGTCTTTCCAGTTTTTTTTTTCATCACCGTGCTGTAATGACAGTGTCACATCTTTGACTCGAGCTCTAATGGAAAAGCCGCAATCCAGGAACTAACTACGGAGTGAGTGACAAGAAAGTATGAGCTCATTGTGGCCCCCGACAATGCCCTCAGTGCCGGCAGCAAACAGCCATCCACCTCCAACTCTCCTCTCGGCCAATCACGGGCTAGCTCATTACTGCCGCAGCCCCATTGTGTTAATTGAAGCCACGCTAACTACACCGTTCCTCCTGCTCTATAAAAGCAGAAGACTCGTCACCCTCGCTGGCCGCTTCTCCCTCCAGCTACACAGGTAATTGAATTGTGGCAGGTCTCTCAGTAAGCTGGCTTGTTTTAATAACTTCACTAGATTATGTTTAATAAGTGTGCCGTAAACGCTCTTTTCGGCAGGCCAGGGAGGATGAGGAAGGTCAAATGTGATAATAGAAATGAGGAAAAGGGCCATTTTCTTTGCCCCGCTCTAGGGACAGATGTAATCACTGCAGCCCATCACCTTGTCTGTACAGCATGAGGTTCAACTATGGGCCACAATGCTGGGGACTGTAGAGTTAAGGTAGATCAGCTTCAATATAAAGATGACGTTACAGAGAAAAAGAAGACGGTCATGCTGATTCCACAAGCTTTCCGTGTCTGTACGTCTGTTATCATAGCAGCTGTCTTGCCTGCCATCTGCTGTGTAAATATTCAGCTCTCTAAACAAGCTGTCGCAGGGGACCTCCAACAGGAAGAACTATGAAAAGGCTCAGAAAATAAAGTTACAGGAACTGAAGCATAATTTTTTTCACCTGTTTCTCAGTTCTCCAATTTACTCCAAAATGTGTTTAATGTAGATTTTTATACAAGGGATTTCTTTTCAGTGTATACTACAGATAGGACAAGTACAGTATAATCTGTTGGCCAGTCCTTTGGTCAGTTTGTTACTGTAACACTTAGCTACAGTAGGTACTTCAGACACCAATGATTACAAAAATAGCTACTGTCATATAAAACAGGTGGTGAGAGGTCATTAAATATGATATAATGCTGACAAAAAAGTATATGTATGTGTTCAACTTGTGCAAAAATTGTTTCATCTAAAATACTGACTTTATACCAGTATCTTTGATATCTTGCCAGATTCTAGTCACCAAAAAGTTGCTCTAGCTGCGATTGTTTTGACTGGCCCTGTGCATTTTCAGGTCATCCAACAGTTCAAAGGTTAAAAGATCAAACTGGGGTCATGTCTTATCAGTCTGGGCTGATGGTTTTGTTTCACTGATAGCTATGTGTGAGCTTTGGCAGCTTGGCCATTCTAATAGTCGGGACCATGAGGGGCAGCACCAATAGATCAAAGGTCTCACTGCTGTAAAAATAAGAGATAAGGGAGCAAGTACGTGCCGTGTTTCAAGTTTGGTCTAACTTTGAGGTGTTGAAAATTAGACAATTAGGTAAGAAAAAAAATAAACTAAAAAAAAGTGGATTTTGAAAGAGAAAGCAGAATAGTATTAAGGCCTGAACAGAGGGGGACAAATTAAGACACCATTCAGACAGTCAAATCAAGTAGGGGATGTGAATCGGCACTCGGGGAGTCAGATGTTGATGGGATGATAGGAAAGAGGGGGAGACAGGCTGCAGACAGAGATGCATAGTGAACGTAAGCGAGCTGATCAGCAGTCAGCAAGGCCGTGTGGCCAACCCCATCAGTGGCACCACTGTCACACAGAGGCTTATTTGCATAATATTGTGTGTTGTCAGAGGAGTGACGGCTCATGCAGGTAGTTATCTGTAGGAGCAGGACATACGTGTGTGCCTCTGTGTGTACGTGTGTGTGTGCCTGCCTGCTCTGGCCGCCTCTTCCTGTCACCTCACAGGATAGGTGGCATCCCCTAGCCCTGTGATTAGTGTGTCAACGTCTTAACATGTCGATAGGAGCGCGCTGCAGGCATCTACATTCATATATAAATGTAAATTCAAACCCTCCCCCTCCTCCCACCTTCACACACCTGCACCGTGTCGTCTGTGACAGTTCAGGATTGATTTCACCATATCCCATTCGCGGAGACAGCGGCAGAGCGAGCGCTGGGATCGCTTCGGACACTGGCAAACAATCACAAGATGCTTCAAATCATCAACAGGGATGTGGGAGCTGGGGAAGGAAATGACAGTCACAAAATATCCCAATCAAGAAAACTTTGTATGAAAGCCATCGAGGAAACTTTTGACCCCTTATTTCTTCTTTCATATTCTAATGACATGTCTCAGTGGATGACTCCTCATCAGAGCTCAGAAGAAAATGACAGGCTTCATCAGATTCTAGGAGAGACTACATTGTCAATCCACACACACTGATATGGGATTGTGGGGAAACATAATTCTGGTTGACGAAGCCATTGCTGATTTTTTTTTTACTTTTTCTCTGAGGGGTAAAGAAGTTTAAATTTCTTTTCAAAGGGAGCATACATTCTCAACTCAGGCCTTCAGCTTTGAAATTGACAGAATAAGGTTGGTTAGGTAAATTGATCTTTCTGTTTTTTTTTTCATCATAATTTGACAAATAAACAATAGAAATAATCCAAATCAAAATCAAAATACTGAACATGTAGTAAAGAGAATGCAGCCAACCAGTAGCCTGTAACAAATTTCACAGCAATTCACCCAGTAGATATACCATGAATATTTGTACAGAATTTTTGTGCCAATCAATCCATTTATTTAACATTTTGATCTCATATTTCACTAGATGAAATCTCAGGGGATCAAAAAAGTCATTGGGGTTCATCCTCTGGGAATCATGGATGTAAAGATGTAAACAAATATGATAAGTCATGACACATTTTCAGTTGGAGATCAGTCTGGAACAAAGTGGTGGACCAGACCAACTGGCTTCAAAACAAAAGGGCGAAAATTTTTAGATCAGTGACATTTTTAATTGATTGCAGACACAGTCAGAAGAGATAGAGGATGGAGGTAGTCAGAGGGTCAGAACAGGATGATTATGGATGACCCCATGGTTGAGGAAGGGCTGGTAAGCAGTTTTGGGGTTAGGCTTGGGCTTGCTCCACAGATGGGTTGGCTGTAGTTATGAGATGTCACTGACAGTGGCTGCGGTGACATCTCATAACTCCAGCCAACCCGTAACAAGCACCCGTCTCCCCTTAAAAGTGATACTCGTCAGGAAGCAGGAAACCTGAGAGAAAGACATTGTTGAAAGTCAGTGTGGTCAGCTCTCAGAGCTGACCGCTTTTAATTTACTGAATAACAGGGGGTTTTAGTGTGAAGAAGTCACAAGAAATTAATCATGTTTGTAAAGGAATGAGTGGAGCCACTTTGTTAGTAGAGATTCTTTGACAGTAGGTACCTGCACGTCATTAGTAAAAGATGCACCTCTTAACCAGTTGTGGTGTGCAAATCCTGGTTACGCTGGGCTGTCCCGCCAAGTTAAATCTAGTGGAGTCAGGCTGGCAGTTGACTATGGAAAAACACCAATAGATCATCATGTTAGCTGGCTCACCAAGTAAACTCTATACCACTGCTTTTGTCCTCACCAATTTCTTGATCAGGAACAATTTCTTCCATTACACTTAAAACACTGTGGGGCCACGTTACAGCATCCATCCCAATGCTATCACTGACCTCCAAAAAGCAGAGTACTGTCTCATAATGTCTTACATGTGGCCACACACAGATCACCACCATACAAAGAGCTCAAGGTGCTGACCTGGCATAAATCCAATCCATGTGGGGCCCCACCTTGCAACCAACAGCACCCAAGGGATACGCTTTCAATTTCATGATGCCAGGCACCTCAGTACACTTCAAAAGGTCCTGTATCCATGTCTCAGCTTGGCAACAAAGGGTGGACCAATACAATATTAGGCAGGCCCTTTTAATGGTACGGCTTATTGGTGTACATGCAAAGCAGAGTGTGCTCTGTTGTCAGCTAAACACTTTCAGTTTGAACCCTAAACCTAACCTCACTTTAGAGGGGCACTGTGTAGGCCTGGAGAAGAAATTCAAACTTGTAATTTGAATCTGTAGAATACTAAAGCGCCCATAGAATAAACATAGAATCTGCATCAAAACAACATAGGGTATCTTTAAGAAGAACAGAGTACATATGTCTGTATGTCGCTGAACTTATATTTATATAAAGCTTTGGATCTGGTCCACAAACAATTTATGTTGTTGTTGTTGTTTTAAACTTTGATCTGAAAGTATTCTACCAGGTTTTCCAAAGTTAATTTTAAGGGAAATTTAATAACGCAACATTGGCCCTAGCTTGGAGCAGAATATGCAAATTTCTGTATTTGTATTGACACTGCAAATTTAACGAACAACTAGGATTGTAGGGTTGATTGCTAATTTAACAGTGTATATCATTAATGTATCATGAATGAAGAATGAATAATAATCACATGGTCATATTCTTTTATGAATACAACTTTTTTAATTAAAAAGTGTATTATATTTCATTTACAACTGTGATCTGAATGTTCTTTTCCTCTTAAAAGACTGACATTGCACATTAGACATTTCATTTGTATTAATGTTCGTTTCCATAAGAAAACAAGTGAGGAGAGCATTGTAATGTGAAAGGTGCAGATGCTTTTTTGACTACCACTCTCACAGAGATATGTTGAAATGCAACACATAACAAGCTCAAAATCAAATATAATAATTGTTTTCCACAATAATTATCTCCATGTTCTGTATAGTCTTATGAGCACAGAAATAATGTGAGATATTTTATTTCCTTGAATCCTTTCAGAGCCAATTTAACAAAACAACAAGATGAGCTTGAAGGAAAGTTTACAGGTTGTGTGAGTTCATGGCCAGATGACTTGACCTATAAACACATTTACTATCAGGTAAGCAATACAAGGATAAGCAGTGACCAGTGATGTGTAAATGTGGTAAAAAAAAATAATGCTTCACTTCGCAAAATCATGACATAAAAATAAAGAAAAACATCTACAGCGGGCTTTGGCCTGTATTTATGATTGATTGTAATGATGTAATCCATGGCACCATGGCACTGGGACAAAGGCATGTACTAAAAATTGAGAGTTTTGTTTAGTTATTGTGAAAAAATGTAGGTTCTGCTCATATCATAAAACTATTATTCCTCGATCACGCAAAAAAAACAAACTAAAAATGATAGGACTCATGTCCTCTTGCATCTTTGTCCATTCAATGCACTTAAATTCTGAAATTTCATCAGATTTAACAAATTCTTTTATTATTATTTAATTCGGAGATATGAAATATGTCTTTTCCTAGACAGCACCAGCATGAGAGCATAATGTTTGTTTAATAAGAATACTTATCTATTTCCATCATTTTCCTCCTTCCACCCCCTTCTTGTATCTGTAACAGATTTCGACTTTATTAAAAATAACTTTGAATTTAATGGTTTATGCTATAATTAACCAATTTAAATGGCTGTCAGCTGACAGTGAGTGTGTGTTGTTTGTATGTATGTGTGTCTGAGAGAGAGAGAGAGAGAGCGAGAGAGACACACACACACAGAGAGAGAGAGAGAGAGAGAGAGAGAGAGAGAGAGAGAGAGAGAGAGAGAGAGAGAGAGAGAGAGAGAGAGACACTACAGCCACTCCAATTAAAAAACATGGGCAGGGAAGAGGAATGTGCAGGTCTTTCCTTAGAGACCAGAGTCAATACAAACAATGAATGACACGCTGATGCAGGCAAGGAGCTCACTGAACAACACACACAAATGAACACCAACACAAACAAACCAGTCAGCAAAGCAAGTTAAAAACACAGGCATAGAATCTCAGAGACAAGATAGAAAAAAGCCTATCAAGCATGTTTTTGTGTTTTTTGTGTTTTTTTTAATCTTTTCTTCTGCATCTTGTGACTGGCCTAATTGAGTTGTAAATCATCAAATTAAATGTTGATTTCATACTGAGATGTCAGAACATTTCTTGACAAAGCTGGGGAATGGCATAATTACAGAGGAAATTAAAAAATGCGCCCAAATGTGCTGTTGCAAACAGAAACAACAAGCATATTACATTCCCCCTGCAGGCTACATCAACACTAACTGTACAGTACACTGCATTCAGTAATAATGCATTTAATTAGCTATTCAATTTTTCAGTAGCTTCTTTGAATAGGTTATGAAATGGTTTAATAAGAGAAGAATATAAAATACATTTGAATTGTTATTTTTTTCTCAAAAGTATATGTGCTCTCTAGAGTCAGTATTGATGGGAGCAGATGGTATCAGCAAGCTGCATTAGCGGCAGGCGGTGTGTGTGTGTGTGTGTGTGTGTGTGTGTGTGTGTGTGTGTGTGTGTGTGTGTGTGTGTGTGTGTGCATGTGACAGGGCTAGTTTCAATTCATACTTTCCCTGCACCTTTGATAGTCAAGTGGATTACACCTTGTGTTCAAACAGAAAAGGGGGAAAGAAAAGCGGCAGAACACAAAATGGAATTAGGATGCTGCTTATAGGCCCTGATTCATTTATTGTTAACTCCTTCCAGTTCATTAAGCTTAATCCCTGTTAGGATGGTGAGTAACTGAGGACCTGAATGGGCCCAGGTTGGCTGACGGGGGGACATGTGCGCCTATTGTGGTCCTCTCTTGGGTTAATCCTAGTCCCTGTGGTGTGTTTCTGTGTTTGTGTGTATGAGATGGGGGAGAAAGAGGGAGTCAGCTGGACAAGGGGGTGAGCGCTTTTCCCCTGCTGGGTGCCCGTGCTCTGTCTGGGTGGGTGTTGAGTCCAACCCTCCTCCCTGAGGGGGTTTTTAGCCCTCTGAGTCCCCGTGACAAGCGTGAAGCAGCCCTCTCCTTTTGTGAATCAATCTGGCGGGGCTCTTCGCGCCTTGCCTGGTCAGACACACATACACACACATACATGGAGGGTCACCGATGGCTGTGTAATACAGATGTACATGCCAATAAGACCTCTTAATCAGTACACAAGAGGGAGAGATTGACTTTTAAAGAAGACTTACGGCCCTGCGTTCTTTCAGCCCCGGTGGAGTTGTTTGCTCTGTGCCGCTCTGACTCCTTTAATTTTGCCTGTATGGCTGACTCTGACCATGCTCCAGCTCAACAGAAACACAAACTGAACTGAACAGAGGAGACAGGATGTGTAAACACATAATTGTATTAATGTTGCAGATTTCATTCACAGTGGCATTTAGGAGTGCTTAACAAATTGCTGTACGGCGGAACAAGTCAAATGTAAGTCCTACCCCCTTGTGTGATTTGTAGATAAATAGCAACAATCCTTGACCAAAGACCTTTTACTTTATGGCCATCACACATGTAATCTCACTAATACAATGAAAGTTGAACTACCTGGTTAAAAAAAAACAAAGAAAACACAAACATCACATAATACATCTATTTCTTGTCCCTCAGAGAAAAATCTTTTTCATTTTATCAGTTTTATCATTTGAAAAGTTAAACAGCAGGACACAAGATGTCTCCTGTTTCACAGAAAGTATGTTTGTTTTCAGAGTATGAGTGCAGCAGGTTTCCACATCACACTTGTTAAAGCTGCATACTCAACCCTGTAAGTCTAGTTTTGATATCACAAATCCTGTTGATGCATGCTAAACTCAAGTCTTTACACAGGGACATAGGCTTGTTTTTTTAATTGTTGGGGACAGAGGACGTTATTGTTATGTGAAGTGTTTGCAAAGCGCGCCCTGCCAGGAGGTTTCTATGTGTCTGCTGGCACCAGAAGGCGAGAGAGAGCTCGAGGAGATCGAATACACCAGGGCTGTAGTGCTATTTGTTTAAGTGCACCTCATGTGTATGGGCACTGGCATGCATGTTCACTGTTACATTCTTTTAAAAAAATAACAATTAATTCATAAAGACTACTGGTATCTATTAAGGTGGAACATTTTCTTGCATGCAGAAAATATTGTTGGTATAAAAATATTTAGCTACACAATGACCCAGTTAAAGACAGATCATTTATAAGAAAGTAAAAATTATGAGTTAGAAAGTTAACATTATGAAGTTTGTATCTCATTTTCGACATAATAATTATGACATCAAGCTAATCTAATTTCAACTTTTTTTATTTCATAAGTTTGTCTTTTTTATGTCATCTGTATGTTTTTAAGAAAGACTACAATACTTTATACCATTTTTCTCTCTCATAATTATGACTTTCTTCATCAAGCCTACTTTTCACCTCATCCTTCGCATCGCAGAGATTACATTTTGAGCACATACATGACTAAAATTGTTGTAATTTCAAGCACTGAAAAATATTACTTAATTACTTAATTAAAGTAATATTAAGATACTCTTGAAAATATTTGGGTCAGACTAATTTGGCCTTTATATATATATATATATATATATATATATATATATATATATATATATATATATATATATATACATATATATATATATATATATATATATATATATATATATATATCTTGGCTTTCTCCACTTTCTAATCATTACTCTCCTCAATAAAAGCTCAAGTTAAATAAGTCTTATATGGTGCAACTTGACTGAAATGTTTCATATTTTATATTCAGAGAGGTCTCTCCCCTCTCACTCCCTGTGCTCCTCTGCCCTGACTCCTACAGGTCAATAGGGTTGGAGTGATTATTACTAGTGTATTATTATATTATCCACTGATGATAATTATACGTGAATGAGCTCAGCTCCTGCTCACGGTGTGCATCCACGGACGTAATTTGGGGGGGGACAGGGGACATGTCCCCTGCACTTTTTTAAAAGGCCATTTTGGTCCCCTGCAGTTTTTACCCTCCAAAAACCATGTTACGCTATATTTAACAGAGAAGATTCAAGCACTAGTACCAAGCGGCCGCTCAAGCCGGAGCCCGTTTTCCTGAGTTTAGACCTGGCCACAAGCTCCTTGATTGGCTCTGCCGTTTCTTGTGTGATTGGCTGTCCCCGTCCATGTGTGTATGTGCAAAGGATGTAAATTACCAAATAATAGCTGGGGCATTTATTTGTTTCAATCACTTAACAGACCAGGCGTTTATTGGGGATCAGGCGTTTAATTCAATAGTTGTGCATCTTCTGCAAGTGAAGTTGTTGCGGTAGAGGAAACGATTCAGCCAACCAGCAGTCGCAGCAAACTCCTCATCTCTGCTGTCACTCACGGTGGCGGACAGTTGTTTCGCCATCGCCCTGATCATTTTGCGGGACACTCTCTCGTGGCGTGCCCGTTTGCTGATAACTCATTCCCGCATGTTTATCTCCAGCTCCTCGCTAGCCTTCTTCCTCCCTCCACCAGGCAGCCTGGCCCTGCTGCTGTCCTCCTCGGACAGACGCTGAAGCTCCGTTTGATTTTTTCACCAGTCTCTCACTCTCTTGGGGTCGACAGAGAAACGTCTAGCAGCTGCTTCTCCCGAGTTTTCCTCTGCATATTTTACGACAAAAATGGCGATCATCAATGTGATATTGACTGACAGAAAGCAGCACAATACATGAAAAAGGCGAAGAAGAAAAACATGCAGTGTCAGTGGTCACGTCTTCTTCCTTGATTAAAAAAAATAAATCAATTAGACTCGACATATATTTGAAACCGGCAGTTATTTATCAAAATATACACCTGACCTGGCGTTTAAAATTAACCGCAGGGTCCCTGGTTAATTGAAACGCGGCTATTATTTGATAATTTACGGTACTCAAAGAAATGCGTTACACCCATCCTGCAACACCTTCACTGGCTCCCAATAAAGCAGCATATCCACTTCAAGATCCTCCTCATCAATTACAAAGCTCTCAATAATCTTGTAAAGTGTCTTTGAGTTTTATTGAAAGTGCTGATAAATAAAATGTATTATTATTATTGTTATTATTATTATTATTATTATTATAGTTATTATTATTATTATCATTATTATAACTGTAGAGCCTCAACAATGCAAAGATTTTAAAAAAGCTTATATTTAATGCCAAACAGATACACTTATTTTCATGTGTTGTTTTTATGTTGAAAGGCAGCAACTGTTTAAAAAAAACACCAACAATGAAAGATTTAGGGAAAAATATAGTAAAATCGTGGATTACAAATGTGATTTCATACATCCAAACTCATGAAAATTGTGAAACTAAGTTTTTGCCTCTATAAAATGAGGTCTGTTTATTCCAAAAATAAGTGTAAAATTGGTGGTACTGAGTTGGAGTGAAGTTGACTAACAAGGTGACACACAGAATTGGGTGATCATGTTTTGCTACGTGCTTCACAACCAGTCAAACCAAAAAAGGGAACAGCAAATTTAACAGTAGCAATAGAAAACTAGAAGAACTACTAGAAAACACTGTGAACTGAAAGTGTTAGAGTTTTATTAAAAATACTTGTGTCCCCCCCACCTCTGAAATCAAAATTTCGTCCTTGTGTGCATCCATGCGTAAAGTGAGAAACACAGCTGAAGCTCCGGAAGGAAGTCATCCCAAAGATAGTATATGGTAAAAAGAGTGCACACTTAACTCTACAAACAACCAGGGCCTTCACAATGCATTTCAAACTAACTAGCTAGCTAAGTAGCAGCGTTCTTATAGAGCTGGAATGTCACTTTTGACCGCGAAACAAACAAAGGTGAGACGTGCGCAGAGACTGTCTATAGTGTGCAAGCTAGGTTTTATTTGTCAAACAGGGAGCACTTGGTTCATTAATTCCATGGGACTTTCTGCTGTTAGCTCGCGGCTGGAGCTAAATAATTGTTACTACCAGCAGTGATGAATACTTACTTTCTTGAAAAACTTTCTTATATCCATTCTTCTTCATTCACGTTTTTCTCCTCATGCTCTTCTAGTCGCTCTGTGTGCTTCAAGGTACACACAGCTGCAGGTACCGAGTGCAAGCAAGGTCTCAGGGAAAATGTGTTTTTAGTGATGTGGGCATTCTCTATATGAACAAGAATGGATTGGATAACGACGCACTGAAGGGGCTCTCTACCTTACACTATGAAGTGAAGGGAAACTGACAGATTTATGATCATATTTAAGTGAATAATGACAGGTTATATGATTATTTATTTAAACTCATATTCTGGCCACTTTATATTGAATTTGTCTGCACTTTTCTGTTAAAGAAATAATTAGATAAAAAAAATAAAAATAAAAACACCAAATTATTTAGGGGGCTTAAGAATATATAAAATATGTCTAATGGCGCCACTGTCAGGTCCTACATTCAGTTACTGGTGCTGTACTCAGCTGGACACACAGGATGCGTGTGCAGCTCTGCTGCGTGGCGTTACCTCTCACTTTTCATTTCAGCATTAATGTTAACAGGGTAGACCGTTCACACTGCTTCATAATGTCAAGTATGGCTGCTGCGTCCCTTCATCAAGAGTTTCAGAGTCTCATCTATTTCTACATGCCCACAGTTCTCAGCAGAAATTGACCTGAAAACCACCTGTAGATCTCATACCTACATCAATGAGCTGCAACACCATGCAGTACACAAGTATCCAGTGTGCCCCAGGTCAGGTAAAAAACAACCCCATGGCCCTCGCTCACGGAGTGAATGAAAGGACGATACTGTACGTGCCCAGCTTGTTACATATGTGTCACATAATGTAACGAACATGCACAGTTGATCAGCTCTGCTAATGAGAAGATGCCAGCCTTTGTTGAAAGCGTGCAATGTCACTAAATAGTTTAAGCGTAACTTTACAACTTCTATAGCCAGATCATGCAAACTGTGAAAATTTTATTTCCTCACTTGGAGAAAAATGTGGTGGAGCGGCGCTCCGGTGCGCTCCGACAGCACTACATGTAGGTATATTACCACTGTCACAAGCCTAAATTAAACAAGCTCATAACAAATGTTGTTATCATGCTTTGACAAGCTTCATAAATGTATTAATCATCCGAATCTGATGATAACAGTTTCATATTCTGAAAGCCAAGACTTATTTAAAATCAAACGAAATCCCTGAATGACCAAAGATCAGGAAGTTGACATAAATCCACCTTTATCTAGAAATATGCAGTTGCGACATCCGATTGATTTTGGTAGAGCACAACACTTGAAGGCCACTGTGACTGACTATATCAATAACATCATAATATGCCACAGAACAGTGATGGTGCAAATAAATTCAACCAGGATGTAGCTATTTACACAGCCAGCCAATATTCATGAGCCAGCCTATCACATGTTAGCAAGAAAACACAAATTCAATCATATTAGTGATGTTGGTTTAGGAGAGGTGGAACTAGTAGAGAACAGGATCTGTTAACCATCTGTGTACCAAATTATTGTCAAGGACAATTTATTTCTCACTGGACATTGGTGGGAACATGTCACTAGCATCCCTACCCGATCCTACGCTTTTACACACTACAGTCAGTTTTTTTAAACTGTGTTTTTGTCAAGAGTACTTTCACACAGAAAGCAAGTATTACATAACAATATTACAAGGCTAAATAAGAAAATTATTTTCAGAGTGAGGTTGATTTTTCTGAGTTAACATCAACCATTGTTGCATGAAAGTAATGTTATGTCAATTTTTGACCATTGCGGTCCTGTTTATTGTTTAGTTTGGCATCACCCGGTATTAAATGACAAGCAACACAAAATTAGGAAGACAATGTGAAAAAGGCGACTTATCATGACCTCAATTGCTTCCTGCACTGGAAAACTTTATAAATGGCATTTATTGACAGGGAACTGATGCTGCTGTGTCCATATGGAACTTTACCTTAACCGTGCAGAACATGGGAGCTGCTGCTCTACCGCATCGGTTCTAACTTACTTTTTTTTAACATATTAATACACCTTGATGAAGGCACTTCATGAATAAGGCGATGGCTGTGTTGTGTGGTAAGGGTCAAAATCACAGAATTAATGTGTGTTTTTGGATAGCAATGTAATACACAGTCTGGCCACATTAAGAAATTATTTTTTTTACTTGTGACTCCTCACACACATTGTCCACTCAGACACTTTCACTGATTTTGAGAGATCAGATTGTTCTTGACTGTGATTGATTGGAATCTATGTGATTTTCCAGTTACTTCAGGATTACTCCCTATACTGTAACCTGATCTAATGAGCCAGAATAAGTGAAACACCTGTGCAGGTATACAGGTGTTAGGGTTAGTGCATCCTCAAGCTGTCTCACCCTCACATTTACCTTCAATGTTTTCCACCTGTGAGTAACTGCAGTTGAATTCAGCTCTAGTTGTGCATTCCATCTGAGATGGGAAGTTGGCATTTCTGTCTTATTTGTGTCTCTAGAAATCAGATTTACACAGTGTACTGTCTAATTGTTATCTGTGGATATGTGTCTGTCTGACTAGGTTAGCTTTGGCTGGTTTTCCATCTTGAAAATGAGGTATGACATCATTCCAAGCTTCAACTTCCGACTTCTGAAGTAAATTACCAAATTGAAGCTGTGTCCCAATTCAGGGGGTGTATCTTTCGAAGGATATGGCCTTTGCAGCCTCCGAAGGTGACTCCCTCAGAGGGCCACCGACGGCTGCTATATCTTCGGTTAAGAGAGGACCGTGGAGAGGTAGGCCTGTTATTTGAACCCACATGTTCATGTTAAAAACACAATACTTATATTTAAATTTGAAATCTGCGCCACTTGATGTCGGCATTGTATTATTTCTTTTTTTGGGACTCAGTAGTAGCGCGCACACAATCTTGGGATATGGGACGCCGCGAAGAATAGTAGCAGTGTATTCTTCAAAAAGAAGGGAAAGAAGGCCGCATTTATGGAGTGCATTTGAAGGAGCCTTGGAATTGGGAGAGCCTTCACTGTGACGCATTTGTGACATAATTGGCCTTCGATGCGTCCTTCAAAGGATGCAGCCTCTGAATTGGGACACAGCTCATATCTTGTCTGCCACTGCTACATAGAAACATTTACTCCTCATCAGGTCCAGTCACCTGCAGAGCATTCACAGCTGTTACAAAGTTAAAGTACTGTTACTTTTATTACCATTTGAAGAATGCATGATGCTTAGCATGACTGAGACAAAGTTCAGAATGTGTCCAGCTAAAAGCAACAAAAATTTAACCCTCTGAGGTCGATTGACACGCCGGTGCGTCCAAATCACGTGACCAATTTAAGATTACGTTGCAGCGAGGGTTAGCCTCAGTGAGTCTCGATTCCGACTTATGTGTTGGAGCAGCCTTCGAACTATATCCCCGTCTTTAAATTATGTTGATAGGCCAAGTAAAACCGGAGTTACGATATATTATGTATGGTGCGCTTTTTCGCTAACGGTGCGAAAAAGGCACCACGCCAACCAATCACAAAATTATATAGCAAACCACGTGATTTGGTTGCTGAGGAACAGGGGAAGTTGTGGGAGGGACGGCGGCGAAAGAGTGACAGCGACGGTGATAGAGACAGCGATAGAGATAGCGAGTTTTGAGAGTTGAGAGATTTGTGACATTTAGCGTGTTTGGAGTATATAGTTAGTGTGTTATGTAGTGTTTGGTGTAGTGTGTTTAGTGTGTAGTGGAGTCGTTTTTTTTTGTTTAATGAGTCAAAACAATGAGGAGACAGTTGAATGTGGAGCCGGCAGGAAGGAGGCATTGCCTGCATTTAAATGTAAATAGTTACATATAACTTTGTAAATTTCAAAAACTTATGCACAAATTTAGCAAAAAACTATTTATATTTGCATTATAAGTAATAAAAATGGTTCATTTACCATATTTGTGGTTTTCACAGTTTTTTGTGATTTTAGGTCCATTGTGGTAATACAGTATGTCAAAATGAAAAAAAAAAACTATACAGTCACACATGTGAGGTTGTGCTGAAAATAATGACACCAAATAAGGTAAGGTAAATAGTTTTTAAGGTGAAATATAATGGCAAAATCAAAAATAGTCAAAAACGGCCAATTATACCCCAGACCCCAGAGGGTTGAGCACTGTATGAGTCAGTGGTGTTATTAGGCCTATTTTAGGGCTGAAGCCCCCTCAATAATGTGGTGTTTTTATTTTTGTTTATTTTTTTTTAACAAAAAAGTGCTGACAAATTGAATATAAAGTTGCCAAAATATGAGTTTAAATAAATAATCATATAACCAGTCATTATTCACTTCACTTCACTTCGCGTCGCCGTCATCTCTTGGTGCTAAGCCTCCCCTGTCCCTAAAACCTAGTGACCCCCTGGTGTGAGAAGTATTGCGAATGTATTTTTGTAGGACAAAGGATTGACCTTTCAAGCTATAAACCTGCAATGTTGATTAGAAATTGTGCCTTTGACACAGTTCAGTAAATCTGATAAATTGGTGTCAATTGTAAAGCTGTAACTCAGGTGTTGTGATTAGGTTGACATTAGGTAGACAAAACATTATGAATTGCTGAACTGTATTCAGCAGGTCTTCATTATTGATGAGAATTCTTAAAATGTCTAACTTCTCTTGTAGTTCTGCCCCCAAGATTGCTTATCTTGCAACACCATTAATTCATCTTTTTTTATATATATGTTATTACATGATAGAAGTTAACAAAATTCTGGCGCGCAGGTGGTGGAGTGGTTGGAGTGCATGCCATAAACGCAGCTGACCCTCGTTCGATTCCAGCTGGAGGTCCTTTGCTGCATGTCGCATCCCCCTCTCTTTCCCATGTTTCCTCACTGTCTCTTGCTAAGAAAGGTGTCTATGCCACAAAAAATCTTTAAAAAAAAAAAAGAAGAAGTTAACAAAATTCTAACTTATGTAAAAATGTTGAGTTGAGTTGCAGAATAAATTTAACAAACATAGATACGTGTACATATTAAGCATATCAGTGAATATCTGATTGGTACATAAAATATATTCTGGCATTGGTTGTGAAAAGCAAGAGCTCCCAAAACCTTGAAAATGGCCTTACCCACTGGTCTCAGGAAAGCATAAAAAAGAACAACAAGTGCTTTTTAGTTTTTAGATTCAAACAGACAAACATCATAATATGCCCACATGTCCTGGAGCATTTTACAAGCACCAGGCAGCTGAGGAAAAGGGTACACAAGCTCTGTAATCAAAAGTCTTAATTTACTACTTTGCTGGGGAGAACACAATTGGCACGGACACAGTACGATACGAAAAAAAGTGTCCTGAGGCAAACCAATCAAGACAGAACTATGTTACCACGTTGATACAAATGCATCTGAATGACAATGAATCAAGTTGGACAATAGGGCCACAATGGCCCTAGATTAGCGACTATTACTCGGATGCATTAGTGCTTCGCAGCCGTATTAAAAGTCCTCGTTTAGCACCGTTCAAGGGGCGTACCAGAAATCCCCAAGTTTCTAAATTGGAATTTCATTCCCCCAGGTACTTCTGCTCATATGAGAAAAGTTGGAATGCATTTGATCTGTCCTAATTTCAATTAATTAGCAACAATGGTTGCTCAGGGAGTCCCACAGGGCAGAGGGAAAAATGGGCTGAAGGGAAGCGAGCATCAGAAAAGTGATGGGAGAAGTGGCATCAATAAACTGTTAGAGACTCATTAGCAGGCTAAATGGCTCTCCCAAAGTCATGACACTTTAACACGGGACCTGATCCCTAATTACTGGCCCCAGTATCCATTACAGGCCCCTCCTCTGCTCCCCTCCCTACATTCCTCTTTCTTTTTATTCCACCCATCTCAGCCACAGTGGAATCGGCCTGTTAATGATTGCTCTACAGAGCAAGATTAGAGGGCCATTGTAGTGGGGAGAGTGTGAGTGTGGGCAGCCAGCATGAGGAAGTGAATGTGTAAGCTGGTGTCTGTGTTGATTAAAGCTATCACTGATGTAAACGTACCAAAATTGCCTGTCTGAGTCAACCTCTTTAACTCTGCCAGACCCACATGTGGCCACTCATTACAAACATGTGCACGGCTAACAAGTGTCAAACTCACAAAGGGTAATCCACATTGGAACAGAGATCCCAAATTATGTGGATGTTTGTAGAAAATTGTACACAATTCTCCTTGATTTCCATTTAATTTTACTCATAGAACATAGGGTTTCAATAAACTGTTTGAAATTGTAAAAATTGAGCAATAAATATATATAAATAAATTCCAAAACAAAACTTCCTGCCCCCAGTCAAGTTCAATCATAGCAGTAATGGTATTTGAAATGTGAAATATGCTGTACTCAAAGGTAATATAATGAGCAGTATGCAAGGTATTCGGTGTATAACTGTTTTATTGTTCCCCATTTGCCCATTAGCTGGTTGACAGTTTTATAAATAACTGTGAAATGTCTAAATGTGTAGAACACAACCACCATTAAAAGCCAGAGAAACAAAAAACTTATAAAGTGACATCTTACATTACATTACAGAGAGTGCGTAGTTTTTTTTAAACGTTATCACATTAAAAAAGTTTGCGCTTGGAGGCTGAGTTGGCTGTCAGATCCTGAGGTCACAGATACCTTTGGGCTGGCCTTAGTTGATGGCAGGTTAACAGTAGACAGTAATAGATGCACAGTAAACACAGGGCATAACTATAAACAGCATTTATTTACTGTTGCATGCATTTATTTTAAAATGTAGGCCAAGTATTTGTTTATTTTTTTAACATAAGAATCAGATATCAATGATGCAAAAAATGAATTATGGCATAAAGCACCATTTTATGGACACACTGTACTGTGAATTGTAATGACACTGCTTTGCAAATGGCCTGAACAAGAACACCTTTTCTACATCACAAACCTAATGGTGCATTACTTGATCCACATGAATCCACTTGCTGTCCCTCTGGTTGTTCCTCTCTCTGTCCCTTTACGTTTTCTTCCTCTTCACCTTCTTCGTCCTCCTTACCCTCTGGAGTGTCCCTCTCTGTCAGTGCCCTCACTGTCATCACCTGCCTTCTCTTCAACCTCCACCAATTCCTCAGCTCTCTCTCTTCCTGTTCCTCAGCTCTTTTAATACCTTGATATGTTTCTCTCACTTTTGTATTTACTGTGGAAAAAAAGGCTGCAATGTCCCTTCCTCGTTTCATGATAACTACTAGAAGAAGAAACACAATGTAGAGGCAAACATCTCATTTCACAAGTAACCATCCCTCCCAACTTAACACGGGCAGATACTGTTGATTACTTTACTCAGTAAACATATTATTTATACGTTTACTGATAATATGAAATACAACAGCCAAAACTGATAAAGATACGTCACAACATTGTGCTAGAACTAGCTAGGATACTGACATTTGGATATTTGCTTCTGCTTCAGGGGGAGCCAGAGACATTTTTACAGGGGCACTGGCCCCTGTAGGCCCCCATGTAGAACCGCCACTGAATGCAGCTCTTTTGTTACCCCACCCGCCGCAAAACGGTCATATTGCAGATGTCACATGTCGCTGTTGGACTTCTTTCGCTTTCTAATTTAAGTTAGCGTCTGCGTTCTGCCAAAGATTTTGCTCTGACGTAAAAAATAAAATAAAATCGGGCTTAGGTCCATGATCAAAATTCAACCAATAGTGTCACTGCAGCAAAGTGGTGTCGGAGGGTCTGACTCTGTACCACCACATAATATCATCACATGATAAAAACAATGAGAATATATATATATATATATATATATATATATATATATATATATATATACATATATATATATATATATATATATATATATATATATTATATATACATATATTAGTGCTGTCAAAGTTAACGCGTTAATAACGCATTAATAACGCGTTAACGCAACGTCCTCTTAACGCCGTTATTTTTTTTAACGCACGATTAACGCTCAGTATATTTAAAAAAAAAACACAAAAAAAACGCGCATTGTATGATTTACGGCCGTCGGCTGCACCCGTAGTCTTGATACAGAGGGTGGCAGAAGAATAAGAAAGGGAATCAGAAGAAGAAGAAGCAGGGTTGGCGGTTCGTTAAAAACACGGCAGACTGAAAAGCAGCACTCGCTGCAAACTCCTCATCTCTGCTGTCGCTCATGGTGGCGGACATTTGTTTCGCCATCGCCCTGATCATTTTGCGGGACACTCTCTCGTGGCGTGCCTGTTTGCTGATAACTCATCCCCGCAGGTTTATCTCAGGCTCCTCGCTAGCCTTCTTCCTCCCTCCAGCAGGCAGCCTGGCCCTGCTGCTGTCCTCCTCGGACAGACGCTGAAGCTCTTCTCTCACTCTCTTGGGGTCAACAGAGAAACGTCTAGCGGCTGCTTCTCCCGAGTTTTCCTCTGAATATATCAAGACAGAAAGTTTGAATTTCAAGTCGTACTTTTTATTGTTTTGCTGCACCGGAGCCATGGCGATCATCAGTGTGATACTGACTGACAGAAAGCAGCACACTGCGTGAAAAAGGCGAAGAAGAAAAACGTGCAGTGTCAGTGGACACCACTTGCAAGCCAAACAGACGACAGATGTAGAGAGCCCGTCGCCCCCCCTCGCCAAAAGCAGACAACCCTGGATTTATTTTCCTGCATGATTTGAAGTGTTGAATAAACATTTTCATAATGCAAGCATATTTGACCTTTCTTATGTTGTTAAAAGTATTAGGAACATGAAAAAATACATTAAGGTACATTTAGAACATAAAAAAATGTGCCAAAAAAATTGCGATTAATTTGCGATTAAAGGATCTGCTCTGAACATCTCGGTGCTAGATACCACAGCACACCTTCAGGGGTCTAGTGGGGTCCATGCCTCGACGGGTCAGGGCTGTTTTGGCAGCAAAAGGGGACCAACAGAATATTAGGCAGGTGGTCATAATGTTATGTCTGATCAGTGTAGATTCTACCTCAGCTAATGGGGATCCAAGTAAAACAAACAAACAATCATAAATAAATGAACTCACACTGAAACTGGATTGAGGCTGGAAACTGAAGGCATTCACTTGTGTTTTGTGCCTGTATTGAATTTGTGGCCTAATTCCATTATGGAGGTGATGATGACATCAACAGTGTGACAGGTTCACTGACAAGGCCTTCCTGACCATGCCATGCCAGGGCCTGATTTAAGATTTTAGACCTTTAGGGGAGCCAACGGCTACTTTGTGGTATTTTAATTGGCTGGAAATGTGTTTGTTCAAATTGTATGAAACACATTATTAACTGGAATGATAGGAGCCTTAAAGCATCATCAACTGTGTTGTCGCCTTATTTTCAAGCCCTGCCTTATAGACAGGCCCTGAGTTAAAATCTAAATACAAGGCCTCTATTATTATTTTCTATATTATTTTCATTCAGTTCATATTGTGCTTACATTGTGCATTCAATAAATTAAATCGAGCTTGTTCAAGTCACAAACTCATAACTTTTTGTAAAAGACACAAGACACAAGACTACAGTGGGGGTCAGCAGCTAATACTTTGACCATACCCCGGTCATGAGACATCAGTCTGAATTTCAGTTGCTTGTCTTTTAATGTCCTGATGTAAATGATGTTTCACAGATAAATAAAACAACGATGAATATGTCAGCACTGATAAATCAATCAAATTAAAAAATATTGCAGTCAGCATTAGGTGTCAAAAAACATAATCAATGAAGCTCTACTACTGGAAGCACATCTAAGAAAAAGTGCTGACGACAGGAGTTAAAAAAAACAAAGAGGAAGTGAAGAGGCTTTAAAATCAGACCATATCTACAGTATAGGGGGGTGGGGGTGCTGATGAGGGGGTAACTGATCTCATCTCATGTCCTCTCTCATGCTCTCTGAATGGGGTCCTAATTGGCAGGACTGTGTGAATAGGCAGCTGGCCGAGGAGTGCCTGTACAAAAGAAACACACAGTGAGACAATGCTGGAGACGAGGCCTTCTCCTCTATTCACAACCTCTACTCCCAAACTAAAAAAAAAAGAGCTGAAGAGAGAATGAGAGAAAGAGAATGACGGGATGGATGGGGTGTGTGTGTGTGTGTGTGTGTGTGTGTGTGTGTGTGTGTATGGGGGGGTAGGTCATGCAACAACAGAGCGGAGTGGAGTGGAAATCGACAAAACAGAGAGAGTGAGGAAAAGAGATAGAGCGAGCAGATGAGAAATAGAAGGTAATCACAGGAGATTATCTTCTTGTGATGGAGGCAGAGCTGCAAGGATAAGTAGGCTACCCTGAGGAGGACGATCCCAAACCAGTCAATAAAGCCCTATGTCTGGAGCCTTGATATGGGCGGGTGCAGTGGTGCTTGAGGGGCAGTTGGGGCAGTAAGGGTCCAAAAGTGGCCCTCATGATGTAGGGGCAGAAACACTTTGGGGGGCCTGTGGGCTCAAATTTCCCTGCATGTGTTCTAGTTCCCACAGAAATACACAAAGAAGAAGGTGCTGGACAGGATACATGTGTCGAGCGCACATTTTGTGCATTTTTTGTATACAGTCTCGTGTCTGAATGCACAAGACTGTTTTAGCCATGCTAGCTGTTTCCCCGTGCTTCAAGTCTTTATGCTACGGAGCCCCAGACATTACATGGTCAAAAAAAAAAATGTGGCTACAATATAGCTAAAACGTGCGCACAAAATACTAATTTGTGGCCACGAAGTAGGTATAATGTGTGCACCAAATACTAATTAATAATACTATTATAATTCCTGGACAGCTGGGTAAGCAAATCGAGCGCACCTTCTCTAGAAACTGCAATAGTCTACGTGATGTCCTTAAGATGAGTGTCTTTTCTTATAGTCAATATCTTGTTATCCCGCATTTAAGCAGTTATTTAATTAGGCCTATGAATGATACTTTGTTACAATGGGCTGACGTCTCACCTGACTTACAAAATGTTCATCCTCATCCTGTTACTACACGTTGTTTTGTTGCGCTAATGTGTAGCCGTAAACTCATTTGTGTGTGCAGCAGCTCCTGCAGACACAAATGAGTTCATGAGTTTTTCACAGAATAAGAAAAGACACTCACCTTGAGGACATCATGTAGGCACTCGATTTGCTTACCCAGCTGTCCCGGAATGATATTAATATTATTAATTAGTATTTGGTGCACACATTATACCTACTTCGTGGCCACAAATTAGTATTTCGTGCACACGTTATAGCTATATTGTGGCCACAATTAAATTTTTTTTGACCATGTCATGTCTGGGGCTCCGTATTATGCTAAGCTAATCTAACCAATTGCTGGTGGTAGCTTAATATTTAGTTTACAGATTTGAAATCTTGTCATCCAACTTAGAACTGCATGCAGCATTACTGGTCATATGCTGAATGGTTCTACTAATTGAAAATAAGAACTCCAAAAAAAACGGAGGTGTTAAACAATGAAAAGTGGCTTTCCTTTAACACAGAGGCAGTTCACTCAATTTGAATTTGAATTTGACTTTCCACAACACTTATGGACCGATTTTCTGGACAAAATGATTTTCCGCCACATCCAGCTGTCAGAATAACTTATCCACTTAGGACTGGTTTGTGTTGATGATGACAGTACACTGTTTATATCCAATCAGCAGTGGTTACAGTATATACAGTTGCTCATTAGAATAGGCAAGTATTGTAGGTGAATTGCCAATCCAAATAGAATTCATTTTATAAAACGTTTCTGCTGTGTAAAATGATATGCTGGTAGATAAATATTCATGGCTGCATGTGAGCGTGTGTGTGTGGAGTTTTCTATTTATTCATATGTCGGTTTGTCATTTCATCGCTGTTTAAACTATGTAGAAGCCGTGACGACGTATTTCAGCCGGGCTTTTTCCGCTACAAAAACATTGTGTGTGTCATTTGCGGGAAAATGATGCATTTTGGATGAGGCAAGTTGGAGGAAATGACACCCGATATGACCTCCATTTTATAGAATGGTCACAGGCATAATGGAAACTCCAGGAGGTAAGGAGGTTGATGGATACAACCTTGGCACACAAATATATGCATACATATACTGCACACACACTGCGCACACACACAGGTCTACAGGTGCTTAGAGAAGCACATATCATCTGATACATGCACATGAACGTGGATGATGGTGAGAGATACGGAGGGAAATTTAACACATAAGCAATGAGATCAGATGTTTTTTCAAAGACCTCTTTCACAAGTCTGTGACATGTTTATTTCAAAAAGTCTGAAAAGGTCAGATGTAGACAAAAATTCATATGCATTTTTTTTAAATGCATCCGTTCTCAGATAATGCAAGTGTAAAAATTGGGGATTTAAATGAATAATCACCAAAATCATTCAAAAACTTGATTCTACAGTCCACATCTGGGCCGGTGGAGCTTCACCTTACAGTCATAACTATCCAATTTGAAAAATGCTCATAGAAAGTCTTTCCTTTCTCTATGACACTGTCTTCTGTTGGTCATAAAGATGTGATAAATGCCAGCAAATCATCCATCTGTTTCCCCACAAACTGTCAATTAGAAGAATCCCACCTTATCCATCAGAGCGGTGCTATACTCTCACTGGGAACCATCGAGCAGCTGTAGGCCTCATCTGTGCACTTTCTGGTGCTATAGGCAGCATGGCGGGATACCTCCGTGTTCAGCACAACAGATGTTTATGACTCTGTGTGTCTGAGCTTGTGTGCATGCGTCAGAAGGTGTGATTTCTGCTTTTAAATTGATGTATCTTTGTGTGTGTCTGTGTCTGTGTGTCGTGTAAATATGCCAGTGAATGTGTGTGTTTGTGAACAATGCCAGCCGCCCCTCCACATCACTTGCCATCTGGATAATTGATCATTTGCTATCATGAAAAAATAAAAAGAGAGCGAATGTGTCATAATTGGCCACTTCTTAAACTCCCTTTTTTTTTAATCTGTTTTCTACGTCTGTTTTTATTTGTGTGGGGAGCTGGCAGTTGTCATGATGATTATGAGGAGGGTATTATGGGGAGGGATTATGCATCAGCCTGCAATGTTTGAAGATGATCAGTGACCTGAGGCTTTTAGTTGGCGTTTAAGGGCTCAGCACACAACTACCTAATGCTCTACTTGAGCACCATGTCTTGTATCAAGGTATTATATCAGCAAAATACTTGGTAAATTTTCCACAGAATGAGCAATGCTCCAAAAGACAAAACATGTAAAAGATGCTTTCTTTGTTAAATCACTACAATGAGATTATTGAGATTTTTTCTTAATTTTTTTTCTTGACAAGATCAGTTGTTAATTGTCATGTGTTATTTTAAGGGCTGTTTGTAGGAAAGTGGATTTTTGAGTCTCAGTTAGAGATGGCTCATTTGCGAACGAACCAGTTCGAAGGAATGACTCTTTAACGCGAACGAACTGACCTGATTCCATGTTTCACTTCTCTCTCATTTGTTCTTTCGTTCTCACAGACTAGTCGCTGTGTTGTTCAATGTTTAGTTATCAGAGTGGTGAAGAGGACTGAGAGCCAGCCAATTATATGCTGAGTCTAGGACACTGTCACCAAATTTTAGCCAATGAGAAACACGAAAGCATAGCAACAGTTTCCATGAAAAAAAAACATTTCATTTTATTTATAGCTCTTCGCTCTCGTTCAGTCAGGTCAGTCAGTCACCCTTGGCTTACCTTCAATACATGTCAATTTAATGTCAAGGTGAATACACATTATACACTGTTGTGTTGTCTAAAAGAACACATAATCATGAACATACAGCTATGTATTTAACTTGAACTACAGTGTCATGTTGACCGTTAGCATGATAGTTTGAGAAGGAGGAGCTGAGAACTGTGCATTACATGATTCACCGCTAAACGATGTTGTACCAGAAAAACGACTGAACAAACAAACGATATGTACGATTGTTCCTGCCAAACTGACGGACGGGAACTGAATCTCGACATCGAATGATGAAATCCACCTCTGGTCTCAGTTCCAACTCTTGAAATACTGACGCTTTGGGATGGCTGGTCAGGTCGGCTGCCATCCAAAAGCATGAGTGTTTCTCGAGTTGGGAAGTCTTACAAATTTGATCTTTGAGCAACTCACTGTGATGTTATTCAGCATAATACATGATAGAAATCAAATTGTCATTACAGTATGAGCCTTTAGCACCTTTTAGACCATTGCTAATTCAAGTTCAGTGTTACCAAAACAGATAAACAGCTGCTATCACAAGGCTTCAGTAGTCAAATTTAGCAGAATCAACTAAGTATCTTCATCGTGGTAGTTATCTGCAGGTTTATTGCAAGTGATGTCCCATCCCAGGGGGCGGCTGTAGCTCAGTGGGCAGAGCTAGTGGACCAGTGATCGGAAGGTCACTGGTTCGAATCCCCAGCTCCCCTGGGCGGGACTGAGCTACATGCCAAAGTATCCTTGAGCAAGATACTGAACCCCAGAATCGCTCCTGATGCGCAGTTGGCACCCTGTGGGGCAGTGGCTGCCCCACAGGGTGCCAACTGCGCATCATCAGTAAGGGTCCTGCATTGAGCTGGCGACTCGTTCAGGGTGAACCCTGGCCTACGCCCATGAGTAGAACTGGATTTGGCCCCAGTAAGCCCCGCAACCCTTCAGGGGGATAAAAAGCGGCAACATCCCGCAACCCTCACGGAAAAAGCGGAAAAGAAAACGAACGAACGAACGAACGAACGAACGAACGAACGAAGGAGCGAACGATGTCCCATCAACAAACCTACATGCAACAAGCAGGAAGGAACACTTTCCTTTCTGAGACCCAAGAAAATGTTGTAGGCTAACAGTGCAATTCACCAATCACTTCTGCTTCCTCAGACCATTTCATACCAAAATCAGCAGGTATACGTGGGTACTTTCACCCAACACGTTACTCATTTATTTTTTTAAGTAATGCAGTATTTTACTTATTTACTCTATGTAGAAAGTTATTCATTGCAATACTCAGTGCATTACTTGTGCTTTTCTCCCATTTCCGGCATCTCCAAAAAACAATATATTTCATCATTTCCAAAACTGGACCTTCATCAAATGGTCACAGTCTGTGTAGGGCAAGAGAACTCCTTGATAAGGTTCAGGAAAACATCATAGATACTTCAGTAACTTCAGTTAAAAATGTACCTATGGTAAAAATGGTAAAAACTATGTCACCTTTTTTTATGATGTAACTTTGCTACATTAGTAAGTTCAAATAACTCATCAATAACTTCTGACTGGTAATGCAGAAGTGCTTCAAATACAGTAATCAACAGAAGCACTCAGCACACAGCTGAATGACAGTAAGTCTTACTGATATTGCTCACTATAGTATGAATGTGGATCATGAACCGATAGATGTCAGACTGTCAGTGACTTTTCCTCCACTGCCTGCACTTCAATTCTGTATCACCAGCAGCAGGGAACAGACTGGCTCTGCCTGAAACTTTGGATTGAAATGAACACATTTTAGCATTACTCTGGCGTGACTGCATGTGACTCTCCATGGGGAGTGTTTATTGTGAGTGTGCAGGCTGTCAGTTACAGACCCACTTATTCAAACAGCCTGGTGACTGGCTGAGCACAGGCTGCTGAGAAAATGCCCCACATTGTGTGTGTGTGATTGTGTGCGTGTGTGTATGTTTTGCACTATCCCAAATTGTATTGTAGTAACTCTATATCATAATGAGGTGTTATAATGAAGTATGTTGGACCTGCATTATTAAGAAATAGTCTATTCAATACCATGATCAATGAAATGATATTCTGAACTGCATATTACAGGATCACTGTAAACTTAAACACTTCTGCATATCATATAATTACATTGGACCAGCTTCATCTTTCTGGAACCCTGTACAAACGTGCAATACTCTGAATATCACTTATAAATACTACACTGACTCAATCATCGTTTCAGAATAGGAACAGCACACAATTGAGCTCAAATTGGGCTAAACTCACAACCCAGCTTCCAGAGTCATACCGCAAATGTATAATCCGTACAGCACCATGGATCAAGTTCAAACCAAAGCTGTAAACATTTTGTCCTCCTCCTGTTCCTCCTCTTGCCCTCACTCTCTTTATTGAGTACATTAAAGTATAGATCCTTACAGACAAAACAGGGCTACAGTTTTATGTAATTTATTTAAACATTTGAAATTTTACTTGGTGGGGAGCTGGAGGTCGATGGACACTTCTCTCTTCTTCCTTTGGCTGGCTAAATGTTTACATTGTTCTGCAGTCAGAGTTTAATTAACACAATTGTAAGCATCACACAACGCGTGTGAATGCATGCACACACACTAATTACCGATATAGTGTAGATGTAACAGACATTTTCTCTTCATTAAACTCCGTCACAACAAGTCTGCTGTCAGCCAATAGCAACATTTGACTCAGATATTTAGCAAACACTGCTGTCTATCTAATCCAACTCTGTTCCCAGCAATATCTTTTCATCCAGCCTCTCACTTTTCTCTCCTCCGACCCTCCTCACCCGCCTCTCTTTTTCTCAGATGGCTTCCTCCACCTCTCTCCCTGTGCATTATGTAGATAACCCGGGAACGCCATATATCCCAACCAGGTCAAACGGAGGTTGCAATCACACACTGTGACAGTGGGAGCCAATCCCAGTCCATCATGGAGGAGGGGAGGGGACTGAATCTCTTTGACTAAGTGTGTGTGTGTGTGTGTGTGTGTGTGTGTGTGTGTGTGTGTGTGTGTGTGTGTGTGTGTGTGTGTGTGTGCAAGCGTGCTTGTGTAGCAGGTTTTGGCTGAGGTCTCTGTAGTGAGCTTATAAGACAATAGGTTGAATAGGGGAGTCAGACGGGGAAGGAGGGTGGGGGTATAAAAGCAAAGGATAGGAAACTTTGATCGTTGTTGAAGAGAAAGGGAGAAAATGAAGGTGGACAGAGTGTGAGCTGGAGAAGTGATGTGAAAATGGAGGTTATATGGGATGACATTAAGGAAAGAGAGGAGATGTGTTTTTGTAAAAACATGCATCACATCGTCATAACAAAGTAACAACAGATGTTTGCAATGTGCTTTTTGTTGTTGATTAAACGTGCCACAATATTTGTTACAGTACATGACTGTGTTCATGGAAAAGTGTTTAAAATAACTGAAAGCAGCCTCTCTTATTATTAAATCAGAGTTTATGAACAGTGTGAACTCTCCTGTGTTGGCCTATCTAATGTGTCCTTTAAATACCAGGAAAGAGACTGCACGTCTGACTTTAGACCAGCTTACTGTTGGTCTGTGTAACTTTCTGCTGCATCAAGATAGAAATCTGCCATCAGTGCACCTGACCACGCCTCATTTTAAGACCAGCACCCTCAAGGGTGAACATGTGTGCACAAGTACATTTGCTTATACACAACGTGGGCACTGGGGGTTAAAATGGCAACTGTGTCAGTCTGAAATTAACAATGACAGTTGCGCTGTGTGCCGCTTTGTGCAGAGCCTAAGATAAAGAACTTTATGCTGTAGATCAACATGTGGACATCTCTGAAGCTTGTGCTAACCATAGACCTTATTTCAGGCATCTAACCGAAAACCCATTCCAAAAACCACAGCCTGGCCTCATTAGAAAAATGACCATACAGATGCACTGATGAAGTGGCCTATTATGACCCATATTTATGTGTCTTGTGAGGCGGTGACCTCAAGAGGAAGTCAGGCGACATAGTATATTGTGAATAGCAACAAAGTCTGCAGTGAAAGGCAGGGGACAGGTTGGATGGTTGGGTCAAACAAGTACAGGACTTTCACCCTGCTGTTTTTGTCCAGTCCCGTAGCAAAAGTCAGCTGTGAGTTATTTTATTTTACTGACGTGGTGTAGGTACGTATGCAACATAGGTACATTTGTAAATGAAGTTACAGAATTAACACAGTCATTTTGAGCCACAACCACAATGTTTTCTGAAATGTATGGTGTATGGTGAGCAGATAAAATTATACATACATTTGCATCAGAAAACATTTTAAAGGACACGTCCACAATTCATCAAATCCCTATTAAAACAATAGTCAGGACCCCTTATAAGCATTGTAAAGAGGTGTTGCTCGGTGCAATCATTCCATCTTTTCTTGTCTGTCATTAGACCTCTTCCTGAGATGAGTACCCGTTGTGTTAAAATTTGTTCATTTTCCTGAGGATTGTCTTGAGTGACATTCACATTGTGGATGTTGTTAATACATCCACATAACCACTGCCCTCCCCTTTATTTGTTAGTCCATCCTTATATATCAGGTGCTTCAGAAGGTTGAGATCAATGCTTTGTAATCATGGCGTTTGTCATAAGGCATGAGAAGGGAAAAAACAACGGACCAGTGTCTATTCCTTTAGTTGTCTGTCACCATTCACATAAAAGATCTCTAACACAATGTGTTTGGATGGTGCAGCTGCCACACTGATAGCATTTCCTGTTCCTGATCTCACTATCCTGTAAAATATTGACATAGTGATCTGTCTGCTGCACACCTGTGCAGACCTGGAGAAACCTGGGTTAGTTTTATGGAAAGATTGTAAACCTGTGTGTAGCCAGCCCACTCAAAATTTAGGACAAATATTACCAGATGCTTGGTGAAATATGCTTGCTTATGTTCATGTTACATATAAGGTTATCTGAGACAGTTAAATGACATGAACATAAAATATAGCATAGTTTACAGCAAAGTAGGGCCTCCTATAGGTCAACATGTGCCAGTATAAAAGCTTACATTCAAATCAAACAATTAATATACAAAATGATATCACTCTCCATTTAAATTAAACAGATCAAGTCTAGTTCAATATTCAAATTATGAGTTCTGGTGATATCAATTTTTCGTATTGCCAATCCAATGTAGTCCAATGTACAGACCCAAATAATAAATGTATTCTACTAAGAGCAGAAACTTGAGTTAATCTGTATCTTAAAGTAGTCTCCAACGGAAGACTTTCGTTCTTACGGGATCCAAATCAATTTCATACAGTAACTGTTTTTTAAAGGAGCACTATGTCATTTTGAGGAAGGAATTCTAATCAGATCTTCATTGCCATTTTTTTTTTTTTTTTTATGCCTGAACAAAATAAATAAACAAACTGACCTTAACGGACAGCACAATTAAATATGTTCTTTTGTTTGTTAATATGTGGTGGACCCTGCCACCTTTCTAGCTTCAAATAGTGTTCTCAGGACCTAATTTTCCACTTAGAACAGCTTGCTTATTCAGTTATGTAAAAAAATACATATTTCTGGATTTGTAATATTACCCCATTAATATTTCTCAGTGCTGTATCGTAAGCAACTGGATTTGTGTCAGTTTCTTGAGGACGTGTCACCTGTCATCCAAGAGGCTTCTTCAGTTCTAACTAACTGGAGGGGAGTTGCAGGCTTAATTGTAAATATTAAAATTCTGACTTTAAATTTCTTCCTCAAAACCACATAGTGCTCCTTTAGACAACTGTAATTTTCTACTGCATTCATCTATGATTACTTTGTGGTAGTGGGGCCTAATGAATGTAGTGAAGAGTGAGTCTGATGAACCAAGTTAAGCTCACTACCTTTATTAAGGTTAGGGCAATATAACAATTTTTTTTTGTTCATATTTAACTGAGATCACAGATGACCTTTGAAATGTTATTTAAATGTTATGAATTGCAAAAGGAACCTGGTTATTATTCCTATGCAGATAGGGCCTTAAGTGTGTACACTAACACTGGACACAGACCTTTTTTCTCAACAAGTCATTACGGATTGCCTTAGAGGAGGACTTCACAACAAAATTACTCTCACCGCCAGTCTCATTGAGATTCCACTATGCAAAATAAATTGTGTGCGCAAACACACACACACACACACACACACACACCACACACACACACACACACACACACACACACACACACACAGCACAGAGCACAAGAACCTGTATGTTACTAATGTCTGAGTGTTGTTTTCACATGCTGACCTCCACTCTTCAGCTGTGATCAGGCTTGAGTGTGACAGGTAGTCTGTTTACCCGCGACGATCTGTCCCTCTCTGTGCATGTGTGTGTTTGTTTCCTGTGTGCACACAGTGGGAAATGTTCATGGGTGGCTGAGCTGACATGTAAGAGTGTGTGAATGTGTAAGGGAGAAATTGTGTGCGCAGGTTATAGGCTATTGCATGTGTTTGTTATTGACACTATTAGTGCTCCATTTAAAAACAGACAAACAGACAAACAAAACAAACATTCTTTTTCTCTTTCTTTTAATTATTTTTGTCATAGTTATTTTTTCCTGACAGTTTGTTTTCTTCACATTTTTGCTGTCTTTGTGTTTGTCTTTTTTTCTACAGCATTTACTTTTCTTGTTCATGCTTTGTCTTTCTTTTAATATTTTTCTTATTTTGTTTGCTTTTCTTTGCTTCTGCTTCTTGGCTTTTTCAAGCATTGATCTCTGTTTGTTCTTTTTCTTGTTGGTTTGTTTAGTCACTTGTGTGTTTATGTCTGTCCTATCAAATTTTTGTATTTCGGTCATGCTTTGTCTCTTTCTCTCTTTATCTTGTATCTTGCTGAATGCCTGTTTGTTTGTTCAGTGTTTTCTGTTTAATTGCCTGTCTTTATTTCTTTCCTTTTTTTGTCTGATATGTAAGACAAAGAAAGGTGGTCCACCTGTTCAAAGAAAGCCAAGAAGCATCAGGTCTCATCACGTGTACCTCTGCTGCCCCTTGTGGTATCACAGCAGTTTCGAGTCTCTCATTCTATTCTCTTATGAGGATAGAAGGAGTAGAGGGAGGGAAGTGAGGGGGGAAAAGAGCAGGATAAGGAGGAGGTGGTCTTACTGGGGGAAACATTCCTTTTCTGCAGGTGCAACTTGGACATTTTTATGGGTGGTCGTGGTGGCACTATGTGTCTCTGTATACATGTATTTGGATCTTCAGTTTTATATAATCTGCTGATTGTACAGTGACCAGCATCGTATCAGTTGTGAGTTGTGAGAATTTTAGATGGTAATAGATAGTAGTTTAGAATGTTGCATAGTGGTGTTTCAATTTTAGAGTGTTGTATGTTGTTCTTGAAATATGATGGGTGGGGTGAAAAAGTCTAGTATCAACATTTCAGTAAATGTTGCAGTTGCATTTGAAGCTTTGCACATGCAAACAGACATATGCTCAGACTCCTCAGATGCTATTGGAAGGTTTGATGAGTTGAGAGTGTGTGCCATGCATATGTGAGGGACATTATACTGCCCGCAGAACCACCAGGGTCACCATTTTAATCAACCAAGAAACATTTTCAGTGAATGTTTTTTCTAATGTCCAAACAAACAAAATAAAATATCTTTGTTTTCATGACTGAGTAAACAAACCTGTTGGTCTGTTTACATGTGGTGGACCCTGCCACCCTTCCAGCTTCAGGGGACCTGATTTTCCACTTGTTTATTCAGTAAAGAAAAAAAAAAACTGAATGTGCATCATTTCCTCATTAATATGGTAAACTGAATTTCTGCAAACCTACTTTAATTTTTAGATTTGTACTTGTGATAGACACATTTTTCAATTGTGTTAATCTAATTGAGTTAGCACAGAGTTTCATTGAATTTATTGCAAAATAATTCAAAGCCGAAACTATTACTCTCAGCCGTTAAGGTATTACAGAAGAACACACCTTAAACGTGACCTCTCTTTAAGATTATTTGATGTTTTTTGTCAGCAGATTACTCACTGTCCCTACATTTTCAGCTATTCCGTCAGCTACTTTACATTACAGTGTAGTAAACAGATATAAATATTGTAGTAAAAAAGTAAAAACAATTGAGGGGAAAAACTACTCATACAACATGGATGTTTTTAAATCTTGACAAACAGATTCATATTCCACTTAAAAGATAGATTGCTATTACTTTAATTTCAGTTAATTCAATACAGAGAACCACTACTATCACTAACTATCTTATATATAGTTTGTACCTTGTTTTGTGGGAATTTGTTATCAAAGCAATAAGCCATATTTGGCAATCTTACTGATTAAACCCAATGCTAATAGAGAAACTGCTGACATAAATGAGGGAAAGGGAGTTTGTTACCTTTCTGAGGAGTTAAAGATGTGCAGCCTGTTGCCTTCAGCTCTTCATCTAACAGCTCCAGCAGGCAGCAGACATATTTAAAAGAGATCCGCTGTCAGAAAATGCCAACAATTTGAGATGCGTTTATGATGAACATCTGCAGTGCAAAAGTCAGTGAACAATCCATTTCCTGTAACTCACCTACTTCAAAATAAAAGTCAATTTACGTTTTACCAGATTAATGCTTTTAATCTAAAGCTGCAGCTGCAGGACATGTCTGATTTTCATTAGCAGTAAATTCAGGAGTCAGGATCAGATGCATCATCCTTCTATTACGTCCTCAGACTTACCCAATCTATGGCTATGAGTATAGATGCAGATGATTAATTTCTCCATGGGGATTATTAAAGTAGCTTTCTAATTCATCTAACAATTTGAAGCAGGGAAAACTGAAAGGTAGTGGCTGTTAACATCACCATCTTTATGGGTAAACTTTCTAGAAAGGTCCCAGTAATTATGTTGCCTTAGTGTAGGGATCTGGCAAAGCCAGCAGGCAAAGCCAGTTTGGGCAGGGATCTGGCAGACACAGATCCTTCTCCTTCGCTTGTCCTCTACCTTCATCAAATAAACTAGAGTTTAACAAATGGACTGATGATGGAAATTCACTAGTAGGCTAGCCCTTGGAAAGCATCTGCTCTCTGATTTTTCTGTTTTCGTACATGAACCCTTTCAGTGTGTAGTTTGAAACATGCCCTTCACCAAAATCATAACTGAACATTTTAGACACTGCTTGCTGTGACTGTGCTGGGTGTGTTCTGGTGATGGGATGTGCGCAGATGGGTGGGGAGGTAGTCTCCTGACTGTTTACCTAGAGAGGGGCAGCCACCGGCTCCCTATATGTCTGCTCTCCTCTGATTGGAGTTATGCCATCCACGTACGGATTAATATTTAATGTTAGGGAGACAGACAGAGAGAGAGAGAGAGAGAGAGAGAGAGAGAGAGAGAGAGAGAGAGATGTACAAAGCTAGGCTGCTGTTTATTTAGGATATTGTGAAAATATGAAGGGAAATTTGCAATTTTATTGGTTTTCCGCAACCATAAGAGCTGTGCGAGAGATTGGTGTATTTTGTGTGAGCGAACAGCTTTAAGAATGAGTGTGTTTTGTGCTATGTGTGTGTGTGTGTGTGTGTGTGTGTGTGTGTGTTCAGCAGCTCTGGTGACCTTCAGCCTTCAGTCCCTGTATGTAAGCCCTCTTTGCCAACCCATCCTGCCTCAATCAAGCATCCTTCACACATATATATCTTGCTGAACCCACTTGGTTTGTACTACAGATCTTTTATATTTTTTTTTCATCTTACATGTTTTGAGAAAGAAATAATATATACATATATATGCATACCATCATCCATATGAGTCTTAATCCAAAATCCTTTTGAAATATCTTTTAAAAAATAAAGTAAAAATGTAGTATAGCAGTCTAGCTAAAATCACAAAAGTCAAAAATCTTTGTGATTTTCAAATTCTCATTCTAAACTACTATAGAGTAAATGTTTGATTGACAGCTGAGCTGAGCTGGTTACAGTAGTTTACAATACAAAGACAGCTCATTGCTAAAAATGCAGAAATTGCCTCACACTGCTGTACCAGCAGCCAGGGACTGAGCAGGGGATCTTGCAGTTTAATGCTTTGACATGAGCTCTATGCTCTAACCTCTTGGCCATTGAGTTGGACAGCAGTTTGTATGTCAGTATGTCTGAATAAGTTGAATAAAAGACTTAATGTATGAAGGATGTGGAAAATGTGTTTATTGTCCTATCACAATAAATCCATAAAAACAATTAAAAGGGTCAGGAAATGGACAGAGTCAGGATGATATGCATCAAAGAGCCATAGGGTGGATGTAAAACCCTGGGCCACTGTGAAAAGAATACAGCCTCTATATATGTGGCACACAGTCTACAAAGTGATCTATAGGGGGCACTCCTAAGGTGAAATATTGTAGATGTACCAATATAATCTCTCCAATGAACAGCAGTGGGCAATGTCGTATTTTGCTGTACCTATGGACTTTAGGAAACAATGTAGGCAACTACCATGAATTAAGGTTTTGTTCTCCAGTAATTCTTGGAATTGTTGTTGAATGTATGGACATAGCGGGGGATTACCTGTAATTGCACAGTTTACCACAACTGATACCATACTGAGTGATTTTTAAATAGCCCTGATTGCTTAATACATCTGGCAAGTTGATAAATGGTGATACTTCATAGATTTCAATATAGAAAAAAAACTTTCCCATGGTGTCCATTACATTGTGGGATAACTTGACCTGTAACCCCTGAGCTTGTAGCCTTAGCAGCCTGAGACGAAATCGCCCACTGAACCGAAGGCATGTACAGGTCACTGGAGTTTTCGATCTACTCACCAGGATGAAAACAACCCCCACGTGCCTCAGAAGCTGAATGAGGAGGAAGGAAAAAGCGGGGACTAGGAGATATAGAGGCAGCCTGTGAGACGAGGAGAGAGGATGGAAAGACTCTGGCACAGGGAGGGCAGAGGGAGGCAATTTCACTAACTCTAACTTCCTCTGCAAAATTACGGCTAAATGGAAAAATAATGGAAGTGGCATCATTGGCCTCCTAGCATGGCGCTATTAGTATGCCAGTGACATGGAGCGGGGAGACCGACAGCAGTTATGTATTTTTGCAAGTATGCATATAATTTATTGTGGGGAGCACAATTTACATGGGTAGTCAATGCCTGTTTTATGGGCTCACAAATAGATGTATGAATTGAAGCATATAATGGTGGGCAGCAGCAGGCACAAATACATTCTAAATCTTCCAAATGTATTCCACGAAAAATGTAACCAAGAAATATAAAACAAATAAATTTGTCCATGTTATATGTATTGGTTTTGATTTACTAATCTAATCGGGGCAAATTTGCCTTTACTGTGAGACCATACTGTTTCTACAGTGCACACACATGTAAAGGTGTTTTGTATCTTTATCTAATAAGATCAAGTAATGTTATATAATGAATGATAAACCCACAAAGAATATTGATAATTTTGAGGATTGAAACTAGGGGTGGCCGATACCCCAAAATTTGGCTTACGATACCAAGTAATACAAGGCCAGTATCACCGATACCTACACCGACAGTTTTTTAAATAACAACAATAGTGGGCTCTTTGGGAAACGTGAAATACATGAAAGTATGTTACATTTATTCAATTTGACTAAGACAATTACTTGACTGTATGCCTGGATATTTCCTGTTTCTGAAAAACTTTGTCATTTAACCTGTGAGGGTCTGCTAAGGCATTTCCCTCCTCCTCCCTTTTTTGCTTCAACAAAGGTTTTAACAAATTTGGTCACTATTTTGTGTTTTTTTTAGGTTTTAAACAAGTTTGTGATGCCACAGTAGTGAACAACCCTATACACATCATTGTTCACAGCGTTATCATTTACAGCTGTAAAATAGCTTCAAATGATGCTCTTATTTTGCTGAGCCATCACTGCCAGATGTCGGATAGAACTACTGGACAAGGGTGCACTCTGTGGTGAGCTGTACATGCGTGTTCTTAGACAGATCTACTTGTTGTTGAAATACATTTATGTGGGTACAACACAGAAAGGAGAAATTGAAACTAATCTCCTTGTATCAATTCAACTGACGCTAGAACTGAACATCAAAAGGCAAACAGAGTATTGTTTAGGGGTGGGAATCGAGAACCGGTTCTGACTGAGAGCCGGTTCCAACTGGCCAATTCCATCGGAGTTGTACGCCTCCGCAGTTATCGATTCTACTTAACAATTCTCTGATTTTCCTGCCTGCACAAGGAAATTTTGCATCACGGTACATTTGTGTCACACCCCGCGACAACTCAGAACTCTGAACAATTGCCTCAATGGCCTCACCTTTCTCTGCTGATCAGTTGTTAGCCTCGCTGATCAGCTGTTAGCCTAGCAACGCTAACTTTCAAACCGACATACTCAATACTATGTGGGCTGTCCATCATTGCTCTGTTGGTCCTCCCTCCACCACAACCTCAGGGTTATTCACCGCCTGGCTGCTTTGTCGCTGTCCTCTGCTGCTGTGGTCTCCCCCGGCTCTTGGCGACGTTGGATGGGGCCTCAAGTTTGTTCATACGGATGTTGCTATTCCCTCTGTGCAGACTGACTGTTAAGTTCTTAAGTGTCCTTGGGTACCCTGAAAGGTGCTGTATAAATTAAATGTATTGTTATTATTATTATTATTATTATTATTATTATTATTATTATTATTATTATTATTATTGTTATAATAATAATAATAAACATTAAATATCCTGCATTAGCACACTGTCGCCTTGCAACTGCAAGCAGCATGCACACTTTTTTGTTGTATGTTTGAGTTGAATATGTTTATGTTCACAATCTTGTGCAGACATAATTTTGGCGAATAATAAAATGGTTGCTTTTGGTGCAGAAGACTGTGTAGAACTCCTTTTGTTGCCACTCAATGAACTACTTAGGAATCGATCTGAGAATTGATAAGGAATTGGATTGATAGGCAGAATAGACAATGGCACTGATATTAATAAAAACTTATCAATTCCCACCCCTAGTATTGGTAGTATCGACATTCTGAGATCAATCCATCCACCTCTAACTGAAACAATGTTGATGAGAGAACAGTGTGCAGAGATTACTTAAACAATGTCCATGAAAAATCTAACGTGTCCAGCAATTTGTTTTTACATTTTCACTTGAGGTACTTCCATGGTAAAATAAAAGTAACTGGCCATTGCCTATGCATGTGCAAAAAGAAGCCATGAAATGTCTTTAGGAATGAATGATGGGACCGTGAACAACTGCTAAACAATACTGCAGCTGGTAGCCAGTAGCAATCCCTCCCTCCCACTGGTTGTTCATCGAAACTAAGGATGTTATTTTACATCTAGACATAGACTTGGAAGCGAATCCCCATTCATTCCTATGATAGCTGCTCAGTGGTGTTCTAAAGCCATAAAAGCTTGTCTTCCTGGCTATGAAAACACCTGGATCTTCCACAGAATGTATGCATTAGAGACTTCCGCTGACTGAGCAAGCTAACTTGAATGGGGATAAAATAAATTCATTGTGCGGCTCTTTTGGGCCACAGCGGATCTCATGACAATGTAATCACACAGTTTGGCCACCACAAAAACTGGCTTCAAAGACTTGCACTCTTCCTGAGGACTTGAGCATGATTACCAGGGTATCCAGGGGTGTGTGGAGAAACAGGGAAACAGGGAACCCAGGCACACAACACCACTACCTACAGCAACATTGTAATTCCTGCTGGTGCATACAAACTCCGTCTGAAGCAGTCTGAGATTATAAAATATAGCTTAAGTTGGACTTTTTAGGATACTAGAAAGATGTATCTGCCTCGCTTATTTGTCTCTGGTCTCTTACCCAGTGGGGGAAGGATGAGAAGTACAGTAGGCTTACAGCTATGAACCCCTGGCTGGCGTGTCAATGTAGGGAGCAGGGATACAGCTTCATGGATAACTGTCAGCTGAAGTCAGCTGGCTGAGGGGCTTTTTCCTATCATGTCCCCTTCCTATGGAACACTCTCCCAGCTGACATCAGACAATCTGGCTCTATTGACGCCTTTAGATCTAATTCAAAACTTACTTCTTTGACTTAGCCTTTAATTAGTCCTTGACTTTGATTGCTAGCTTCTTCAGTGGGTGGGTTGAGAAACAATATGTTTTTTCTGGTTAACATTGCGTGTCTCTAACTTATTTGTGTTTTCTGTGCCCATAAGCTTCAGCTGTCACTCTCTCACTGTCCACATTTAATAGCTTCCTCCTCTGCCTTCTTTTCTTTCATTCAGGCTCCCTTCCGATGGACCACGGCCCTTGGGAACATTCACCTCTCCTGGCTTCTGCTGCCTCACATATTGACGCATCTGGATCATCTGTTTTACTATCTCCTTATATCTGTATTTCTGTAAAATGTGATGCCTCTTCACTCTTTTTTCTTTTTTACTGTCCCATGATCTCCCTTCCTGTTGCTGTCCAGCAGTCAACCAGCGCCACGAAAATCTCTGTGAGCGTAACTGACAATATATTATTTCCTAACTGTACATTCGGCGGTTGTCTGGTGGTAATGGGTTGATTGTGTTTTCCGCCCAGTTGGTTGTAAAAACAAATCAGCTTATGCAGCAGATTGTGAGCTGTAGTTTTCTCGGCAGTATACACACCGTGGCTGCAGTGTCGCTAGGCTCCTTGTGGGTGGCGCATCAGTGGAAGCGCAGTCCGATGGCAGGGCAGCCCGACAGCAGCATAGACACACTATTTGCATCGAGGAGCTTGACTAGAGCAACAGAAGACCAGGGGAGCGGCTGATTTGGTTGGTGTGTCAGTGTGAAGAGGTTAGAGTGTTTCCCTATCCACATTGTGTCCTCCAGACTAAAGAGGAAAAGGACCATCTAGATTGTTACCAGTGTGGAGTTCAAAAGCTATTATCTGTGATGCTAGGGGGGTGTGATAGTGCCAATATCAATAGTAAGTTGTACTTCAGCGATGGCCCCATTTATGCTGAAAGGTACAAACAAGTTTTGGAACAACATATACTTCCACCCAGACAACATATTTGATTTTCAGATTGACCTAAAAGTACTGTCAACCAGTCGGTGGCCCGATTCTAAAGTTATGAATTTGTTGAGTGAAGCTGCTATGCTACTACTTCCTCACAGCGTCTTCAAACTCTTGAAAGGTTCAGAGGTGAAATCATACATTCTCTCTGAACCATATTCTATTACTGCTTAAACATATACGGATGGAAAAGTATTTACGAGCAAACGTCCTTATCATAAAGCACATCATAGGATTGTGCAACATTTTGTGTATCTGCAAGGTCACTGTTTTCTTTACTGTAATTTGGAGCAAGAGCATATGAATAACAATGACTACTGCAGAGTAATTTTGATTATATTTTTCCCAATGAAAATCTACTGTTGGTGGGCTTTTGGTTCAGTGTGACATGCATATAAGGGTAAGCCCACATATCCTTTGAAGGACTTTCATTTTGCAGGTCTGCATTTTTGCAACTACAGTCTTCACAAAACTCATGACCACAGGAAATGATTGGGATGCCATTTGAAAATTGCCACCGCTCCCACTTTTTGGCTGCCCCATAAGATGCCCACTTCACTTATGATGTCTCTACATCCTCCTCCTCCTCCTCCCATTAGGGTCAACCCAGCCGGCCATGTCTTCATACTCTCCTCCTCTCAATCCCCCATTCTCTCTCTTTATGTCTGCATGGCTGATCTTGTTTTTTCTCTCCCTCTCTCTGGGTAGACACCTGGCCAGGCTCAGGAGATCGATACCAGCCACGGCCCTGCAGGAGAATCCTGTCAGCTGCTACTCCGGATCCTTGCCGCTCCGGCCATTGCCACACCATCCGTCAAAATCATTCCACACACACAAGATGGATAGACCCACATACACAAAAATACTGTATGTGCAAACACACATACGAAAAGGAAACAAAATGGGAGCTAAGTCAATTTAGAGCAAGAGAAAGTTAAATTTGTTGTCATGTCATTGAATTATGTTGACCTAAAATAGCTACAATATATGTAAGAATTAAATATGTATTATAGCTATGTTGGTGTAAAATCCTTCTTGGCAATAAATCTGTTCCTGATTCTGATTCTGATGTTCCTAGAGGTCACAGCACCAAACACAAAGCCTGATATATCTTCCTGTAATATCTTCTTCATCTGTGCCACAATAGCTCCATTGTTATCCAAAAACTACTAAAAACACATCAACGAGACGCACTGTTGAACAGGTTGGATGGATAAAATGTTGCTTCATTACCATGAACACACACAACACAGTTTATTTTAATCACTTCCACCTTCACTGTCCTGCTGCGAGAAATACTCACTGGAGCATATTAATCCACAGCTGAAAATAGGCCCACAACAGCACTATTTACTCAACAGAGGTGGCGTTTGATAGCAATTTCTCAAATGTGAATCCAGTATTGAATCAGCTTATTAGGTAGGAACCTTGCCACTGTAAAGCTAACCCTCACGTGTGATATTAGCACTTAATAATTCACTTTCAAAGTCAAAAACTTTTTTGCTCATGTTATCTCCATTTCCCTGGAAAACCAGGAAAATAGTCATGTCAGTGGAATGAAATTAAACCATACTAACTCCAGCAAGCAGACTGACCATCAGGTGGCAGATATACTTAAGCATACTTTAACGTCTTCAGTGCTGCTTGCTGCTTGCGGACCTCGGCGCAAGCGCCTCAGTCCTGACCGCATCACTGTCGTGCTCAAATGACGTTAAAGCACACCCTCTCGGGTAATATTGTGATTATACAACTAATACCAATACAAATAAAATGTATAATCAAAGTATATCCATGTTGATTGACATTTTACTCTCAAATTTTAAAAGTTTTTGCGAGTGTGCGTCGCGTTTCCATGGAAACACATGGGGTCTGACTAATAACTGAAACAAAATCTGTCACGTCAGTAGACTCTTATGTGTAATGGAACGTAGTTTACCACTCCAGCAAATAATCCAAACCTTAGTAACGACCTAGCAACAGAAAGGATTTTCTAGTCCCAGATGAGTGAACTCTGAGCTGAAGTGAATGTTTTATCGCGGTCTCGGAATTTCCCGAACACCGTAAAATACTAAATAATAGCTGGGGTGTTTATTTGTTAAGTCACTTAACAGACCAGGCGGCAATTTGTTACAAGCATTTAATTCCTTCCTCTCAAAAATCCGGGATGAAAATGTCACAAACTTCGCCAGCTTCTCGGTGAATTCTCTGGCATCCTTCTGGGCAATAGTTGTCTAAGTGAAGTTGTTACAGCGGAGAAAACGATTTAGCGACCAGCACTCGCTGCAAACTCCTCATCTCTGCTGTCACTCACGGTGGCGGACATTTGTTTCTCCATCGCCCTGATCATTTTGCAGGACACTCTCTGGTGGCGTGCCCGCTGATAACTCATCCCCGCATGTTTATCTCAGGCTCCTCGCTAGCCTTCTCCCTCCACCAGGCAGCCTGGTCCTGTTGCTGCTGTCCTCCTCGGACAGCTCCGTTTTATTTTTTCGCCAATATCTCACTCTCTTGGGGTCGACAGAGAAACGTCTAGCGGCGGCTTCTCCCGAGTTTTCCTCTACATATTTTACGGCAGAAAGTTTGAATTTCAAGCCGTACTTTTTTATTTTTTTGCTCCAGCTCTGACAGTTACTACGTTGCCATGGAGATGGATAAACACAGACTTGGCGGAGTAATATTTTGAGTAATGAGTCAGGCGTGCTGTCATGCTGATTTGAGCACGGTCAAAATGTCTTGATGACCAATCAGATTGCGTGGTCGGAACTACTTGTTGTATAATATCTGTTTAACCACAGGCTTCGTTGTGAATAGTTGTTCACATATTTGGGAGTGTTACCATAGGATCTCATTAGATGGCACAAGTTAGGTGAATTAGTAAATCTTTCAAACACCCCTAGCATTGATGGGCCCCGAAATTTCTAGTACACTACTAAAAAGCAGATTTGAATTTTGGACCTCTCTGTTTCTAAACTCCTGCGTAGAGCCCTGTCACAGGTCAACATCACAGCAGTGGTGATGCAAAGAGAAGACAAATCTGACAAATTAAATATTAAAAACAAATTCAGCCCCTGGCTTTATTTTTTTATATATATTTCCTATTTTTAATGTGAGCATAAAATCAGAAGTGAACTCTGATCAAATTGTATTATTTTAGGCAGTGCTAATAAACCATGTTTCTGATGCTGCACCTCCCATTTCTTGCCTAAAAAAAATTCCGAAACACTTTTTAGTGTACTGTTTAGCTAGAACCAGTGGTGTAGTTTATTGTAGTGGGTATAGTGTGATGATTCCCTCCCAACCTCGTACACCTTAATTTAGTAAATTTAAAAAACTTCCTTGATTAGGTACTTTTAACTACTAATTTTTCTTTAACAGTAAAAACAAAACGAGTACACCTAACTTGAAAGTTTCTATTACCTTAAAATAAAATATTTAATTTCCCTTTACGATGTTGTTCACTTAATGTTCATTAAAAAATTTACAAGTTAAATAAAGCTGTACTAACTCCACGACAATTAAATAAATGTGTTTAATTTTAACTCAAAATAACATTTAGTTATTTAAACGTATTATTATATATTATATTATATTATATTTAAACACCTTTTATTGAGTAACCATGAATTAAAAACAGTCCATTGGCCGTGAGGAACGGCCAGAGAATAAAAATATTGCCATTAACAAATATTGCTTGTATATATATTTATTATCCATTCTGATCACTTACTTACCACATAAGGGTCGAATGACGGCAAAGACATGAAAGCATCTACCTCAGTATAGGCAGTATGGCAAAATAAGTTTGACAAATTTATAAATGTCCCCAATGCAACTTATTTCCACAAATAGTGACATCAGAACCACAGGTGACGGGTGACCCGAGAGGTGACCCGCACAATTTGGATGAAACAGGTGAAAAATAATATACTGTGTTGGACACGGGTGCAGATCGGGTCGGACGCATGGAGTCGGGTTGCCAACTCCCTGAAAAATATATAAGGGACACATAATTGGCAAAGCCTGCCGACCCAATTGCCCCGCCCACCCGATGGCTTGGAAAAATGTTTGCTTTTTTTGTGTGTGAAACTATTTTTAAATAATTTGAATCGAATCTGAATTTAATTTGATGCATGTGATACAAATACATAGAAAAAAACATATTATTCAACAATTTATTTTTTGAAAAAACTGAAAACAGTACAAAATAACAGAAAACAATACAAAGTTATTACTTTCTTACTGATATATAGTTCATGTGTAGTATATCAACTGCCTGTGCAGTATAAATTATGCACATTATATCTATCTGTCTTTATCTATTATTCATCTATGTATTACTTTTATGTAATACTTATCTATTCTATGTATTCATCTATGTGTATCTATGTGTTTATAACACTAAGCAATTTTTTTGGCCATAAAATACTTCTACATTTATTGGACTTAAAATTCATTCTTATTTTTTTACATACCATATCTCCCTCTGGTGTTGCCTGCTGGACAACAAACCGGTCAAGGGTCCCCCTGGTTGTCCCTCACGTTTTTAATGTGTCAACCACTAGAAGCATGCTGTTTCACGGAGGAGTAACGTTACTGCTCGTGGTGGAAGACATACCGTCTACAGTGTCCTGTGAATCTGTGTCGTCCGTGTTAGCCATGCTGGTTTGTTTTCCCAGTTGTCCCAGTCTCTTGTCATCTGGCACCTTCTTGCAAGCAACCAATACCTCGACCAATAAGAAGAGCTGGATTTTGCATTGTTATTCTCGTGTGTGAGTGTGCTGTCAGCTCATTGGTCACAGAGCAGGAGAGGGCTGGCAATAACATTACCATAAATGTTCATATAAAATGCCCTGTCATTCATTGATTCCATTGACATTTTAAAGACCATCTTGATTCTCACGGAAATACGGGACAAAGTGCGTGTCAGGCCTTGATCAAGAGGGCAGGGGCCCCTGGGCACAATTCTTGGATGGCCCCCCGCATACAAACACGCACACACACACACACACACACACCAGTGTCTCCCTTATATGCATTCTGTCCCGCTGCTGGTTTGTAGAGTAAGCAGATTTTATTAGTAAATTGGAGACAGTGTTTCCCCTAGATTTTTTTGTAGCAGCAGTGCTCTGAGTTGGTAACCTCGCAACACTAGGGAGGTCCGTGGGCATGCCCCCGCAGAAGAAAATTTTGAAAAATAACCCTTTAAATGGTGAGTACTGGTGAGATTTTTGAAAAGAAAAAAAAAAATCAGTTTCAGAATTTCAGAATCAGAATCTAAGACATGAGACAAAATAGTGTAGAAGTTGACATTGCTGCTTGAAAATATGTGAACCTCTTGAGCATTAGAAAACTTTTTTACCATTATTTTCTTGGATTTTTAATGGAAACAGAATCTGTTTGAGAAGTCTGCATATTAATATTCATACAAAATAGAGTACAATAATTAGAGCTGTGTCACATTTCTCCAGTTTACTAATAGAATCTGCTGCTGGTTTGGAGTCACTGGGTCACATGAGATGGAAGATATTGAAAAAACTGCAATTATTTTGTATTAATATATTTCTGCTAAGTAATTTAATGACAGTCCCTAAATCAGTTGTCAGGGATTCAGCGCGGCTCTGGGAGGTGAGCTGACTGTCCTCCTGCTGCTCAGACTGGGTGAACCTCAGTAAAGTTGAGGCTGGACCCGAGTGAATATCCGCCGAATATCCAACCTTAAACTAACTTCACCCTGGTTCGATGAGTCGCCTGTTGCAGCCTTTGAATGGGATGATGGGTGGGTTGCCGACATCGCCACAGACCCCTGGTGCATTTTACGTGACGCGGGTGGGGCGCACTGAGGACAGTCCGCCCTGGTCGACAGTCGCGCCGGGAACGACTGACGCTCAGGCTGTACGGGGTGTCCCGTACTGTCCCTTCGTCACTAGGCCACAGCCCCGGGAAGCGCCGAGGTCCGGGCGGGGGGAAATTATACAAATAGCAGTAAAGATGATAGGTTTTAAAATAACTTGGGGTGTGTTATGGTTGGCACTAGATCTGAACCCAAAAGCACGACTCTGGACCACAGGTAACAGTGAAAAAACAAGTCTTTAATGTTCAAAACGTGGAGAATGGTGAAGGTGAGGAGGGGTTAAGTGAAGTCCCAGGGTCCCGTCGTGGCTTGTGTAATCACCGGTGAGACGAGGGTGAAGGCGGCGTGGTGTGTCGTCAGCCGCGGAACAATGGCGGTGCGGCAGCACGGCGTGGTGAAGTCCGTTGGCTCTAGCGTATTCTCACGACGAAGAAACACTGGAGCTCAGGTAGAGGAGAAGCGAACACAGACTACTAGGCAAGCACAGCAATTTGGGGTGAGCGGAGGAAACACAGAAGTTAGCTAAACAAGCTAGTTCGGAAGCACAGTTTCAAAAATCTAGAGGAGAGCCAAGAGGTGAACAACCACAAATACTGAAGTAACGATCTGGCAGCAAGCAAGAGGGGATCCAGAGACTAAATAGGCGGTTGATTGCCGAGTTGATTCACCTGGCTGCTGCCTGCAGAGAGAGACCACGCCCACACACACAGGACAGACAGGGGGAGAGACACAGGTGGAGCAAAACAGACAGGGGAAACACAGACACCAGGAAGAAGGCAGGCTGCCATGATAGGATCATGACAGTACCCACCCCCTCAATGACCAGCTCCTGCCGGTCTACCAGGCTTGTTGGGATGAGCTCGGTAAAAGTCAGTAAGGAGAGAGGGGTCCAGGATAAGCCCCCGAGCAATCCAGCTCCTTTCCTCCGGTCCATATCCCTCCCAGTCAGCTAGATACTGATACCCACGCCCCCTGCGGCGAACATCTATGATGCGACTGACCATAAAGGCTGGGTGTCCATCGATGAGCCGGGTGGGTGGTGGGGCGACGGCAGGAGGGCACAGAGCGCTCATGGAGACCGGTTTCAACTGGGAGACATGGAAAGTAGGGTGGATTCTCAACGACGCCGGAAGCTTGAGGCGAATAGCAGAGGGATTCATGACAGCCTCAACTTCAAATGGGCCGATGAATCTGGGAGACAGTTTCCTGGAGGTAACACTGAGGGGAATGTCTTTGGCACTTAACCAAACCCTTTGACCTGGCTTGTATTCCAGGGCAGGAGTACGCCTTTGGTCAGCCAAACTCCGATTTTGCTCCTGGGTACGCAGAAGAGTCGCCTTGGTCTCCCTCCAGACTCTGCGGATCCTGCGGAGGCTGTGCTGGACCGATGGCACGGCGATCTCCTGCTCCTGAGAAGGGAACAAAGGTGGTAAGTAACCTAAAGACGCTTCAAATGGTGTCACACCGGTAGCTGCAGACGTAAGAGAGTTGTGAGAGTACTCGACCCAAGAGAGTTGAGAGCTCCATGAGGCTGGGTTCCAAGCACAGATGCATCGCAGCGCCGTCTCCAAATCCTGATTGGCTCGTTCAGTCTGGCCATTGGACTGCGGGTGGTATCCAGATGATGGACTGACCGTCGCGCCCAGTGCCCGGCAAAACTCTTTCCAGACCCTGGATGTGAACTGGGGACCCCCATCTGATACAATGTCCGCAGGGATCCCGTGGATCCGAAATACATGGTTCACCATTAGTTCGGCTGTTTCAGTAGCTGAGGGCAGTTTAAGGAGAGCCACAAAATGAACAGCCTTGGAGAAATGATCCACAATAGTCAGAACAGTGTCATTACCTTGAGATAACGGTAGTCCAGTTACAAAGTCCAAAGCGATGTGGGACCAGGGACGGCCGGGCACTGGGAGTGGACGGAGGAGGCCTGCAGGTGGTTGGTGCGTTGCCTTCCCATGGGCACAAACTGTGCAAGCCTTGACGTACTCACAGGTGTCAGCGGCCATAGTTGGCCACCAGAAGTGGCGTTGAAGCAACAATAAGGTGTGAAAAGACCCAGGATGGCAGGCGACCTTGGATGTGTGGCTCCACTGGAGGACCTAGGGACGGACAGAGATAGGTACAAACAAACGACCCTGGGGACCCCCACCAGGGTCAAGGTTAGTTAGGAGGGCCGTCCTCACCAAGGACTCAATCTCCCAGGTTAGGGAACCAACCAGACAAGACACAGGGAGAATAGGATCTGGAACAGGTGTATCGTCTCTATTATTAGGGAATTGTCTAGACAAGGCGTTGGGTTTAACATTCTTACTCCCAGGACGGCAAAGTGAGGTTAAAGTTGAACCGGCCGAAGAACAAAGCCCACCTGCCTTCTCCAGAATGTAACCCAAGAAAGAGACAGATGAGACATGAAACTCACATTTCTCACCGTTCACAAACAACTTGTTCTCCCACAACCGCTGAAGCACCTGTTGTATGTGAACAATGTGTTCCTCGAGGCTGTGGGAAAAGATCAAAATGTCATCCAGATATACAAAAGCCAAGAGGTGAATAACCACAAATACTGAAGTAACGATCTGGCAGCAAGCAAGAGGGGATCCAGAGACTAAATAGGCGGTTGATTGCCGAGTTGATTCACCTGGCTGCTGCCTGCAGAGAGAGACCACGCCCACATACACACACACACAGGACAGACAGGGGGAGAGACACAGGAGGAGCAAAACAGACAGGGGAAACAACACAGACACCAGGAAGAAGGCAGGCTGCCATGATAGGATCATGACAGGGTGTAGTTCTTTCTCTGTGTGCATCTTAAATTCGCCGTTCGCCCCCAGTGATATTAAATAGGGATGCTCTGATCAGCATTTTTGGGGGCCGATCCGATCACCGATCACAGGAATCATAAATCTGCCGATACCGATCACCGATCACCGATCACAGAATGGATGGGAGAATAATAATAATAATAATAATAATAATCCTCAATGTCATGTATTTACAATCTAGCCTTGTGCACCACTTAAAGTGGTAAAACCATTTGTACTAAAATAAATAATAAATACAATCAAGATCTTTATGTACCACAATCAATGTTTTATTTGTTTATGTTTCGTAAACATTACATACCCTGTCAAGAGCAATAGACCCACTATAATGCAGCTAACATTAAAAATGAGTATAGCTGCGCAGCACCGCTATTCCACCATCTGGGGAGAACCCTGCTCCACCTTTTACTGTCCCTGCTGTAAGGCTCCGGACGTCTAAACGTTTCACTTACAGTGAGCTGAGTGACGGGTGTCTTTGGGATTTGTTTTGCCCGGGCTTGTTTCTCATATTCGTCGTATTCTGCTGTGTGGTGCGTTCTCAAATGCCGTCTCGGGTAAAAAAAAATGATATAAACATATTTATATGCGATCGGCTTTTCTGATCTGCACTTTGAGAGCCCACCGATCAACCTGTTTAGGGTCCATATCGGCCGATGATGATCGGCGGCCGATCGATCGGAGCATCCCTAATATTAAACCGACAAAAATCATGTCTTTTTTTTTTTTTTTTTTGCGGAGGCGCTGACTCGTTGGGTCCCAGCTGCACGTGGGCCCCTGGGCCTGTGCCCATTAAGCCCATTGGGTAATCCGGCCTTGGCTTCCCTTTTCAGCTCAATAAGGAACGCGTAATTTTGTTTCTAAATATGTTACGATTTTTATAGCAGGTCGGCTCGTAGGGATGTGAATCTTTGGGTGTCTCACGATTCGATTCGATTCGATTTGATTCTGATTCTTAGGGTCACGATTCGATTCAAAATCGATTCTCGATTCAACTGATTCTTGATTCAAAAATGTATACAATGCATAGTGTGTTAAGGCAAATTATGGCATCAAAACAATACAGTTTGTATAAGATAATGTGATTTTTAGATAAACTGATTCCAATGATGTAATCACACAAAGGCAAACTTAAGACAAAAGGTAACATCTATCTATGGTCACATTATGCTATATAAGAAATGAGAACTTCCTCCATGAAATGTACAACAGCACAACTTTAATAGCGCAATCTGCTGCAGAATGAAAAAAGCAAGCCCTTAAAGAGTGTGTTTTGACTAGATGAATATGGGTTTTGAAAAAGTTGCTGTCTCTCTGCTTGGAAGGAAGGTGCTGGCTACACTGTGTGTGGATGTTATGACCTGCACCTTCTTTTTGTGCACATCTGTTTGACATTGTGCCTGCAGTGCATGGCTGCCCTTGTTTGCATAGTTAATAGCCGCTTATATACTGGGCAGCAAGCCGCCAATTTGACCATCCTTTTTGCGGCTCGGTCCGCAGATTTAGACAGAAGCCGGTAAATTGGGGGTCTGTCCTGGTCCGCCAATTTAACACCTCGGAGGGTACACTTTTATCCAACTCCATTCCGATCTAAATCCGAGACGTCGTTATGCCAGAAATTGCGTGAGATGGGCGGAGGTGTGGATGACCGGCACTGTTGTGCGCCCCACAGCTGAGGAGTTTTAAAACCAGGAAACAGCTGATCGCAGCAGTCAGTCCATCACTTCATCCGCGGACATCAAGATGAGCAACTGGACAGCTGCCGAGATCCAGGAGATGCTAGCATCTCCTCGGTCTCTGTAGCTGTCTTCGCTGTTAGCTTGTTGTTGTAGCGGCTAGCTAGGAACGGTCACTACTTTCAAATTAAAAGCCCCAGCTAAGAACCCAGTTCTAAACTCCAATGGGGTGCAATTTCAAGCTCTTATTTTGAAGACACATTCCTTGTCTTTCTTTCCCAAAGCTTGCTGCAACGTTGTGTACGGAAGCCCATGGGGGCGCACAGAGAGACGGGGGAACATTAATAAAAAAATCGATTTTTGAAGTTTATGAATTGATTCAGAATTGTGGATGATTAGAATCCCGATTCTTATGTGAATCGGTTTTTTCCCCCACCCCTATCGGCTTGGGCGCAGAATGTAATTTGTGCTACTGTTGGAAAACGGGTCGGATGTGGCTTTAAGTATGGCGGGTATGGGCGGGTGTGGGTTTGCAAAATAAGACCCATGCAGGACTCTGATCAGAACTACAAGTAACAGTATTTCAAAAAGTGCAGAGGAATTAAAAAATCAATAAAGGAACTCTACATAGATGAAAGACCCAGCTCCTAAAATCCATGTGGTTAATTCAACAAAATGAATTCCTTACAAATTGAAGGTGTTTTACAACACAGTGATGGCAGATACAATTGTGTGACAATCTAATATAGACAGAAACATTTCTGCTCATCTATTAACAGCACGGCCCATAAATACCTAATACACCTTCAAATATAAAAAAAATGCATGAAAAATGTTTTCCAGATTACTCCACTGCCTAAAGGTCTTTTTTAAGGCCCAACACCCTGGGCCTCAACCCTCCATCGTCCAGGCCCATCAAGACTTTCTGGATGAAGTCGAAGGCATTGGCCATTCTTTCAGATAATTTAAATGCAGTGCATAAATCAGTGCAAAAAAGCATGAGATATGCGTCAGCCAATGTGGGCATTTCCACAACAAGGTTACCCTCGATCACCACTGCAGTCTTATCTGGGCAAAGCAATGTGGCATCTGTTGAATTGGCAAGGATCAAGACAAGGCCAATCGGTGTCATCAATGTCTGGTTCATCAGACTGCGAAGGACGAAGAGAGAGAAGAAACAACTGTTAACATACCACAATACAAAATTACTTTACCAAAACTGCAGCTTCAAATATGACAATTCAGTTGATAAAAACACCTCTCTAAAACAAACAAAACTAAGTATTATTAGCTTGACGATGGCAGGATTTACTGCTTGGCTGTGTTAGACTGTTAGTTGCCAATTTATTTGCCATAGCTGGTTAAAACTGAATTAAGTATCATCTCCCCTTACTACTACTATATTGACATCTTTGACATAACATCATAACTAAATGTTTTCAAATAAAATTCTGTAACATTCTACAGAATGCTCCTTTAAACGGGAACTTTGCCAATTTTCAACCAGCTTTGTATCACCACAATTTTGGTTGTATGTTAAACTTCTCTCCATTTTGCCTGCCACCTCACATTGTTTCTGGCAAGGTGGCCATATTGACTACAGGTTATTCTGCTTTTTGTTAGTGTGCTACCACAGACACAAACAGTGTAGTCGGATCGAGAAAGTGACCCCTCTCTCTCCCTCTCGGATTGAGTGAGGGTTATTACAGAGAAAAGATCATGAACAACACCTATACTATGGTATAATATACGTGTATGGTGAGGGCAAGGTGGATGAGACATGGAACCTGACTGAGAGGGTTAGGTTAGGTCATCAGGTGTGTGAGGAAACTGGCCTGTGTGATAGAGGTTGATAGACAATGTTTTGCCTCTAATGTAAACTCACACTGTTACAGCTGCTTCATAGTAAAAGCCATTCAGTCAGAATAGTCGTCAATGAGCATAGAAGTTTGTTCTTGACCTGGGGAGCCGTGTGTTTCAAACCAATCTCAGGGTCTATGTTGAAATGATCTTTGTTAGCCAGTGTAAGGCCTCATTCTTACATAATCAGTGCAACTATTCATCATGTCATTAGTGTCATTCCAAAGACAATTTGTGTGTCATAATCAGTACGTTTACATGCACAGCTTAGTCAGATTACAGCCATAGTTCGACTATGCGACTCAATCAGACAACTGCAATTGTCCGAGTATACATGCCGGTGAGAAAATCGTATCATTGGCCAAAGCACGTCATACCCCGGTACGATAGGTGGCGCTGTACCCATTTCAACTAGTGGTAATAGAGCCACCTCCGGCTGACCTCTTTACGTCACCAGCAACAACAAACTCTGCCTCTGCATTCGAGAAAGATGGTGTACGAAGAGCGAAAAGAAGCTACATCTTTGTACATTTCGTACATGGTGTACATGATAATTACACAAACTAGATGCACAATGGCATTCTTGCTTGTCGTGATTTCGGAGGAAAGACGTCGCCGCCACCATCCTTCTGTTTCCGGCTCACGGCCCCGGGAAAAAAATCTCGAGCCTGCGCAGAACGCAAATTTCGATCCAATTTTATGGAACGTATACACGCAGGAGTAATGCGACTATCAAACTAATAATCTTGGTATTTTAATTCGACTATGAGAAATCCGATCCGGTCCGATTTTACTCAGACTAAGGTGTATACATGCATCTTAAAAATCTGATCATAGTCGGACTAACCCAGTAATTCAGTTTCTTGAGTGTCATGTAAACGCACTGAATGATGTGAACTAATTCCTCCGGATCTAGAAGGTGGCAGTAACGTATCTCAAAGTATTTTGACAACCGTCAAAACAACAAAGAAAGAAGAAGCCATAGCAGCATGCTATGCTACTGTCAGTCCTACGTCTGATTGTCCACATCAACATATTGAAAAAAAGAAACACAATAACTTGCAATAAACAACCAGGATGTCAGGGGACTGACCTGTCCTACCATGCTTCTGATCAGCAGGCTATACCTTCACAGTAGTTGGAATCACAATTTAGCATGCAGTGTTTGTTCACAACGACAGATGAAGAAAAAAAAAGTGTCTCTCTATAAATAACCAGGATCCAAGACCTATTTTTCTAAGTGTTTTAAACTAGTCCAGATGTCCAAACTGAGTGAATACATGTGAAACAACATGTTATACTCCATTGTGTTTTTGGTCCTTCATGATGCTAGCATTTTTTTTAACAGCTTCCGTGATCGGCCAATGCCACGCGATATCAGGTTACGGTTTCAACTTTTTTTGGTCTGCACCACTGCAGCCCAAACACGCTGCTCTTACTCAGATGAATGGGGGACTGGCATTTTCTCTGCAGTGCAAAGCCCCGTCTGTGTTCAACATGTTTTTTGACATTAGATGTAAATGTCCTACTTAATGTTTCTAGATGTTTGTCCACTGCCTCCTAATCAATGACATTTGACCTCTTCACAACGGGTGGTTCTGTTTTGGGGATGTGGGGTTTGCTTGTACGAGTGTTTCAAGTCAAATTCACCAAACCCTCTTAACTGAGCATGCTTGTTGTATATCGTCTGAATCAGTCTCCAAATTCTTGCATGCGGCTGCCTGCTCTACTCTGTTTCCCTCTGAAAGATTCTAACCAAATAAATAAAATAAGTGTTCACCTTAATTCCTGCTTTTGGAAATCAGCAAACATAAACAACCGTTTCATGGTTAGTTTACATAGATAATAAAGCTGTCAGTGACATAATGCCTGAGCACAGCTATACTGTGACACAAGAATCAAAGCAGTCCATAACTAATGGATATATATGGAATATTAAACAATAAAATGCATTAGCCTGCACTAGGTGATGTGACACTGTTGGGTACAAAAGAGGATGATACTCAAAAGCATCCTGCATAAAAAAAACCCAGAGACCGCTGACCGCCAATATGTTTGTAGTATCTAATGTAGCCTCATGCAGTTAAAATCAAGCAGAGATAAGGAGATGGGGAGGTGGGGATCTGGTAACTTAACTTCATTCTAGCTACAAAGTCATTTCAAATTTGAAGTCTTCAGCTCCAACAGACTTGGACTAAAGTGACATCGTTTGACAATTTACAGCCATTTTCTTATTTTCCACATAGGCAGTAATACTCCCCAAAACCTGTAATCAGCCTTTAGTGTTTAAAATCGGTGGAGTTCCTTTTTAAGTTAGCAACATCATTTCTGGCACCTGAGGAAGATCAAATCGGCAATTCACATCCAAGATAGAGGTTACTGTCTGCTAAAATATGGCCACTGTTTTATTTTATTTCATGTAGTCCTATTCAGCCTCTATTAAATAGTTCTAGGAACCTCTAGTAAAGAGGCACCCCAACATATGTCCACTCATCATACTTCTCCTTTTCCATTATTGTATTATAATATGTATTGACACTGGAACTAGCTGTATTAGAGAAGAGGGTAATAAGGAAGATGAGGAGTGTGTTATCAAGGGACGACCACCCCTTGCACAACATCTTCAATAAGAGTGGCAGGAGTCAAAGGCTCCTCCTACCCAGATGCTCCACTGAGAGGTTTAGGAGGTTCCCACAGCAATCACACTCTTTAACAAGAGCTGTTGATATGTTGTAACTTATGCTATTGTTATGAATTATGCCCTTGTTTATGATTTATGATGTTGGTTGTTGTAACTTATGCTGGTGTTAGGAATTATGCCCTTGATTATGACTTATTTTGTTGGTTGTTGTAATTTATGTTGGGATATTGCTGTGTTTGTTGTGTCCTTCCAGTGCCTATGTATGGTGCATTATTTGCTGTTGTAGTGTGTGGTGGACTGTGCTCTATCTCCAGTATCAACTGTCCTGTTGATGTATGTTGTTGTTGTGTGTGTGGTGGCTTGGTGGCAAATGAATTTCCCCTTGGGGATTATTAAAGTGCAATCAATCAATCAGTCAATCAAACAATCAATCAATCAATCAATTTCCCAATAAATGTTGTGACTTGTTGCTTTTGGAAGAGATCATTTGACAGACCCTATGATTGGTACTTTATAATGTAATTATCATGCTTAGCTACACATCTCAATGAGCGTTATCAGTTTATTTTTTTTACTTGTTGTTTTAGATAATCACAGAAGTGTTACTGTGCCAAACATGGCAAACATTGGCAAAAAAGTAAGGTAGTTGACCTTGTGTTGTTCTCAATGGTTGTTTCTAAAATGTAATTAAAGCTGTAGTTTGTAACCATTTTTTGTTATATTTGCTAAAACTGTCGTAATGATCTGACAGTAGAATAAGATGCAGGTCAGCTGTGTAAAAATCCAATTTCTGTGGGTCCACCCAGTGGCCCTAATTTGATTTGCAAGAATCCACCACTCCCGGGTGAACACTACCAATCAGAGCCAAGGGGAGTGTCTGATAAATGTCATCAAGTGTATGATTCTCATGCATATGCTGCTGGCAGCCCCCCTCCCTCACGCAGAGTGTACTGGGCAGTGCCCCTCCCCCGCGTAGGCACAATGTCGCTCTTACCTGGACAGATACGTTCAAGTTCAAACTGTAAACAATTGCGGAGAACAGACAACAACAACAGAGTCGAAAAATGCCCCACCATTGCCCACGTCAAAGAGAAGAAATAAGAAGACTGACGAAGAAAAGCAGTGTAAAAAGAAAGAATTGGAACGAGCCAAGGATACATATCGGAGCGTCATTTTAGAGGTGGAGGGAGCTGCGGGATTTATAAGGACTTTTTGCTGGACAAATAGGCTAAGGTCCCCTGCTTGATATATGTTTCATTCTATGTTTTAACCACAAGGCTATGGTGGCGGCGGTCACAGTAATACTGGCAACAGCGCATATTGCCGCACACTGTTGCAGTCGAGCTATGTAGCTTGCGGCTAAATCTAGCTTGTTAGCTTGTATGTTTACTCCGGTGTTTAGCTTTGTCTTTATGGCTACTGGTTAGCAAAAATGTCTTTCAAGTGACCGGGCAGTTATAAAGTTAGTTTGTGTTCAGTACGCTCTGAAGTGGTTGAATTGGTTTAGAGAAATAACGTTACTCATGCTTCAGAAAGGCAGAGTGGTGATGATGATTACCTGAATGATTACCTGGTAACTCCATCTACTGCAATGTGAGGAATATTGTTTGTTACTGGGGTTACTACAGTGATCGGCATGAGGTATTCGTAATCATAATTTACTTGTATTGGTCAGAAATAGAACAATCAGGGCTTAAGATGTTGTTATTTTGAATGCGCTGTCTTGGTTATTTGGCGTCCTCTGTTACGATGGTTACAAGCCCACTCGTGCACAGTAGGCTCCTCTGTGGGAGGGGCTTTGAAGGCAGGGCTGCAGCACAGCAGAGAGGAAGAAGGAGGGACCTGGGAGCTGTATCATTCAAATATTCTGGCTAAGTCCTCTTTTTTCTCATAACTCCAGACTGCAGCTTTTAGTTCAATCTTTGTTGTCTTTAGTAGGTGTATTGTTGGATTTTGCACGGAGCCAGACTTAGTGTTTCTACCTGGTTCAAGTTTAGAGACACTGAGATTGTATTTGAGATTGAGATAATAACAGAGGCAGCCACTGTTCTGGGCAACAGGCACTTTCACTTTGAATTGAGACTTTCAGCATATCCTAAACATCCAGGGAAATTTCTCTCAGTTAGTACTCTCCTCCAATCATTGCTGCTAACAGTGCCTTACAGCGCCCTTGATATAAATTACCTGGTTACGGCCACAGGATTGGATCTGTTTAGGCAGAAAATGTCTAAACTGAGAAGATGACATGATACAAAAACTGCCCCATAGCCAATATACTGACCATTCTGAGACTAGCAGAGCCTCCTGCTGAGACAGAGGAGAGATAGAAGGATTAGTGGGGCTGGGAGAACACATTTACATTAGCGGTGGTCCCATAATTCTCCCGTAACTCTAGCATAATGGCTACATTCCCACAATAGGCCATAAAAATTCTAACAACGGCTCCTTCAAAATAATGTGAGACAATAGGGAATGTCACATCTCCCCATTATTTATTTATTTTAGAGTGTACTGTGTGTGTGTGTGTGTGGGGTGGGTGGGGGGTCAGAGGATGTAAGCGTCAGAGAAAGCTCATCAAGTCAGCAAGATAATTAATGAATATTTTAAATGTCATGATGATGGGAACCACTTGACAAGGACCAAAGACTGACTGGGGAATGATTAAGAACTCTCCCTCATCGCTGGTCCATCTAACCCACCCCCCTCCACACACACACGCACACTAACACACACAAAGGCCAGCAAACCCAGGGCTCAAACTTAATTCCAAATGTCGGGGGGGTCACTCCCCCGGCTCACCCTTTACAACATCCACTGCCATCCAGTACCGCGGGAAGTAGGGGTGCTGGGGGTGCTGCAGCACCTCAAAAATGTATTAAATAAAAAAAATAAATAAATAAAAAAAAATAAATAAATAAAATGAGAAAAAATATGGAAGGAAAAAATAAAATGTTTAAAATTTACTATAAATTGTAGTGGTCTCTGGTTTAATATTTATTACAGTATTATTATAGTGACGTCGTCACGTCACTTGTTGTGGTCAAGCTAGCTGACCACTGATGGCGCAAAAACAGATTTTAGACTTTTTTGGGAAGCCTCAACAAAACAAAAAGAGAAACAACAGAGAGTTAGAAGAGGCAGACTCACAGTCCAATCAGAGCACCCCTGAAACGAGGGAAACAGCAGCATCAGCTCCAGACTGTGATGATGACCAGAATCATGACAGGAGCTGTGCACCTGCTGATTACGTCCCAGGTCAAAATGCTAATCTTTCAGAGGCACCGCATAAACCAGCTAGCTTCAATTTTCCAGGAAGGCAGTTTGGAAAAGAAAAGTTTTGTTGTTCATTCAATGCGAGCTGGTTTACGAAATGGAGATGGCTCCATTACATTGAAGACGGTGATCGCGTCGTTTGTTTCAACTGTGTCACAGCAGTGGGGAAAGGTCTGATTCATGAAGAGAGTGTGCGGTTAGACAGCTGTTTTGTAAAGGGAGGCTTCACAAACTGGCGAAAAGCCACAAAAATTCAAGGAGTACAAGAAGTCTAAGCTTCACAGCGGTGCCATTCAAAAAATCTCTGCTCTAAAAAATACCCCAATCAATGCACTTCTATCTGACGCTGCCCGCCAAACTCAAATTACAGTGAGAAAGGTCCTGGAACTGATGTTCAGGTCAGTGCTCTTCCTGGGTAAGAAGGGGCTGGCTTTTCGGGGTGACAGCAGCCGTGATGGCATTTTATACGAACTAATGCTGGAACGTACGTATAACCTACCCAAAGAGAGAGAATGGATTCTCAGGAGAGATAAGTGGCTTTCGGACACGATTCAGAACAAAGTAATTCAACTGTTTGCCTGCGCCATTCAAAGTGAGATTGTGTCCCATGCAGTAAACTCTCCCTTTTACAGACTCACAGCTGATGGCACCACAGATGCCAGTAACACAGAGCAATTTTTCCTTACACTGCAATATGTGGATGACAACATGGAGACTCTTTCCGATTTCCTCGGATTTTACAGTGCTCCTGACAGCAGCGGGGAGACTTTGTTCATGTGCGTCAGGGATGTGTTTCTCACACTAAACGTCCCAATTGTCTCCAGGGATATTGCTTTGACGGGGCAAGTAATATGTCAGGACGGTTTTCTGGTGTACAGGCGCGGCTGAAGAAACTATGTCCTGAGTCGCTCTTCGTGCACTGTGCCAACCACTCGCTGGACGTAGTTCTGCAAGAGGCCGCCCGCGAAGTGAGTCTGATTGCCGAATCCATGAACTTTGTTCAGGGCACAGCTGTGGTAATCTGTGAGTCAGCCAAGCGCAAGAATCTCTATGAGTCTATGTTTGGCTGTGATGCAGCAGTGGTTACCATACTGGCAATATGTCCGACAAGATGGTGCGTCAGGACAATTGCCATAAAGCGAGTATGCAGTGCCTACCAACAGATCATTGAAACTTTGGACCAGCTTAAGGATTACAAAAGTGTGAGAGGAGAGACCAGAGCCAAGATCAGAGGCCTGTATAAGAAGGCGCTGAAAGCTAAAACCTACTTTGGCCTCCTGTGCTGTGCAGCACTTTTTGAGCCGTGTGAGTCAGCACCCAGGGGTTTACAGCACACCAAAGCCAGCACACTGGGTGCCATTGAGTGCACTGAATTGCTGAGAAAGCGCGTGGAAGCGCTTCGAGATGATGCAGTGGTGGAGAACATGATGCACAAGGTAGCCACAGCTGGACTGAAAATGCCAGACGAGCACAGGATGAAAAAAACCCCAGTCCGCTATTGCCACACAGCAGAGCCAGATGAAGCAGCACAACACTCATGGCTCTCACTCTTGGCTACAGAAGAACTAAACAGGAGATTCGACCAAGATGGCATAAAAACAGCAGCTCTCAGAGAGAAGGTGGTTATTCAGGCAGCCAAAAAGGAACAAACAGTGAATGTGGATTCCCTGCACCTTCCCTTGCACTTTGACAGGGAACGACTGGAGACGCAGCTTAAAATGATCGGAGACGTCTTCAGCGACATCCCCGGTAACACTGTACAAGACATAGCCGCAAATATGTCTAAACTCCATCCACAAATGAGGGCTGTTTTCAAAGAAGCTGAAAATCTCATCAAACTATGCCTATCTCTCCCCATCTCAGCTGCATCATCAGAGAGAACATTTTCCACTCTGCGCCGCCTGAAGACATGGTTGCGCACAACGATGACGCAAAAAAGACTGACGCACTTTGCTCTCATGCATGTTCACGGAGATGTTTTGGACAGACTGGACATTGGCAGCCTAATGAGGAGCTTCATCAGTGTTCATCAGCGAGAGGAAGGCCACATTTGGAGTTTTGTAATGCAGGCGGTAAGACACTTTTCCTTTCAAATGCTGCCGCCGCACAGTGCGCTTTTACGCACGGCGTTCAGCGCCACAGTTACATGGACATCTCAAACTGATGTCAGATGAGTACCATGGACAGTTACACAGACTCTGTGGCACATTGTTTGTTTCTGTTTCATTGCGTATATAACGCATAGCATTTATTGTTGTGGAAGTTAAGATTTTTGCAGGCTTTGTGGCCGGTTCATTGTTATTAATCAACTGGTTATTCAGTGGTGAATTTAAAGTTCATTTCGGGTTTTCATTGAGAACTGATCTGCTGTCTCGTGTTGTGCGTGTTGTGTTGCAAAATTTTCTTTTTGTTTCTAATAATATGTAATGCGTATGGCTTCTATTGTTGTGGAAGTTGAGATTTTTGCATTGATTTAAAGTTCATTTCGGGTTTTCATTGAGAACTGATCTGCTGTCTGTCATGTCGTGTTGAAAGATTTTCTCGTTGTTTCTAATAATAGACTATGTAACGCACTTCGTTTTATTGAGATACATATATATATATATATATATGTATAAATATATATATATATATATATATATATATATATATACTCTCAGTACCCCCTGCTGAGAATATGTTCCCGTGGCTCTGCTGCCATCCACTTCCATCTGCAGCCACTGTGGGAGACCCTTCCCATAACACAAAACCATCATTTCTCCCCCCGTTTTGTCCCAACAGCCATAATGTCAGGATAGGATCACCACATTCCCTAATCAGAAACCACTGATGAACAAAGAGGTCCGACTCCTGCTGAAAGCACGTAAAACCACCTTCAGATCAGGTGATGCCTATAGCTCATCCAGGGCTAACCCGAACAAGGGCATCAAAAATGCCAAGCACAGCCACAAGCTAAGGATCGAGGAGCACTTCAAGAACAACTCTGACCCCTGACGCATGTGGCAAGGCATCCATGCTATCACAGGCTATAAACCTACCATCACCTCCACTCCGTCCAGCAACGCCTCCGTACCTGATGAGCTCAACCACTTCTATGGCCGCTTCGACAGGGACAACAAGGAGATGGCCATCAAGGCAGTGCTCCCTGCAGACCACCAGCCCCTCACACTCTCTCCCACCGACGTGCGTGTGGCACTGAGCAGGGTTAATGCAGAGAAGGCTGCTGGTCCTGATGGTGTCCCTGGACGCATCCTCAGGGCCTGTGCTGTGCAGCTGACTGAGGTCTGGACTGACCTGTGACCACTATGTGATCTTTCACTAGCCCAAGTAGCTGACCCACGTGCTTCAAAACCACCTCCATCGTGGCAGTGCCAAAACACTCCACTGCAGTGAGCCTTAATGACTACCGCCTAGTTGCACTCACCCCCCATCATCACAAAGTTGCTCGAGAGGCTGGTCCTGGCTCAACTCAAAACCACTCTACCACCAAAACTGGACCCCTACCAATTTGCCTACTGCCAGAACAGGAGTACAGATGATGCCATCTCTACTGCGCTTCACACTGCCCTCTCTCACCTCGACAGCGGTAACACCTACGTGAGAATGCTGTTCATCAGCATTCAACACCATCATCCCCTCCAAACTGATCACCAAACTGAGTGACCTCGGCATCAATACCTCCCTCTGCAACTGGATTCTGGACTTCCTAACCAACAGACCACAGTCTGTCAGGTTAGATCAGCACATCTTCTCAACCCTCATCCTGAACGCTGGCATTCCACAGGGATGCGTGCTGAGTTTAAGTCCAACTGTACGTCTCAGACTCAAGCAGTCCCATAGCGTTGCTGAAAGCTCCAGCTTTCTCCTCTGCAGCAGTTACTAAAAGAGAGCACCCACATGTTGGTCTTCTACATTCACCTAGGCCACAGTCTCAAACCTTGATAGAATAGCAACAGACTACTTGACAGACACACTGTGCAGCCCAACCTCAGCAGAAGTGGGGAATTTCCCCTCAGAAAAGAATTGAACTGCTGCCGACCCCCACTTTCTGTACCCGAGTCACACACACTAATCATCACCAGCACACCCAAACCAAGTGAGATTTCACGTGGCTGGGCAAGCAAGTCCGATTTGCTCATGATTTTTCCTCCATTTGAGCAGAGTTGTGACTAAGCCCCATGAACACCTTTTTGATATTCATTTGTTAGGAGCACACTTCCAGTTTTTGATGACATTGTTGTTTGTTCCTTTTGAGTTTAAATGTACTTATTATAAGTTGCTTTGGACAATTACGATTTGTAAAACTGTGTGAAAACAGAAATATTTTTCATGTTAAGTGAGGTTCCATTTTAGTACGTCATACGCAATGGAGCATGTGGGTACCACAGAAAAACGATTACCTTCAACTAGTTCCACACTACACAGAGGGAACAAGACAGGGGTACCAAGTCTCCCCTTCTTTGTTATCTTCATTGAACTTCTTGCCACAACTGCCAGAATAATAATATTAAGAACAATCCACGACAGTTAATCTAAAAATATGTTTGTACGAAGATGACACCCTACCTTATTTACAGGACCCGTAATTATCTTTAACAGAAACCATTAACCTTTTTTTCAGCAGATTCTTTAAGCTTTCGAACTATGCAATCAACAGGTCAAAACAGCTGGAATCCATTAGCTCTACCACCACCAATCACCATCTCCACTGACAAAATATGTGTTTCTCCCAAGCTGTCAGAGCTTTTGCACCTCAATTTGAACCCATTTATCAAAATTTTAAAAGGCACCTTAAAGAAGCATTTCACCGGTGGAAACATTAATCTTTATTGAAAGAGGGTCATATTTGTAGTCAAACTGTAACATAATTTTCGAATTGTGTGCATATTTGACCGAGAAAAGGCAGAAAGTGACTTTAGGGTGCATTTGTATGAAAGACAACAACTCCCACAATGCACCATAATGCACAGCTCTGCAAGCCACTCCCACTAATCCGGCACAACACACATATCTCCGTCCGCTGTAGATATTTTGTCGCGAACAAACTGGCATCTCTGGAATTCACTGCAGCAGACCGAGTCCAGTTCGGTGTCCATAGGCGCACAGCGAGAGCACCACCAGTCCGCCCCTGCTCGAGCCAGTCCGGGCTCCTCGTACGGGACAGGCAGGTCTTCCGCCTCGGCTGCAGCAGCCGCCACAGCCGAGGCGGAAGACCTGCCGCCTCCATCTCCCTCAGCCCGTACAAGTAGCCGCGAACATCTGACTCGAGCGTCATGCTTTCGAAATCACTCTCTTCGATATCTGAATGATCATCTTGAATACAAGAGTACAAGCCTGGCTGCACAGCGTCTGTTCGCTTAGCGTCCATCAAAGATGGCGGCTATGTGTTTTCGTTTCTGCAAGTGAAGTCCCGCCCATTGGTCTGTGATAGGTCTGTAGCGTGAGTGGGTCCCACCTCTAGCCCCCACCCTTGGAAAAATGAGCGAAGCGTTTGTAGTCTTACCCCCTCGACACAGACATAGGACTTCCTGCTTTCAATGACGTAAAATGACGATTTTTACGTCATTGAAAGCAGGAAGTCCAAAACTGAAATCTGTATTTCTCCGTCTCAGGCCAAACTGAGGGAATGATGCACGACCATTCAAAAACATGACTGTTTTCCTGAAGATACAAAGCTTAATGCAAATCGGTGAAGTTTCCCTTTAAGCAGATGTATACATTTACCAGTCTCATGACGCATACTAAATGACTATACTACCCCAAATAATGGATCTTTTTTTCAATGAACCCAGCATACTCACCACCCAAATGGTTCAATTCTCCAGACTCAATAATACACTTTTACTGGCAAACTGATCACATTACAGAAACCAGAAAACCTGGGAGATATTGATGCACCAAACAACTATCTTCTGGCTAATCACTTACATTTTTTGACAAAACAGACTCATCCCACTGAACACCATCCCTGGTTAGGCAAAAATCAAACCATTGGATCTATCAACCCTACCAACTAACTCGATAAATGGCCACAACTGTTTCAAAAATATTACCACAGCCACAGCTCTGACAGTTTGGTATTACAAAATCATCCACTTAACACAGCCTGTAAATACACACCACTATGGAATAACCCAGCCTTGCAAAAAAACATAAATCATTGAATTTCACCACCTGAAAAGACAAATCTCAGCTTTCATACCCCTTAGAAAACTGATGAATCAACCAAAAATCTTTTTTTTTTCAATATCTACTACCAAAATTGATCATGACACACAAGATCAACCTAAAACAAGAAAACATTCAAACATCCACCCAAACAGAAGAAATATTTTAGTTAACAACAACTGATACAGTCTCTTTTCAGGCTGCACAAACTCATCAACATGGACCCAACAATATCCTCCCTATTGCAAAATGGGATGGAGACATATCCATGTCACTACATAATGACTCCATGATCACATTTGTTCTTTATGGGTGGAAAGAAGTAGGAAAGGGGAAGGGGAAAGGGGTAAATAATAAACAAAAAAATTACATTTCACCTCCTTGCCAAGCAAATGTACATTTAAGGGCATTTAAGGGGAGTACACACATAATGATAATCGGGCTGATTTTGCTCCGATTTTACCCCTTCCTGACCACAGAAGATTATCTTCTGTCTTATAAGATTATCCTATACGATTATCTTGTGGTCTGTGGTGTGTTAAGGCAGCAACACACCGGCCCAACCGTTGGACGTCTGAAGCGTTTGGAGAGACTCGGACGAAGTTGGGAACATTTCTGTTCGGTGTGTTCTCCTGCGTCTGAAGCTTTCGGAGCCGTTCGGACTCTGTCTGCTCCGACTCAGCATGCCAAGTCTGAGAAGGGGGGCTGTCGGACGTCTGAGCCATTGGATTCTCTGATTGGCTGTGTGCCAGCTGAATGGCCGTTCTGATTGGCGGTGTGCTAGCAAATCAGCGCGGTGTGTGGGAGGGCGGAATACTGCGTGCGCTTTGTTTTTCTATGCACTATGCTCCGTCATTCCCCGTTTTCATGCTTTGCAGTATTGGCACGCGACTGGCTGTTATTATGTCCGTTCAGAATGAATTAATTTGTGTTTGTTTGGTAGCGCCTCGCTGCACGTTTAGTATGCAGCTGTTTTTATCTGAAATAGTTAAGTTTCGTTTTGAGCGAAAGAAAAGAGAGTTGCGTGCATAAGCCTCTCGTTTACAACTCAAAACACAAGCGCCAGCCGCTTATTGCATCTCGCGCAAGCGCAGAACGTACATGCTACTGTGGAGTAGGGCAGCACGTCGAAGCAGTGTATTCAATGCAACTTTTCTGCCGAACGGGTCAGACAAGAGTGGTCGGATAAGGCAGTTGGACGTCTGGGCGATGTGTGGGGGCCTTTAAGAGTCAGTTTGTCCCGATAATTTGCTCGGAAACGGGTCGCGGCCGACAATCGTAAATGTTAAACTTGTTCAATATTAATGCCGAAAAAACTTCATGTGTGTGGGAAAAGCCGACGACTCCTGAGTCACTACTCCGGAAATGTGACGTGAAACACAACACAGCCAACCAGCTAACCCTAACCCTAACCCGTAAATAAAAACAGAGGTGAGATCTAACTTTTCCTATGGGGGTGTTTGAGTTAGCCATTTTAATGTTTTTAATGGGTTTAGCGTTGGCGCTAATGTTAACTCTTATGCACTTCCGTTAACTGTCATACTCTTTTTTTATATACAGTCTATGCTCTTTTCCGTTTATGAAGAGCCCGGTGACGCTGGGGTTGTTGCCATTGGTTACTGTAGTTTCATGTTTGATCACATAATATTTCTGGTACGGCGGACTAGATTCTAGATCGGCTGTGAGACAGATAATCTTTATGTGTGTGGTGTCCTGTGCTGAAAATATCGGAGCATACCACACACAGTACGATCAAAGTAGATTTTTCAATCTTCATGTGTCGGGCTCTACAGATAAAAAATCTCTTTAGATTTATAAAATCCTTATGTGTGTACCCCCTTTAGAAGAGTCTTTTGTCCAAAGCAACTTAGAGGAATTCATACATACACACGCTGATGGTGGTGGCTCCCATGCAAGGTGCCAACCAGCACATCAGGAGCAGTTTGGGGTTCAGTATCTTGCCCAAGACATTGATATGGAGACCAGGGGAATCGAACCAGCTACCTTCTGATAACAAGACGCTGGCTCTACCCCTGAGCCTCCCATTCAACGTAGCGCTTTCTTTTCTTGGACTTAGTGTAGTTTATTTACTATGTCTATTTCCCTTCCAGCTGCTCCTTAATCACTTGGCCTTATTACTCCCCGAAACACAGACAGAGACCGTCATAAAGTTTGTCTACGTAGTACCCATTTCCTAATATTTATTGTTTTTGCTGCGTCCATTGTCTGTAATCAGTGTTTGTTTGTCTTTCCTCAATGTATTAATCCTTTCATGTCACTGAGTGTACCTAGTTGGATCAATGGATAAAGAGGAAAAAAAAGGAAATGTATGTGCAGATTTCTGAACACACATAAATGAACATCAGGGGATGAGGCAGTACAATGGAATTTTGTCAGGGCAGGCTTAATCACACCATACTACCATAACACCCCCCCCCCCCATTCTATGGAAATGTCACAGAGCAAACCATGGTCGTGTAGGGACATGACAGCAGCTCTCTTGACAGAGCTGGCCCTTTAAATACCCCCCACCTTTTTATTCAAAGTAGGGGCCTGATTTCTCGCACTGGGCCTGATAAGAGGTTTGAAAAACAGGAACCCAATTCCCATTATCTGCCTCCCGTATTGTCTGTATTAACCTTCCCCCATGGTAACTTGTTCCCCCCGTAATGCTACACTTGTCTGGTCACAACACACTGCCTCGAGGACCAATTGCACCATGCAAATGAAGGCACAGACTCTGTTGTCAAATCGGGGGGGGTACGAGAGAGAGAGGTGGTTTATCGGGAAGACGTGTCTTCTGCCAGTTGATGGTTGTCTTGTCAACATACGCATACACTGTAAAGGTGCACAATGTGTCAGTCATTTATGTTCATCTTGATTGCACATGCTTGTGTGTCAGAGATGATTGAGGAGTCTGGAAAGAGAGGATTGTTATTTTTTTAAATATTTTGTTTGTTTTTTGGTGGGACTGCAACGGTGGGGTCAGCCCTTCAAACACTCTCAAGTCTGGTTAAACATCACTAAGAGACTGCTATCATTTAGTATCAACATGTGCTCTGAGTGATCCAATCACAAATAGATAGCATTGTTCAGACATGAATTTTGAGTACTATCCGTTAAAGTGAAACTCTCGCCAAAAAGCAATCCAGGCTTTATTTGTGAATGTATATGAGTCAAACCTTCGTGTAAAAGCATAATTACGACAAAAGAGGTACTTTTAAGATTTAAAGTCAAATCATTGGTAATTTTCTGTAGCTGTTTTGCAGAGTTTACGTTTCTCACTATTCAACAATTCTTAAAGTCACACCATCTGTACGGGAGTCTAAAGCTATTCAGTTGCTAGTTCAATGCTCAGTTGAAACAGCGCGTTCACAAACATCTGCTACTAACAGAGACAGATTAAGAGAGAACATCATAACATCATAATTTGCCAATGCAAAAAATGTTTATAAGTATGTTTGGACATTATTACATGTTAATTTAAGTCAGTGTAAACTACAAAACAAAGTCATGAACTTAAGTGAGAATATTTAAGCTTAAATGGAAGTTTATTATTTAATTAAATCAAGGGTTAAGTAAGGGATAATGCCCGACGAGGTGTCCATAAACAGGAGATAATGGACTTTGCGGAGGTTCTTAGGCTTCCGCGTCGTCCATTAACTCCTGTTTATGGACACCTCGAAGGGCATTATCCAGCTTATACCATGGTCACTTGCCAAAGAAAATAAATTAAGACCATTAATTTTATATTTCCATGCGTTTTACAATCAAAATATAAAGTTTTTTACAAACCATAACTACGTTTTCCTGGTAACGCCTGAGGGTTTGACTAAAACCTGGAACAATCGTTACTCTCCCGTAAGGTTCTTATGCAACGGAAATGTTGTTCACTCCTCCAGTAAATAGGATGGACCTTAGGTACGACTTGGCAACGGGAGATATTCTAGTCCGCTCAGCGATGAGCCAGAAAGCTAACGCTATGCTAGCAAGATTCAAAGTCAATAACATTGCGTATGGTTGACAAACAGTAAATATAATTGGACAGTATGCTAACTAACAAGACCAACTAGCTAACCAGTCATGTCATTGTCCCCAAATCAATAGCAAGATTTTCACAAACAAATGACCGGCCATGTGTAACATCACTGTGGCAGCAGCCTGAAGTAGAGACCTGAACAGTGAACGGGATGTGAGATTACTCGTGTATCAGTAAGTTTAGAGGAGAAGTGTACTTTCTGCAGCTTGTGTGTTACAGTCGCCACCCTGTGGTGTTCAGAGGATACTGAAGGACTGACGGACTGCACTCAGTGTTGGAAATAAAATATTCAGCTTTGATACGCCAGCTAGCGCATTAATTTACAGCGGTGAACAGTCAATTTGACTGGAACTACTTAGTAGGTGTCCATAAATCAGGGGTTAATGGACACCCTGCAGCATCAGAATCGAGTATTCCCCTAGACCATGGTATAATAATCAGTAAATCTCAGCAATACATAACTAATTTAACTTGTTAATGTAATTAAAACTCAACTCATTCCTAAAATACCACAAGCTGACAATGGAATATTCTTCTGATTCTTTGCCCAATGACGACTTCTTATCCAGAAATTTAACCACTGACAACCCCATTAATGAATTAGCCACATTTTCGTACCTTGACCAAACTCTGTTGTGGCTGATGGACTAGGTTTTGACTTAGTCTTGCTGGTTGAGATGTGAACTAAGACCACATTTACACATAGCCGGGTATTTAGAGAAACAAATATTTCCCCCCCTCCATTTTTAATAATAACATCGTGCACACAACATCGTTTTCAAAAAAGTTATCATTTACATCAACCCGCATAAATACGCCGTCGAGCGCCATTATAACTATGCCAAACCTATGGGGAGCAGTGTAGGAAGAAGGATAAAGCCATGCAAGCCAATCAGAATCCTCACGGGATGTTTTTAACTCTGACTTGAATGGGTCAGAGAGCTGTGTTGGGCTTGTGTGTGTGTGTGTGTGTGTGTGTGCACGCATGTGTGCTGCTTGCAGCCAGCGACACCACAGAGAAAAGAGTTTGCACAAAAGTAAAAATGAGTACCACCTTAACAGCATCCATGATAGCCAAACAAACTGTAAACATAGGGCACTCGCATGACGTTAAGCATTTTCTGGCGCATAATGTGACGTTTGAGAACCTAAAACCCTGTTTCTCCCAGTTGACACGGCAACACATAACCAGCGTTTTCAGAAATCTCCACTTTGGCCGGAGTTTTCAAAATAATCGTTTTCTGTGATAAAAACGGGGTTTTTCGTGTAAATGAGAGGCCAAACCGCAGGGAAATATCTGCGTCTTCCCTTGGTGTAAACGGGGCCTTAAATTATCCCAAATGTTCAAACCAGATAAATCTAAAAGTCTCATTCAAGATAACGGTGCGTTTCATTTGATCACCTGTAACTGTAACTTCCAGAATAAATCAGAGAGCAAGGGAGCAAGTAGGCGAAATGGGCCTAAATGTTATGTGAACATAACCTCGATCATGAACATCTGTGCCTGAGTCATGTTAGATCATCGTCAGTGGTGGTCGTTGATTGTGTCTGACCCCGCATAATTTAATCGTGTTGCATGTGCAAGAGTTTATTTGCCCCAAACAGCCTGCTTAGTTTTCTGTAAATCACTCATAAACTAGCTTACAACGCCACATGCCAGAGTGTTCTCTTTCCTTTTTTTGCTCTTAGCTCTGAACTGAGCTCTGTCAGGTTCTCGTCTAGAATGTGGAACCACTGTTAGGTATTGTGTGTCCTAATATTCCTAATTTTAATATAGGGACTGAACATCATGACATACTGTTGAGGAAGGTTAAGTACACGGCTGGATCATTAGTTGTTTCCGTGATTACAGTCTATGAGGTTTTCAATTTGATTTTGTGTTGAGCATACATTAGCCCTAGATGAAAATAATAATGAAGCACATTAATTTATTAAGATTTGCTGGTGTAACACGACTTGGATAATATTGTCTTAAGGTACTTAAAACAAAACTTGCCCACAGGTGCTATCCTCCATCATCATCATAATGTCCATCTGAATCCCCAGTGATGTATTTTGCTTGATTATAGTGGGCTTCAGCCATGGTCTGTATTCACTGGTGTTTACATATAAAACAGGTAATCTCCAAGCCAGTTGTCAACGAAGAGGCTGAGAGCTCAATCTGGCCTGGAGTGCTGTACTGGGGGGCAGCTTGCCTGACTGCATATTGATACCACTGCAGCTTGCATTTTGTGGCACAAGTGGTTGTGTCCCCACTGACACTCCATCCCTGGGAATATATTTGGTTCTTGCTTTCTCTCTTGTGCTGTTCAGGGACACCTTGAAAAGGGGGGAAACACAGACTACCTTGGAAAAAGCTAAATAAAAGTAACACCACTAGGTCAGAAGTAGTATATGGCCGGACCGTGTCTTGTCAAGATGCGAAAATGTGGCCAAATCGTTACTGGAGTAGTCAAAGGCAGAGTCCACAATTTTAATTCCAGGATATGAAATGTTCACATACAAAAGACCTCTGAATATTAATTTACCAGCTTGCAATAACATAGGAATGAATCCAGTTTTAAATACATTCACAAGTTGCATTCACAGATTTGGTATTACTCATTACACTGTGTGCACAATTATAAGCCAAGTTGTATTTTTGAGGATTAATTTTGTTATTGAGCAACTACAGCGCTCTTGGTCAAGCCAAAATGTTGATAAACCTTAAACCTGAATAATTATGGAAGTAAAAGTGATGTTGTAATGTCTTGTTTTTACAGCCATAAGCCTTCCATTCATGGAGTCTCTCAGTTTTCTTGAATGTTGATGATCAACTTTTTGCCCAGCAGCAACCACAGCCTCCCAGATACTGTTCAGAGAGGTGTACCGTTTTCCTTCACCATAAATCGATGATTTAAGAAGGGACCACAGGTTCTCAATAGGGTTTAAGTCAGGTGAGGAAGAGGGCCATGTCATTATTGTTTCATCTGTAAGGCCTTGACTGATCCAGCCACGGGCCCATTCATTTGGTCCGTCAAGAGTCACTCTCATCTCATCAAAAATCTTTGAAAAATCTGTCTTCAGATATTACTTGGCCCAGTCTTGACGTCTCAACTTATGCGTCTTGTTCAGTGCTGGTTGGGTTTCGGCCATTCTTAGCTTGGCCATGTCTCTGTGCACTGAACACCTTGAAGTTCTAGTCACTTCAGGTTGATTGTAGTTCTGTACTATGACAGCACTGGAGGATAATGGGTTCCTGGTAGCTTCACGTTTGCGTCTTCTCAAATCTTTGGCAGTAAATTTGCGTCTTTTATTTGCAACAAAACATTTGACCGTTCTGTGATTACCCCCGAATATCTTAGCAAAAGACTGCTGCATTCCTCTGAAAAACCTTTCACCATTTTTGACTCAGTTAAATCTCTTTTTTGGCCTACTTTGCCTGAGGAAAACAAGCTGCCTAATAATAATGCACACCTTGATAATGTGTTGAAATCCTTAAGCCACACCCTCCCTCATTACACAAAAAAACACCACCTGATATGCTTAAATCCAATAAGCATTCCAATTACAGCTATGAGTTGGAAGATATGCATGATGATGATGATGTGGTCAAAATACTGGCTTGCCTAATAATTGTGCACACAGTGTATGATGACAGCTGTAGCCTAAAAATATATGCTGCTGAGATATACTGATCAATTCCCCTTAATTTAATTTGAATTGAAATTTCCATTCAAGCTTAACCATTCCTAATTTTGAGTTTCCTTTGTCTCATTTGTATTACTGTTTACAATTTCATTGCTGAATGCTTTCAGTTTGAGCATTTCCATTTAAACCTTTGCATTTAAAAATAATAAAATTATTTTAAAAATTACTCACCTTGGTCTACATTTTTAGATAATCATTTTACATTTTAAAGTTCCATCTAAAAAACATCTCCAGGCTCTGGCTATCACTTCCCGTCTCCATGGCAGAAACCCTCATTTGTGATTCCATAACTTCTGGTTTGGACTCCTGCAGTGGAGTCCTGTCTGGGGTACCCAGCAAAGCCCTGGACTGGCTCCAGTATGTCCAGAGCTCAGCCACCAGGATTCTCATCAGTACTAAGCCCTGGCAGTATGCTGCAGTCTTCGGAGACAGAGCTTTCACTGTCGCAGCTCCCACCTTCTGGAATGCTCTCCCCGCTGACATCCATAACACTTCATTCCTGAACATATTTTAAAAAACTCCTCAGACACCACCTGTTCACTACAGCCTACAACCACTATTAACAGTACTTAGCTGGAAGACACTAATCTTGTCACTTGATTGTTTGTCTTTTTTTTCCATCCTACTGTGTAAAGCATCCTTGGATCTCATGAAAGGCGCTATATAAATCCAAGCTATTGTTGTTGTTATTATTATTATTAATAAAATAATATGTATTTATATTCAAATTGTATTTATTTTACTTTTAATTTAAATTTTTAATTATGACAACAATATCTCCCATTCATAGGATGCTTTGCTTGGAAACTGGAACTTTGTATTTCTGAACAATCCTTTTGGACTGAATGTATGAACTCATCATTTTTAGCTAAACAATCAATGGACTAATGGTTAATTTTATTCATTAAGTCTTCACAAACATAAATGACTACCACAATATCATGTGATTGTAAGAGTTATTATTTGAGGGGAAACTTGACAAACTCTACCAAACTAAACTATTTGAGCTTCCCCTAATTTGGCAAGTTATTTTTGTCCTTGTAAAATGACAAAATATCACCCAATTTGATGTTGTGTTCAGTTAGGAGAAACACATTCTTAACTATGTTTAACTATTGTTGTTGATTTGGCTAATGTAATACATGATTTATTTTGTTCTTCGTGTCAAAAAGAAAAACGTATATTTTTTTTGCATATAGAGTGAGGAAGTGAGATCCCACATGTTCACTCTAGAAACATATCCAGACACATTTTAATGCCATATTAAGTGACAGACCTTAAGTTGTCCACTTGGGATCGGATCACTGAGAACACATGTTGATACCAAATGTTAGCAGCATCTTAGTGAAGTTTAACCGGACTTTAGATCTCATAATCATCAGAGCAGGTCCATGTTTGTGTGTGTGCAGGCTGAGAGAGCTAGCCAGCCCCTCACAGCACACAGATGACTGCCTCATGATGAAGAAAGACTTCTCTCTGGGATCAAAAGTAACAAGAATAAAGCAAATACATTGAACATACATGGAATTTATGTGCCATAATTCTAAAGAGAAACACCACTCCCTGCTGCGCAGTACAGCCAAATGTAGGGAATTGTTTATGAATATTGGTAAAAGTCTTGTAAGCCCACTTGTGACATATAACCATGATATTATAGCATCATATTATATCTTTAACAAATACCATTACCCATAAGCCTTAGATGATTGCGGGCAAAGCAGCTCCAGAGAAGAAGTCCACAGGTGAATCCAAGGGGCCACAAACATGTCTGTGATAACAGCAGCACAGAGAGGAGCAGAGGTAATGTCATTTTATTGGTACGGTGATTACCTCTAACTAGTTGGAAAAATAGGTTTTGAAACCAATCACACTGTATATTTTGGACATGGATGAAACCAAATTATAATAACGTCATGATATAGGTGCTGCAGGTGTAGTTTTAGTTCTTTGTTCGCCCACAAAGTAATCATTGTTTTAGTGTTTTAGCAGATACTGAAATATTTAGAAAAAAATATTGGCATCTTATGTTACTGCAAACCACAGATGCATTCGAATTTGTACATGTCATATGCACCATATCAGCATATGTTGTGTCATATCACATTAACATTACATTTATATGAGGTGATTTCTAATTTTTAATTTCTTGTCAGGAGGTAGAGGGGATGGTGGTGGAGTTACAACTAGGCACAAAGGCTGCCAAGACAGTGATCACCATTAGAGATGGTGTTTCAACATATAACTGTGAAACCACTGCATATTTTGAACAAGACGCTGGGTCATTATGTAGGTGTGTTTTCCAGCACAGCAACAGCCTCAATTTTTTCAGATGAGAAATGCTGAGTGAGAGAGTCTGTTGAGTTCCACAACCTAGTGAAACAGAGGCTAGATAGGTAGTGAGGTCTGACCTGGCTCTCTCGTTCTTTGTCTTCTTTGTTGCCAAGGGCGAAGCCGAAAGAGCTGTGCAGAAAGGGAAGAAAATGTTAAAGCAGTCAGACCCTTTTGCTGCTCTGATGAGCTACCGAGCCACACCTATTCAAGCTACGGGAGTCCAGCTCAACTGATGATGGGTAGGCAGATAACGACTATCCCCACACTTGAATCACACCTGCAGCCATCCTGGCCTGACTTACAGTAGGTGAGGCAGGCAGACACCAAAGTAAAACTGAGCTAATTCAAGAGAAAGCACAATGTCAAAGACTTACCTGAGCTTAATTCTGGAACCACTATCACGCTTAAGCTGGACACCGAAAGAGGATGGCAGAAAACAGGCAAAGTCCTCAAATGATTCGAGACACCAAGGTCTTACCTCATAGAAACTGAAAAGGGAGTACTTCGTCTCAACCGACACCACCTCATGCCCACAACCGACATGGACGACTCGTCGGAAGCACAAAAAGAAGAAACACATGCGCCAGAGCAACCAAAACCTGCGCAGGATGTGCAGGCCAACAGAGACACCAGATCTAAGTTCCAGTGACCAGCCACCACCACCAGCAGAGGCCTTACCGATGAAAACGCACACTGGCCGAGTGTTGCAGTCTCCTGAGCTTTATAAAGACTATGTGAAGAGACTATTAACATTTTCTTCACAGGATTAAAATAGCCTCCAAAGCTTGTTATGGCCTGTCACAGACCAATAGTTTATTAGTGTGTAGATTAACAAACAGTTACATTACAGTCTGTTTCATTACTGTTGTAGTAGCCTTCAGAGCAGGTTAGAATTCATAAGTTCAAAAGTTAATATGCTCAATGAAATTGAATGTGTATGTGTTGTAAAAGAAACATACGGAACGGCCAGAGATACTGTAGCTGTTACAGAATATTTCATACAGAAAACAGCATACGAGTTAGCTCAAAAGGAAGGGTGATGTGATGTAGGGATGTATTTAATTATGCACAGCTATACAGTTAGTGAGATACTACGTTAGATCTATTGTTCTTTTGTTGAGAACCGAAAGATTTTTGTAATTTGTAACTTGAATGTCAAATCATTGCTTGATAAAAGCTAATTGTATAGAAAACTAAGAATTACTGCCATGCAGTTATATGCCTCCCCGACCAGTCAGGTTACTGTCCCTGAGCTATGGCACTGTATAATGGTTTGTTTTTTTGGATATGATTGTGTCACGGTAAAGTTGATCTTTTAATGTTTTAGATATAAAATGTCATAGCTTCATTATTTCATCCTTGAGTCCAAGTTGACATTTGTGTGTTCTTGAGATATCGCGTTCACAAAAAAGTTGGACAGCTGTAAGACATGCGTTTGTTGGGACAACCTGAAGACATAATGCCTCCAGCCATGGCTGTTGCAGGTGTGGAGGCATAACAGCACACCATTGACACCACTGGGTAAAGGGACTTATTTAATTCCCTACTAGGATTTTTAAGGCACTTCAAGAGGGTGAATAACAATTGTGCATCACAGCCAACATCTGTAAGTAGTTGTAGAGACGCAGCTGGGTCAGCCTGTTAAAAAATCAGTACTATGCGATCACAAGGTCACCTTATGGTATAAAGATAACTACAGCTTAAAGCCAACACTGATATGATGTGATCAGCTATATTGAAATTTAAAATGAGTGATCACAAGAAGATTAGTGGTGACAGATGGTTATCTTCTTGGCGTTACCGCTGTGTAGCCCTGACTAGGTTTGCATCATCATTTACCATACCTCCATTTCCCCCATCAACACCAAAATACATGAACAGCATTTTAGCATTTTAAAATATATCGTCAGCATATTCCAAAAGCTCAGTTTTGGGGTGAGAAATCAGGCTCAGTGTGGACGATTGGCACAAACTGAGAGAGTTCCATTCAAAGCTGCACTGATCAATATTTTTTATAAATTATGGGTCAAATGACTATGTTGTTAAAAATTTTTGGATCATTCAGCTCATTGTTTTGGCTTTAACATAGACTTAAATATAGATGGCCACTGTGACATAACCCACCACACATAGCAAAATTGTTTGCAACCCAGATCTGGAATACGCCAGAAACATTTAGCTGGCCCCCAGACTGCGTGGAATGATGGCATTTGGGCAGTCTGCTCCTGTATGCCAGATCTGAGCCACAAGCAGGCCATAGCTTGGCCAGATGTCAGCTAAGAGTGAACCAAATAAACCAGAATTGGCCCAGGTCTGGGCCACAGTTCATTCTATTCTGGTGGACTGGATCTGGGTCTGACACAACATGGTATGTGGGCTTGATGAGAGTTTCTGGTACAAGTTGCTTACTGGGACTGGTCTTCAGGGGTGGCTCTGGCCATCATTATTTTCACAGTGTCTGACTCGACCAGATACAAAAATGGGCAAAGAGCTGGACCATGGGTGGGCTGAGATTAGCCGAATGAAGCCTGTGACTGAAACATGCCCACCTAGCTCTAAGCTACCAAGCAATGCTCACGCAGGAAGTGAACAAATTTCTCATCATGTTATGTGTGGGTTTTATCTAAGAATAATTTTATTAGGGCCTGAGCACTGACCAGTTCGAGGACCCATTGAATCTGTTAGGATTATTATTATTTTTCATTTTATCATTGAATTTAGCGCTGTTTTGGTGGCCTGAACATACCCCAAAACTCACCAAACTTGGAATATACATCACATCTGGTGAAAATTCAACGTCATTGGGTGGGGGTGTGGGTGTGGCCAGGGGACTCTATAGCACCCCATGTTGCAACGCCCCGCCTCCTACATACACATACGTTCACAAAATTCAGTATGCATATGGTTCATGAACCATAGATCCAACATGGCTCCCAGCGTGACAGACATGTTTGTGAAGTGCTCTCGACACCAATTTCTTTTAGTATTTATTTTTGTGTTATCGTGTATAGTTAAAGGTCCCATATTATGAAAAACACGTTTTCTCTGTTCTCTACATATATAAGCTGGTCCTCCCTGAGCCTGCCAACTCCCAGAATGATGAAAACAAGCGATTCCTGCATGGTCTCTGCAGCCCACCCACTTGTAAAACGGTACTCCTACAGGCTGTTCAGATTCAGCTCCTGTCGTTACGTCATTATCATAGTCCCGCCTCCTCTGCGCGGTGATAGGAGATATCTGAGAGGAGGGCGTTCATCCCGGAGGTGAAGTTCGATGTGTCCAGCAGTGAGACAGCAGTGTATCGCAGTGTCGTTGCTCAAAGCTGGACACGAAAGTAGCTCTGTTGTTGGTTGTAAAAATCAACATCAGTGCCTATATTCTGTCCCAGCTACAGAACAACAGAAGAAACAGTGGTTGTGTTTCATATTTTAAGACAACGTGCCGGCTACAGTTTGTGGTAGCTTGTATGTGTGGGCTAACCACTTCACATCGGACTGCTTCAGTAACGAGGGGCAGTACAAAGCTGGCTTTGCCTGGAGACTGACCCTCATAAAAGGATCAGTCACAACCATACCGGACCCAGCAACTGCACCTGAGCCACCGAAAAGTGTCGCCGCGGTTTGATAGCATTCACAGTTTACGAGTCTGGAGAAGTCAGCTGGAAATCGGCTAACTAGTTCGCTCCGCTTCGGTCCACTATGCAATGGCGTTTGAAGCGAGTTTGATGTTAATAATTTAACATTGGAGCTTGGTTGTCACAGTAAAAAGTCTGGAAACATGTGCAGACTGGAGACAGAGAGGATGCGAACAGTGTCCAAGAGTTTGGAAAGTGTGTTGGAGACAAACACAGCTTTCGCTAACTGTTAGCCATTAGCTAAATGGCAGTAACTGGAACGACACATACAAACAAACTAACATATTCAGGCACACTAACCATTCTGAAACGTCCTGCTGCAGCCGCGGAGTCTGTACTTCTTCAGGAGCCTCTCCTTCTGGGTCCAATTCTGGGTCAAACTGGTATGGTTGAACGGAAAAATCTCTGCAAGCCATAGCCTTATATTCACCGTTAACATTAGCGCATGCTACTGCTAACGCAAGGGGAATCCTCTCCCTGAGAGTGACCTAGCAGGCAGGGCTCTCCAAGTAGGCGTTGACAGACGGAGCTCAGTAGCATTTAAAGGTGCAGGCACAGAAACAGACTGCTCTGGATAGAGCTCTGTAGAGCGACTTTTAGACAGCTGAAATTCAGGACCACGCATGGGTTTGGGGCAATGCACATCGAATGCAGAGTTTTTGGACTTCTGACAGCTGTGTGAAATTGATGAAAAACAGTATAATATGTGACCTTTAATGTAATCTGACCTTTTTAACATTCTACCACACCTGGACACCAATTAAACCCGGCCAGCGTAATCACAGCAGAGACGAGGCAAGAGAGGTGGGCTACATGCTAGGTTAAAGGCTAGAGCTACACGTCTACCGCTACCTAGCCTGCTGCCAGCTAATGTCCACTCCCTCAAAAATAAAATGGACGAGCTGAGAGTCAGGACAACAACACATTGTCAGATCAGGGAGTGCTGTGCTCGAATTTTTACGGAAATCTGGACCAAAGACAACACGCCAGATTCAGCCATCCAGCTTCAGACCCATTCTGTACACCGCAGAGACCGCACATCGGCCTCGGGGAAGAACAAAGGCGACACCATCTGTTGTTGATGTAGGTGTATACATCAACAACAGATGGTGTTCGGCCATTCAGGTGGTGGAGAAACATTGTTCAGGGGACATAGAGGTGCTGATAGTGAAATGCCAATCCTTTTATTTACCGAGGGAGTTCAATGCTGTGTTTATTTTGGCTGTTTACATCTTGCTGCGGGTAAACCGGACCGCAGCACTCGGACTACTGCACAACACTATCAGCAAACACGAGACTACATACCCAGATGCTGTGTTTGTTGTAGCAGTGGATTTAACCACTGCAGCCTTCAGACTGTCCTTCCCAAGTACCACCAGCACGTGAGCTTCCCGACGAGGGACAACAACATTCTGGACCACGTCTACAGCAACGTGAAGGGCTCCTAAAAGGCTGCCCCCTGGCCCCACTTCAGATAGTCGACCACTTCTCCATGTTCCTCTACCCATCTTACAGGCAGCTCCTCAAACAGGCCCGCCCAGTAAGTAAAACTGTTAAAGTATGGAACGAAGAGACTGATCTTGTGCTGCAGGACTGCTTTAACAGTACTGATTGGGATGTGTTTAAGACTGCTGCTGTGAGAGAGGACTATACTGTGGACTTAGAGGAATATGCTTCAGTGGTTGCTGGTTACATCAGCACATGCATAGACAACATTGTCCCCACCAAATGCTGCAAAACATACCTAAACCAAAAACCCTGGATTAACTGTGATGTACGGTCCATGCTGCGTGCCCGCTCCACTGCATTTGCCTCTGGTGATGCGGAAGGCTACAAAAAGGCCAGATATGACCTATACGTAGATCCATCAGCCAAGAGACAGTACGGAGTGAAGCTGGAGGGATACTACATCACCGCGGATCCCCGGCGCACGTGGTAGGGCCTGCAACACATCACAGTCTACCAGCAGCGGAGCAGGGGGGTCACAACCAGCCAAAGCGCACAGCCAAATAAGCTGAATGAGTTCTACACTCGCTTCGACGCCCTCAACACCGCCAGAGGGACTCTACCAACAGACGCAACACAGAGCTCTTCACTCAAGGTAACATCAGCTGAGCTGTTCAGGGCGCTGAGGAGAATGAACCCACGGAAAGCAGCAGGCCCTGATAACATCCCGGGCCGTGCACTGAGGCTCAGCGGAGCTGGCTGAGGTGCTAACAGATATTTACAATCTGTCCCTCTCACAATCTTCTGTGCCCACCTGCTTCAACCCAGCGCAACACCACCATCATCAAGTTTGTGGATGGCACAGCAGTCATCGGACTGATCACTGGTGGGGCGGAGACAGACTATAGGGAGGAGGTGGCTCAGCTGGTGTCCTGCTGCCACACAAATAATCTCTCCTTAAATGCAGAGAAGACTAAGGAAATGATTATCGACCTGAGGAAGAGGAGAGACCAGCACAGTTCACTTCACATCGGTGAGACTCAGGTAGAGAGGGTGAAAACCTTTAAATTCCTCGGCACCCACATCAGCCAGGACCTCTCTTGGTCTCACAACACCCAGCACATTGCCAGGAAGTCTCAGCAGCGGCTGTACTTCTTAAGAAAGCTGAAGAAATTTGGACTGTCCACTAAACTCCTAAGCAACTTCTACAGATGTACAGTGGAGAGCACCCTGACCAACTTCGTCACAGTGTGGTTTTGGAACTGCACAGTACAGGAAAGGAAGGCTCTCCAACATGTGATTAAAACTGCACAATGCATCTATGGAGCAGCCTTCCCATCGCTTCAGGACATTTACAACACCCAGGTCACAAAGAGGGCACACAACACCCCCAGCACACACTGTTCACACTGCTACCATCTGGCAGATGGTACAGGAGCGTGAAAGCCAGAACAAGCAGACTTAAAAACAGTTTTTATTCACAGGCCATCAGGTTGCTGAATGACTATGTAACACACTCATGATAACTCTGTATACACAACTATTCAACACTGGGAACTACATTTGCACTAAGTTCAATAATGTGAACTATATTCACCTGTGAACTACATTTGCACTATATACATATCTTCAATATCCAATGTATATATTCAATATTCTTATATTTCAATGTCTTTCAGTAGCCCCTGCTGTATGTGAACATTGCACATGCTAACATGCTTTTCGTTTATCTATTCTCTTTTAAGTATACTAGTGCATTGCCCGTAGGAAGTATGTATTCCTATAGAAAAGTGGGAGGTTAAGTAACGTTTTCATGGATGGCCAAATGAGGCTGTGTTTGAAGGTGGATTGTCTGGGATTTAATTGACCGCTTTTGACTACTTTTGATTTTACCATTATATTTCACCTTAACGTAACTATTTACCTTGCCTTGTTTGGCGTCATTATTTTCAGCACAATTTCACATGTGTGATTGTACAGTTATTTTTTCATTTCGACATACTGTATGAACACAATGGACAGAAAATCACAAAAAAAACAAAAAAATCAGAGTAGGAAAAACTGAGATTTTTTACTGTGAAAACCACAAATATGTTTAACGAACTATTTGTATTACTTCTAATGCAAATATAAATTGTTGTTTGTGGATTGGTTTTTGAAATGTACAAAGTTAAATATAGTTACACATCACAAGCCATATTATTTGTTGTTATTATTTGACCAATATTTGTATGATAAATTCTCCAGCAGGCACAAACTCAACCAAGAGGCCAAGTTCCGTTACTGGATTTTACCTAGATGAAGCATAGCTGACAGCATGATGCTAACTGTCATTCAAAGCAGCCACATCCCTAATTATATATACATTGAAGCCATATAACTTAATGTAATTAAAACAACTGATTTATATAAAAGTTCACCCGTATATCCCTGTGCAGAAGATAAATTAGCAAAAAAAAAATGTGTGATGTACCAGGCTTTTTCTTTATGCTGCAGAGTTAAACATTTTGACGATTGATTGATTTTTGAAGTTTTGGTACCTCTGTATTGGCTTCATTTTTCTATCCTGGAGGTTGCCACTTGGGTTTTACAGCCTGCAACTTCCTGCTCTTATCATCTAGGTTTGTAGCAAAGTTTTCAGGACATCCAGAAGCGTTTTACGTTGACAATATAGATATTTATCTCAGCAGTTGGTAAGACCAAAACAGTGCTAAAATGAGATAATTCATTAGAAAATATTATCTGTGTTTGCTGGATGGCCTCAACATGTCATACGTGCGTGAGCTTCACCTTATTGTAGAGTTCTGCCGCCAGATGGTCAAACACAAAATCATCTCATGGTCATTATTGGAACTGCAGCTTAGCCTCATCAAGTGGGGATTTAGAACCATATCAGATATAGAATTAACTTGTTATTCTCTGTGAAGTAAGCACACTGACATTGCCATTTCCTTGTTAGTACTCACACATTATGTTTCTCCTTAAATATGTGGGCAGAGCTCAGTCAGACTGAAGCCAGACTGAGAGGAGAAGCGACTCCAAAGTGGTCCCCCCTTAATGCCCTACCACTCCGTTTCCATGTCATTTACAATACTCCTCCTCTTCCTCACTCCCTCCACCCCCAAATCTCCACTTTCTCGCTGTGGGTGCATTTTAATTTATGCCCAGCGTAGGAACCACTCAATACAGCCCAGTGTCTGCAGTGCAGTAGATAGCTGTTAATGAGAAGAGGTCCCCCCTCTTTATCTCTTCTTTCTGCCCCCATTATCTGGGTGCAGTCTGTAAGCGTAGTTACCTTACTAGGTCTGATAATGCCCCAATAGGCAACCAGCACTGATGAGCTTTCTATACAGTGTGCTGCGCACAATGCCACTATCAGGAGAGCAGACCCCTGCTTTAAAAAAAAAAAGAGATGGATGCAGTCACACAAGCAGGGCTAGCTTGCTCTGAATATCCTGCAAATTTACAACAGCGGCCCCCATCGAAACATGACTTCTCACACGCCTGATTTTCTCTCTCTCTCTCTCTCTCTCTCTCTCTCTCTCTCTCTCTCTCTCTCTCTCTCTCTCTCTCTGCCTGCTGTAGCAGTTTCTTATCTCCCCCCCTCTTCCTGGAAGATAACAGTAATTCTTCTCCATGCTGTATCCCTCTACCTCACTAGCCTTGCATACACACACTGCACACACACAAACCTACACATCCACTAGTCTGTCCGTCTCTCATCAAGCTTTCTGGTGCTGGCACATACCAGCACGTAGCCTTCACACACATATTAATAGAACATGGTAGCACACATTTACACAGACACACACACACACACACACACACACACACGACAGACGAAGGCTCTCTCACACACACACCCTCCCACTCCCCCCTAGCCCAACACAGACTGAGATGCTGGCAATGTCTTTCTGCTCAGTCAAGATAAAGGGTTAAGACTGCACTCGGACGGCTCTTCTTTGTGAGATTGGGGGGTGACTAAAGGGGGGGCTGGGTGTCTGGAGGAGGAAAAAAATGAAATCAAGTACTCAAGTACAGATTATTTTATCAGTTGTGCAGTGTAAAAAAAATGCACTTTTTCCTCATTCAGCACCCCCACTCAATCCATTCTCCCCTTCTTCCTCTCTTTCTCTGACTCTGTCCGTCTCTCTCTCTCTTTATATATATATATATATATATATATATATATATATATATATATATATATATATATATATGTATGTATTTTTTCTTCTTTCTTTCTTTTTTAAATGTGGCTGAAGCCTGGAGTGTTGCAGCCAGATAAAAGAATTAGTGGTTGCACACAGGGACCCGGGCGCTAAGTACAGCCGCGAATTAGAATGTCTATCTCTGTCGCTCTTGGCTCATCCGCTCAAGCTAGCCGTGCTTCGCACTCGTAAACAATTTAATCTTTTCACTACAGTTTGGAAAAGAGAGAAGAAGGAATGAATGTGAGAGAGAGAGAAGGGGAGAAAACGAGGAGGAGTCGTGGACATTACCCCCCCTTCCCTTGCCAGCCACACTTCTCCCTCTTTCTGTTCCCTCTACATCCTCTCACCGACCTCTCCTTTTAAACAAGAAACCTGACGCAAACGCTTGTAAGGTGCTTGAAGATTGAATCAGCTCGCTTTCATTTTCCTCCCCTCTTCGCCGTTCTTTTGGGCCCCTCTCTCCCTCTTTTTTTTCACCGCATCCTATTCATTTTTCTCCCCCCTCCTCCTCGTTCTTCCGCTTCTCTCCACCGTTTTGAAATTGAAGATGTGTAGAGGCTTGGGCTTTGGGGCCAGAGTCTATTTTGGAGCTGTAATAAAATTCATAGCCTGACACACACATACACACATACACACATACACACCTGGTCAAGGGAATCACACTACAGTATATAGTGGTCTCCTGCTGTATTACTTTTAAACCATCCTTCATATGTGCAGCGCTTCAGCAGCCACACCATATTTTGTAACACTCCAACAGTGTACTGTCTTTATTCATAGTGAACTATCAATTCACTGCAACTATATACTTCACAGTCAGCTGTGGGGATAGACTGTAGCTAAGGTGAGAAGAGTTATGGGAGATGCCAGCACACACACTCAATAATGTTGATTAATTGGCCTTCGTGTAGCACAGTGCCAACATTTCTGCAGCTTAAAAGGCATTTTACTGCCATGGTTGTGGAACTAACACCTGAAGCAGCATAAATAAACATTATTTCAGTATCTGATGTAAATTATTGATCACGTTCCTCTTTCTTTCATAGTACTAAAAGGGAGTGCCATTTCCTCATGAACTTGCTGACGTAAAAAGTTATGGCACACTGCATGGGTGTTTTTTTTATTTCTGTGTGCGCCATGTCTGATCACATTCAGATACAGATAAGTTAAACTTTGATTCAAAGTAACATTCAATAATTTCAAGTAATACTTAAGGACCCTGACACACCAGGCTAGCCAGCATCGATGGTTGGCAAACGGCCAATGTCAGTTCTGTCGGTGAGCATCTGTGGCCCTAGTTGTTATGGTGCGTCCCACACTGTTGGTACTTCTCAGCCCTTGCAGGCAGCTTTTTGGCCAATTGAGTGTGTAGAGCCTGTCGGTGGGAGAAATCGCTATGATTGGCTATCCATCCAGTCAAATCAATGCACGAGAAGAGAGGCTGAAAAAGAAGGGGAAAGCCCCCTAAGCCTGTCTGTAGTTTCCATGATTCACCCATTTGGGCAGTTCCTCCTTGTTTTTCATCTCCCCCTTTTTGCCTGTTCTATTTGCTACTTTTTATCAGACATATTCTCTATCAAAATTGGTTATATTATTAAAAGTGGTGTAGAAATTATTTGAATATAATACCTGTTTATATATCTGCAGTCCTGAGTTCAGTTTCCCTTTTTGGAATGACAAACACAGTCTACAGAGTTGTATCTGGCTGACAGTTAAAGACATCTTGATCTAGACCAAAAGTCTTTCAGATCAGTTCAGATTTGAATGGATATGTTTGCTCAAAAGACATTGTCTCATGTGGCACTTAGCATTGCTGTTGTTAATAATGGCCATGGTCGTGAAACATATGAGATATAATGGTTTTGAACTGCCCGTGGGAAGAATTAACTTGCAACAGTCTATTAAATACATTGTTTTCATTGTCCACTTTTTTCTAGAATGCCATCTGAACTCTTCCCTGCCTCACTTATTTATTTTACCACTGTCTCTTTTAGGTGGGTGTAGCGCTGCAGCCGCTCTGCTTTTCAGAATGCATCACGTGAGGTGATTTACAACCCATGCAATTGGTCTGTGGGCCACTGAACCAGTGCTGCAAAAGCTTGAAAAGCAGTACCAGTAAAAATATTAGTGCTCTATCAACATTGAATAATGCTCAATAATTTATTGGCTTTAGGTCCAGGTCCGAATAGGACAACGTCTGGGTCTGGACCTCACAAGTGTAATAATGTAAATGGGTGTATGTGTGCGTGGAAATGGGTGCACAGGCAAGAATTTGAATGAGAGAAGAGAGAGGGATAAAGAGGACAACTGTGAGGAAGATAGGGATCACATGGTGGCAGGGCAAGGCCCTGAGCACCCTGGCTCAGGAGATAACGCCCTCATTTTAATGCACACTGACACACGTACAATGAGTGGTCTTTCCTAACAAGAGCAGGAAAACTACAGCCATCAATGTCTTCAGAAGTCTAGCAGAGTGCTTAGGACACTGAATGTAAACACACACAGAGAGGCTAGTATACACAAGTAAGACTAAAAAAAATAGTTCAACATATTGAAAAGTTGCTTCTTGTCTTTCTGTTTGAGAGTGAGATGAGAAGCTTAATATTGATCAGAACTCTGTGTATTAAAGTACAAATCAAGACTTGGGTTATCATAGTTTAGCATAAAGACTGTAAGCAGGGCTTGGCAGATCACTTGACTCTTTTGTGCATAGATTAAACTAGATAAAACATAATAAATGTGGTAATTAGTGAGTTTTAGGGGTGTTGGTGGATTTAATTGTTTAAACTTTGCACAGAGTAAGGCAAGCTGGATCCCCTTGCTGCCACTCCTAATGCTAAGCTAGGCTAATTGCCATCTGACTCCAGCTCCATATTTAACACACAGACAAGTTGACTCACAAAAGTACACTCAAACAGGCAAATAATAATACAAAAGGAATATTACAACTTGTCACATAATACGTATTAGCAACTGTTTAATGAAGTATATAGTGAAATATCTTCCTATATTTTGTAAAGGTAAATACACTTACACTTACATTTGACATGATTTCATAATTTGTCCATATCTTTCCCTCACTGCTCCCCATATATTGAAGGTGCATTTGCTTCCTTAACATGTTTTGCTTGCACTGTGTATGGTCAACACATTACGGAAGCCCTGAGAGACAAGTGAGGATATTTTTTCTAAAATATTTTTCCCTCCTGAGTTTACAACTGGTTTTGCCAAGATGAACTTTCTAGGTTCCTTATTTTTATTTTTTTTATCTGTGCAAACACCTGTTCATGTTTTGTTTTTTCAGGAAATGTTTTTTTCATATGTAAAGTGGCAGGAGAATTTTTTTTTTTGTTTGATTTTGTTTTTGTTGTTTGTTGTCTCATTCTGACCACAAGAGGATGAAGTGCACCACTACCCTATGTTCTAAATAGGACTAAAAGCATCCATGTTTTCTTCTTGTGGAGTTTCCTCCATGCACACTAAACACAAGATACATATATTGTGTGTTAGCAGGTTATGTAACAATACTGTCATGTATTTCCTTTGGCAAGGAATGTGTTATAATTGGTACAAATCTGCCATTAGTGTCACAGATGGAATATTGTGTATTAACATCAATTCAGATTGTGCTGCCTCTAAGGCATTCTTTTGTTTTGTTTCTTTTGTTTCAAAGTTCTCCTTTGAATAGTTATTTGTGACTTGTTTCAGTTAAAATGATGTATTGATATCTTCTCTTAAGTTAAACTTGTCTTTAAGAAACACTTTTTTGATATTTGGTTACTGATGACTTCACATCTATCAGGTCGCTTCCTGTTAGCTCATTTCCTGTTTATGTTCACTCCCTGGTTGTTCAGAAAAGCAAGGCAGACATATTGTGCATGCTCTGAATGTAATCCACTCCGTCCGCTAAAAAGCATCATAGAAGCAATGCCGTAAATTCATTTATTTATTAGGAAGTTAGAAAGAGATAAATGTTTAGTAATGTTTTGATAAAATATATTTGATAAGCGGTTAAAAATGAGAGTTTATTTACAAGTTGAGAAACATGCCAGTCAACATTTTCTTAAACATCTACTTAAAGTGCATACAGTGAGGTCAATTCATGTTTATGGTCATGCACAATGTCATATTCAGTTAAAAACACAGATGCTGAATATCTTGTATGGTTTGTTCACAGTTTTCACCAGCACGTTAATGAAGAGGTGTGACAGTAAATGGTTGACCTTACTACGACTCTGTCTTCATTGGCGATGGTTTAACTTGGTATTCAGTCAGAGTTTTGACACACTGCACAAGAACACTACACAGATCAAGCAGTGACATTTAATGGCCCTGTTCTAATATATGAGCTTTTTCATGTTACATCATGGTTTATGTTTATAATGGTTACAGTACTTTTGTGTCCTTTTAAAGCAATTATAACACCAACAGTAGTCGTTACCAAGGGGCTCCAGCAGGGGGAGCACACACTTGTTGACCTACATTGATGGGAACCTGGCTTTATCCCTTCATCCCTTCAGAACACACTTCATGAAAGTTTGTGTCTCTGCATCTTTCATTCAAACACTTCCCTTTCATGAGTGGAAAAAGAAGCCTATGTCTCTGAATGACTTCCATTCCATATTATTGTCCTACAAGTGCACAAGCACGTTTTAGCCTGAAGTCGCTGAAACTCATTTTTCATCATCTGCCTGGCCCATTCTGTTGCAGCTGTTGAATGTCTAATAATCTTCGTTGTACACTAACAGACCAATGACCAGAATCAGTCAACATATCAAAACCAGTTTAAAAATTACACATTTTTAGTTTTGCATAAATGTAACAATCCAAGTACATGAAAAACATGCAAATGAAATTTCCTTGCAAACATCACTGTTGAGTACAAATTTGATACAGACATTTCCATAAACTATTCCAGAGGTTATTGTAGAGGATAATGAGTATTTTTCAAAAACTCATAACGTGGAAACGGTTGGGAACTAAACCAATAGTGAGCACACCTGAAATGTCTTTAACATGTTGGACCTATTTCTTATCAGTACCACAGTGTTCCCAGGTTTCAGCAATAACTTGGTTAGCACAGTGTCAGCATAATTGACCGAAACTTGAAAACAGGTTCGAAATACTGGAATTATTTTTCAACAAAGTGAGACGAATTACTCACATTGCTAAAGAAGTATGTGGCTGTTTCTACTTTTTTTCCTGCCACAGTTGGTGGCTTGCCTTTCTTGCAGGAGAGGTGTGTGTGTGTGTGTGTGTGTGTGTGTGTGTGTGTGTGTGTGTGTGTGTGTGTGTGTGTGTGTGTTTGCACGTGCACCGTGCCTGTGTGTGTGTGTGTGTGTGTGTGTATGTGTGTGTGTCTATTTATCAGAGACATAGATGATAGAGATGCATGTCTGTGGGATGTGTTAGTATCCAGGGGGGGGGGGGGGCAGCCTTTCCTTGTGACTTCTGTCCAATTCAGTCACTTATCAGCACTGAAAGAGCCCTACTGGATGTCTGCCTCTCTCTTAGACACAAGCACACACATACACATACACACACACTAACACAGGTCTTCGACAAGAAATTAACCAATTAGGTACTCGGCAGGACCACATATGACACCATGAACCATATGGACCGAGACTGAGGGTGCGAGAGCAGAGCACCAAACAGTAGAGAGAAAGAGAGAGAAAGAGGTGGCTAGGACAGGCAACAGGAGCTGAAATAGGCTTTCATTTAAAATATACAGCTGTCCTGCTGGGAAATGTATTTTACGGTAATGAGTTGAAATACTAATTTATGTAAATGAAATCCTATTGTGCCTACTGTATATAAATCATGCTCACAAATGCATAAAATATACATGTAGGTTAATGTATACTGTAGAGCCCTACTGCAGTGGCCCTGCTGTAGGTGTAGCCTGGGCAAATTTGGCAAACGTAGAAATACTTATAGAATATTAGAGTAGGGTTAGGTTTGTGTTATAATTCAAATTTGACATTGCATGGAAAAAACATAGGAACGTCAATCTACCTTTTTTTCGGGCTATGTTAAGTTTGTCGTGTCACTCAGGGGCGAAGCTATAGGGGTGGCCATTGTAGCACTGGCCTGTTTCACTTCAAGACTTAAATGTCAGCCTCCGAGTGGTGTAGACATGATTTATCATAATGTCTGTACACAATTATTATCAATCCATCCAATGCTTGTTGAGATATTTCAGTCTACACTAAAGTGAAGGACCGAATGATCAACATTGCTTTAAAAAGAACCATACTATCATGCTAACATGGTTACAAAGGCAGTGCACCTAATAGATTGTGACACTTTGTGTGGCAATACAATTGGCACTACATCAATTCTAAACTAAATCCATAAAGTCTTTTTTGTATGTAAAAAAAATGAAAAAAAATGTAAGTGGGTACTGAAAAACAATATCAACACATGGCACGTTGTGATGTAAAGGTAGAGGTTTGTTGTCTTGAGATCTTGCAATGGCTTACTCGGTTGTCCAATGCTAGCAAGAATTTACATTCCATAGGCAGTGTCCGGAGCAAGCCCAGTTGTACAGTTCAACAAAAGTCCACTTCAGAA